>JAYESA010000002.1:34892669-35234737 GCA_036927795.1 Iris macrosiphon | reverse complement strand
ATATATATATATATATATATAGATATATATATATATATATATATATATATATATATTGATGTTTACATATAGTAGTATATATATTGATAGTTAGCTAGTTAGTTAGAGTTAGAGAGGGGTAAGGCTAGAGGTATCTCAATACCTTGAGATACTTAGGGTATTGGGTATCGGAGCGAGGTATTGGGTTTTTGCCCGTGTATGGGATAAGTGATGCTTATATATATATATATATATATATATATATATATATATATATATATATATATATATATATATATATATATATACATGTTAGGATATATATTAGTGTTAGATGGGGTATATAGCGTAGGTTGAGATATCGGATACCGATGGTATCACGGTATCTCAAAGAGGCGAGTATGTGGGTTTACTAGCTTAATGAGCTAGTTTTGACCTAAAATTTTGGGACACCCTAGTTTGGCCTAGAGTTGACCATAGTTGACCCAGTTGACCGCCAAAGTCAACATTTGACCTAGTTTTGACCTAGAGTTGACTTTTGGACTCGAGTTGATTTTTTGACCTAGAATGGACCATTTTGACCCGTTTGACCTAGAAAAGGCCTAGAAGCTTATTTTTAGTTTATTTAAATGTGTTTATCTCTCTAGAGCACCAAGTAACCTTGGATTTCCATATTAGGTCTTCGCGACGCTAGTTCGGACCTCGATCCTCGCCAGTTGCTCAGGACGTCAGTTGAGTACATTCTTTGATAGTTTTCATTATCTGATAATTATTATGATTCAGCTTCTAGTATAGTATTATCTGATTTTTTGGCACTGACTAGTATTTCTGGATTTATTTACTTGCGACACGTATATTTTATATTTGGTCTCTATTTCTGGAATCACCTACTGGCATCACATCAGGACTCACTACAGGCATCACTCATGTTTCTGGCTGGACTCATATTTATTTTACGTGTTGGGTCTTGGATTCACTTGTACTAGTCGGGGCAGGAAAATACTCGAGTAGACATATAAATATTCCAAATCTGGAATCACTCCCTCTAGTCTAATCTGGAATGATAGCAGCCGCGCACCCAGTATGCGGTAATCCGTACTTACCCCTAGCCGTTTACATGTCGAAACAGGTATTTCAGAGACACTAGTTCGTTCCTTCTAGTCTGGACTCACTTACACTTCTTGATTGGTCTCACTTATACTTTATGGACTGACTCATTATATTTACTCTTGCTGACTCACTTCACGTCATTGTGCACACACTTGCTCTTAGTTTAGATTTCTTGTATATTGTAGTCATTATTATCTTTCTTCTGATTTTCATGCATCTTTACCTTTATGCACCAGTTGACAGATATATATATATATATATATTTCCTTATTCATACTTTATTTCCTTCACCTTGTGCTACTTGCCACAGCTGCTTTATTATTTTTATCATTTAATTGGAACTGCTGTTAGAGGTATACTTGCTCTAATTCTGACTGGATATATTTTTTGGAGGATCTGGAAGATTGGTGTCCGACGTTTTATGGACCTCAGCCTATCGATGGTGCAGACAGGGACCCCCTAGTTCAGGAGTGATTTTTGGGTTGGTAGTCGGGATCACTAGGACCTCAGTTGTATTTATTAGCTTTTGGTACCGGATTTGTCCCTGACTTTAGGTTTGAGACTTTGTATTGTATTTGATTCAAGATATTGTTGTTATTATTATTGTTGTTGTCTTTAGTAGTAGTTGTTGTTTAGATTTTGTAGTTGTTAGACTTCCTTGTTATCTTATCGTACTTTAATCGTGATTGAGTATTTATATTATCTTTATCATATTGTTCCTCTGTTTGGAGTTGAGATCTTGGGAGGTACATTTATTATTGTATAAGATTGTTAGCTAGATAGTAGACCTAGACAGCGTTCTACCGCCGATGCTGCGGCGTAGGCTGGGCGTACCCATGACTCGTGTCCGATTTTTTGGGTGCGGGTCGTGACACATTTTTGGTGGTGGCCCACGCAGGGCTCGAGCTTCGCAATTAGTACGATATTGTGGTAGTACAATGATTTAGTTATACTACTGGGAGCCTGCTCTAGGATATTGGATCTAGGATGAGAGTGTACTCAATCACGACTAGGAACAATTTTAATCTAATATTTGTTATTTCTAATTATTTTGAAATTGCTTTCTTTTGAAATATTACTTTCCTTCCTTGATGATATCGTATCTTGCACCGTATTGACTTCTTTTGACCAGCGTTCAGGATGCCTCCGAAGACATGATCCCATCGTACCGTTCCAGCAGCTCCCACCGAGAGGTCTGCTATCTCTCGTCCTGCTCGACTTCAGGCAGCTGCTACCCGCTCCACTCACCACTCCTGCAGTTGAGGGAGCATCTGCTTCCCTCGGGGATCCTCCTCCACCTGTCGATCCGAGGACTACCCCAGTCGTTCCGGTGGTGACTCCACCACCTCCTACACAGTAGACGCTGCCCAGTTGTTTGCGTTCTTCAGGGAGATGATAGATGTGCAGCACCGCCAGGTGACTGTGATGAGGCTGGGTATTGAGAATGCCCACCAGGTGGCCATGACGGCAGTGGATAGGGTAGCACAGATCCAGCCACAGGCAGATCAGACTCAGCATACGAGGTCGGGCAACATCATTGACTTCCAAAGGATGCGGTCCAAGAGTTCCAGGGTAGAGAGGGGATCATGTACGCGGATGACTGGATAGAGCAGATTGAGGTGATTTTTTAACTGGCACAGATTTTAAACAGCATACAGATAGAGGCAGTGGGCAGTCAGATGTTCGACCTCGCTTTGACGTGGTATCGCACTGATACGAGGATCGTGGCACCAGGGCTTACTTGGAGGCTTTCAAGAGGCTTTTTAAGGAGAAGTTTTTCCCAGATGTGGCACTCAGTGCTTTGGAGAGCCAGTTCGAGGCCCTCGTCCAAAGGAGCATGCTAGTGACGAGTACGCAACAGAGTTTTGCCGTTTGGGCAGATTTGTGGAGGGCTTGAGTGAGGCAGCAAAGGCGAGGATGTTTCGCAAGGGCTTGGTCATGGCAGTCAAGTCTTTGACTAGGAGTGACCGCGAGGCAACTTTTGAGTGGATTGTAGGGGACACTTAGAGGGCAGAGGATGACTTGGAGCTCAAGTCCAAGAGAGGCAGGGATGATTCAGGTAGTGCGAGTGGTAGTGCGGGACCGGCTAAGCGTCCTTATATGCAGAAGACAGCGCAACAGCCGCATCAGTGGATTGCAACAGCTAGGGCTCCTTTTCAGCAGGAGCAGCAGGGATAGGATCAGAGAGTGCCCACTTGTGTCTACTGCAGGAAGGCAGGACACACTTGGAATGTTTGTAGGAGGAGGCTGAAGGTGTGTCTGTTCTGTGGATCCGCTGCTCACAGATGCGAGATTGCCCCAGTGTACCTCCATTTGGTGGAGCACAGTATCGGAGAGTTGGAGCTAGGCCACCTGTGGCACAGCATCATGCCCCGCACCAGCAGAGGGAGATACCCCAGCAGGGCAGGGCTTTTGCGTTGACGGTCAAGGAAGCCGATGCTACGGGTGTCGGGTTAGCAGGTTTGTCTCTTTTTTGGTATTCTTCCTGTCCTTTTCCATTTCTTGTGGTGTACTTGATTAGTACATGTTAGACTTTTCTTTTGTGCTGTGGTAGATAGTGTAGTGACCCTGATTGAGACTGTGATAACACGACTAGTAGGACCATGATCTTGCATGTTATTTAGGTAGAATTTCTTAACTGTGATTGTTGGGGGTTTGACCTAGAAGAAGTGTGATCGACTTTAAATTTTGAGGACGAAATTTTCTAAGGAGGATAGGCTTGTCACTACCCCATTTCCAAGGCAGAATATTTTTTTATTTTAATTTGGTAAATTGTGTATTGATCATAAATATTTGTATTAATATTTAATTAGATGCATGTATTTATTTTTATTAGTTGTTTTATGGTTTTGGCTAGTCTTGACCCATGTCAGACCCTAGTGGACCCTTGTCAAACCCAACCAACACCCTTATCAGACTTATTTATTGGTTTCGAGTAGTTATTTATATTCTAATTAGTTAGTTAGAGTGATTAGGATTTAGTTAGAATACATTTGGAGCCCTAAACCCAAACCCTAATTAGCATGACTTGTAGGAGGGGTATTTTAGACTTTGTACCCATATCTAACCCTAACCCTACTCTCTATGACATGGCCGACCCTCTCTTCCCCCTTCATTCCATTCATTCACTTCTCCCTTTCCACTCTCTTTCTTCATTTCTCCTTCCTTTACTCCTCCAACCAATTTCAAGTAAGTTTCCTTCCCCATTTTTCTTTCCACCTCCAATCTTTATCCAAATCTAACCCTAACTTTTTATTTTCCTCTAAACTAGTTGTGTAGGAGTTACTTTGGGAGTAGAGCTTGAATTTGAGAGCTTGGAAGCTAGTTTGGAGGTTTTAGGGCTTTTTGAGGACTTTGGCCTTTGTATTCCAACTCCCAAAAGGTAAACCCTAATTTTTTTCCTTTAAGATTACTCTAATATAGTGTAATTAGTTGTTTAGAACCTTCCTAGACCTTAGGACTACCCATGGGAGGAAGTTAAAAATTGTTTGGATACATTTGGAGACTTTGACTAGGGTTTTATGTCAATTTTGGATAAAATCCGAGATTGCCCATTTTGGGGGTTGCCCTAGGTTAGACGGACCTAGGTAGACATGCTTGGATGTCTTAAGGGTAGGTTTGTGTCCCCATTCGGACACGCGGAGTCGTATCGCGGATTTTTGGGCATTTCGGGTGATTTAGGGGTTTTTTCTTCTCCGTGGATTCCACGTGCATGTAAAATTTTGCCACGGACCTAGAATCGGAGAGTTAGCATTTTTGTGAGGTTCTAGACATCGATTAGAACTCGTGGGTAAATTTTGTATGAGTGTGTGTGTATTTGGTGTGTTTGGGGGTGAGTGTGTTTGAGTGTGTATAGGTGTGGTTGTGTGTGTGTAAGTGTGTAAGTGTGTGCCTATATAGATATATATATATATATATATACGTATTGGTGTAGGTATATCTATCTATCTATCTATCTATATATATATATATATATATATATATATATATATATATATATATATATATATATATATATATAGGTATTCATATGTGTGTGTGAGTGTATATATATATATATATATATATATATATATATATATATATATATACACGCATATGTGAATGTGTAAGTGTGTTAATCTATATATATATATGTATATGTATATGTATATGTGTGTGTGTGTTTATATATCTATATGTATATATATATGAGAATAATTGTGTGTGGTTATGTGAGAGTGAGTCTCAGGGAGTGAGACTGAGAGGGTGAAAGAAAGAAAGAAAGAATGATTAAAAAAAAGAAACAAAGAAAGGAAAGAAACTGAGAAAGAAAGTTTGAAAGAAAGATTGAAAGAAAGGAAGGAAGGAAGGATGAGAAAGGAAGGAAGGAGTAAAGGAGAAGAAGGAGAAAAAGAAGAATAGCAGCAGCAGTTAGTAGGAGCAGCAACAGCAGTTAGTAGGAGCAGCAGCAGCTGTTAGAAGTAGCAGCAGCAGCAGCTGTTAGTAGGAGCAGCAGCAGCAACATACAGTAATATATATATATATATATATATATATATATATATATATATATATATATATATATATATATATATATATATATATATATATATTACCGCCTGTATAAATACCTATCCATCTATCTCAAAAATATATATATATAGGTATATATATATATTTTTGAGATAGATGGATAGGTATTTATACAGGCGGGTAATATATATATATATATATATATATATATATATATATATATATATATATATATATATAATTAGTAAGATAAGGGTGAGGTAAGGTATTGGATTTTAATACCTTGAGGTATTGAAGGTAAGTTGAGGTATCAAAGATGAGGTATTGAGGTATTGCTTATATACTAGGTTATATATATATATATATATATATATATATATATATATATATATATATATATATATATATATATATATATATATATATATTGATGTTTACATATAGTAGTATATATATAGATAGTTAGCTAGTTAGTTAGAGTTAGAAAGGGGTAAGTGATCGTTAGCTATATTGATATACTCAAGGTATTGGGTATCGGGACGACGTATTAGATTTTTGCCCGTGTATGGGATAAGTGATGCTTTTATATATATATATATATATATATATATATATATATATATATATATATATATATATATATATATATATACATGTTAGGATATATATTAGTGGGTTTAGATGGGGTATATAGCGTAGGTTGAGATATCGGATACCGAGGGTATCCCGGTATCTCAAAGAGGCGAGTTTGTGGGTTTACTAGCTTAATGAGCTAGTTTTGACCTAGAATTTCAGGGGCACCCTAGTTTGGCCGAGAGTTGACCATAGTTGACCCGTTTGACCGCCAAAGTCAACCTTTGACCTAGTTTTGACCTAGAGTTGACTTTTGGACTCCGAGTTGACTTTTTGACCTAGAATGGACCGGTTTGACCTAGAAAAGGCCTAGAAGCTTGTTTTTAGTTTATATAAATGTGTTTATCTCTCTAGAGCACCAAGTAACCTTGGATTTCCACATTAGGTCTTCGTGATGCCAGTTCGGACCTCGATCCTTGCAAGTTGCTCAGGACGTCACGCGAGTATATTCTCTGATAGTTTTTATTATCTGATAATTATTATGATTCAGCTTCTAGTATAGTATTATCTGATTTTTTGGCACGACACTGACTAGTATTTCTGGATTCATTTACTTACGACACGTATATTTCATGTCTGGCAGCTTATGCCTAAGATCAACAGTCTGTGCTTTTACGCCAAGACTGTAAAAAACTTGAGCTTTTACGCTGGAACCAATTTTCCTAAGCGTAAAATCCAAGATTGGCAGTATACACAAAAATCTGACAGTCTGTGTTTTACGCCAAACTGCCAAAGTTTGAGTTATTATGCCAGAATTTTCATCCAGAGCGTAACACCCAAAATTTGTAGTATACGCCAAATTTTGACAGTCAGAGCTTTTACCCCAGACTGCAAAAATATGAAATTTTTACGCTGACACATTACGAATGTGGGCATAAAAGATAAAACATCTATGTGCATCATCTTCCTCGAAGAGGCTCTCAGCACAGAAGATGACCTATCGCGTTCACGTACAACGTGTGCGAAGGGTTTCTTCGTTCTTGTCGTCCCAAGAGCTTTACCTATAACACCCGGTGCACAGCTTGACGGTGGGACACTCCGTTCAGAGCGAGGTTTGCCCTGCCCGATAGGAGTCGCTCTTGCTTGAGCAGAGGAGCGGGAAGAGGAGGCAGCTTTCTTCCCCTTAGCAGTCAAAGATTATTTTGGTGCCATTTCTAAAAACCCAGAATGCTCAGAGAAGAAACGAAGAAGATATCTCAAAGAGACGAAGGTTTTTCTTTTGCAAAAGACAGGTGAAGAGTTTTTCTCTTTGAAGGCCTTGGGGTATTTATAGAGTTCAGATAAACTCTTCGAATCCCTAACCAAATTCGATATTTAATATTTGGTTATGATTGGGGACCACGTCAGCCTATTACTCAGGGAAGGCGGACAGTCAGCGAATTCAAAATATTTTTCGTGCAGAGCAGATTCGTGATTTTACACCAAGGAGCTTTTTATGCTCGGCAGCTACAAATCTACGGTTTTACGCTCAGAGGCTATAACTCTATGGTTTTACGCCCGGATGCTTTTTCGCTCGGTAGCTTTTACGCTCGAGAGGCTATAAACCTACGACTTCACGCTCAGAGGCTACAAATCTATGATTTCACGCTCAGAAGCTTTTTATGCTCAGAGGCGACAAATCTACGACTTCACGCTCGAAAGTTTTCTTTTCAGAGGCTATAAATCTACAGTTTTACGTCCGGATGCTCTTATGCTCAGCAGCTTTTACGCTCGAGAGGCTACAAACTTACAATTTTATGCTCATCCATACTACAGATCTAATGACTCTCCGCATATCTGAAAATACGTAGGCCAGAGTATGCGTATATCTGAACAATTCTCAAGATGGCCAATTACAAGGGTTCACGCAGAAGATGCTCCTTCTTGGTCTCAAAAATATCCCAAGTACCCAAAACATACAGAGTTCAGCATTGAAAATGACTCTTCTCCTTGGGTCGATTGGAGGTTCATCCAAAACCCAGTCTGAATATTTTCTCTACAGTTCAAGCATGGTCAGTTTTTGACAGCCATTTCTCGCCCTATTCCAAGGGATTTTCGAGAAATCATTCTTGAAGATGATGGTCTGAACAAAATTCTTCTTATCAGAGAAGTGACCGTTCAGAATTCTATGCGACTCTTCGTTCAAAATAGTAGGACAGTTCGAAAATTTGACTTAAATGCTAAGCAGCTTTCTGCGCATCTTCAGTTACGCGTAGAAGATGGGACGAGTTCAGATACTTTTTTATCAGAGACGGCATAAAGTTATTCAGACGTGTCGAAGGTACACATATTCAGACTTCATTACAGCAAAAAAAAATATGGCAAATCATCGGATGCGTAAAAGAAGACGATTTTATTAATCATGATTACATATGAGGGAAATCCAGTCTATAAAGGGTTTTTCATCTTCATGATTACATAAGAGGGATATCCCATCTACAAAGGGCTTATTATTTTTATTTAAAGATCACGTCCATAATCTGTTCTGCCAGGTTTTCGTATTGGTGGAGATCTTTATCCGTCTTCTTCAGCAGTTAGTCGGCTTCCGCGGCCAATTAACAAAAAATGATTAATGGCGAAAGGATACAAAACTGGGCATGTTAGAATTATTCAAGAGCCCATCCTCCATACGCCATGACAGATTGAGTTAAGGTGTAGACCCAACTCAATACTGGAAGACAGGGCTAGTTTGTCTGCCCTCGTCCACCAACGGCGGGAGAAAATATAGCTTGCAAGCTGTATGGTCGAATGTGACCATTCCTCTCTCTTGGATAAATCGCCATATGAAGTTGCTGATTATTCCGAGCAAAAAAAGCTATGATATCCTTCCATGATCCATCGTTGCAGAGGACATTTGCTCAAAGATGCCTCCTTTTTCGGCTCCTTACATGCTGGAAGAGCATGATCTTCTTCTTCCCTAAGTCGACCCGACGAACTCCGGCAATCATCTCTGTGTGGTGAAGGAAATATGGGAAGAACAGGTTAACTCATCAGCCTTTATATAGGCAGAAGAGAACACACCGAATCCCAACAAGATCCCAAAAATCTGCCGAGAAATCAGCCTCGAAGAATGGGTCAGACTTGGCCATTTCATGCTTCATTCATAGTGTTCCAAATTATGAGAAATTTGAAAACTTTGAAGGGGGTCTTGTAGAAGCATAAAAAATACGCTCCAGAGTCATACGCAGTATTTCAGTGCTGTGTGGCGTAAGACATGACTTCAGAGCCATCGGCGTACAACAGAGCTTCATCGCTAAGTGCAGCGTAAAAATATAAGCTCCAGAACAACCCGCATAAATATAGTATTTGGCGTAAAAAGGTTGTTACATCGCCACTTTGGCGTAAAACCTACTCACTTTTAATGCAGTGGGAAATTGTACGAGGAACTCTTCGTATTCCTCGAATGAACCTGTCAGATCATGCAGTAAAACTGACTCCTGACAAACAGTACTGCACAACTATCCAGACGACGGCTATAATGATGGTGTGGCACAGAGACCCAGACCGTCGTTTAGTGACATTTCCTTGATACAAATTGCTTTTATGCGTTCAAGAAAATACGCCGCCTAGTTTTATACAGGCAAATACGAGCTTTTATGCTCAACAAGAGACAAACGAACCGCCACGTCAAAAGTTGTTCTTCATACAGAGCTCAAGGCACATCTCGGCAGTTAATGCGCGTTATGGGGGCAGATCTTTGCATTTAATGCACGAGATTTGGTTCTATTTTCAAAGACTGGGTGAACCATAATTACGGCTAATACGTCCACATCATCACCTCTGCATATTACGCCATCAGGCTATTTTCAGCTATAGGAGCACGCTGTACGCTACCTCCTTGAAATACGTCGACCTGGCTATTTTCAACCATAAGAGTACGTCGTATGCTATCTCCTCGAAATATGCCAACTCAGGCTACATTTGTATTGGTGCGTAATAAGGCTATTTGGTTCAGAATTAGCTCAAGACCTTAGTCAAGGAAGGAGGATCGGCTATCTTGTACGCTAGCGACCTATACATGCAGCATCAGGCTTTTACGCCTACTGGGCTTCTTCGCCTACCTGGCCTCTACGCCAGTTTGACAACTATTTGGCTTCTACGCCATGGTGACAGTTATTGGCTTCTACGCCAACCTTTTCTACGCGAGGGACAGCTACCTACGTGGCTTCATGCTGTGATCTTCGCAGCAGTTATATGCATTATCTCATAATGGGATACGCGTCACACGCAGATTCAGAGGATCATTCATACGTGGGTGGCAGTTATTGTAACCGCCGCATAAAAAGCGCCATACTCTCCACTATCCGGCTTCTACGTCGACTGGACGGTTACTGTCACTAAAATCCTATAAATAGAGTCCTCTATTGACAGAGGTCCAGGGTTGAAAAAAGGTGCAAAACTCGGAGAATAGAAGTCAAAAAATTGAAGAACAGAGATAAAAGAGATCAGACAGAGAGTAGTGATCGACGATTTTGCCATCGAGCATCCACTCCCCTTTGCAATCTTTGAAGCTTCTCCGTCTTCTACAGTACTTCTTCATCATCGTGTGGTCCAAGGGACAAAGTGATCGACAGCAGATCAGACTCCTATGGAAATATTTAACCAGATTAAAAATTTTACTTGACATCCTCGTATAGGATTAATTGAACTTCTTGTTTGTAAACCAAAGAGAGGATTTCGTATAAACCTCATTTTATTTCTTACGTTTATTATCAAACAATCACTAGGACCTCAGTTGTATTTATTAGCTTTTGGTACCGGATTTGTCCCTGACTTTTGGTTTGAGACTTTGTATTGTATTTGATTCAGGATATTATTGTTATTATTATTGTTGTTGTCTTTAGTAGTAGTTGTTGTTTAGACTTTGTAGTTATTAGACTTCCTTATTATCTTATCGTGCTTAGATCGTGATTGAGTTTTGTATTATCTTTATCATATTGTTCCTCCGTTTAGAGATGAGATCTTCGCAAGTACTTATATTATTGTGTGAGATTGTTAGTTAGATAGTAGACCTAGATAGCGTTCTACCGCCGATGCTGTGGCGTAGGCTGCACGTACCCAAGACTCATGCCCAATTTTTTTGGTACAGGTCATGACAACGACCACCACCTTCGCCATACCACCTCCAGTCGTACTACCCCCGCCTTCACCACGACCCGACGACCACCACCATACTGCTGCTACTACAGCTACTGCCACCACGACCATCAGCAACGCCAACACCACCACCGGAGCTACAACCACCACACTTCTCTTCACCCGCAGCCGCCAATATCACCCCGTTCACCAATGCCAACACCACCACCAGAGCTACAACCATCGCCATCTCAACCATGAGCACCATCACCTTCTTCATCGACTCACTACTACCACCACGATAGCATCACCACCGACACCGCAGTCGAACACCACCACCCTCACACCGCCAAGCACCACCACTACCCCCACGGTCGACGCCGTACCTGACCGAAGCTGCAGCACCGCCACTGCCACCACCCATAGCCACCTGGGTAACTCCTCGTCCTGCTTCTTTTTGTGTAGTTATTGTTTGTGCTAAGAAACCCTAGTTAAGGTTAGGGTTTCCTGAATATTACCCATGCATAATTTAATGGCATTATTGAGGTTACATATATGTGAACTTTATATTTTATAACAATTGTTCGAGGATATATATATAGGAAGTGCATATGTTGGAGATGTTCCAATAAATTTCGGTACGTTAGTGATGATATGAATGAGGATACTATACATGAACATTATGCGTATTTAGGTGCGTCAACTAAATTGGGTGTATAAAATTATGTTTATAATTACAAGGATGGTATGGTCGAGGATGAGCATAACTTAGATGACTGAAATTACTGTGATGAATATTGGGGTTTGAAGATATTGTTTGAGGATGTTATAATATTTTATGATCGTAATTGATGTAACGTTACCCTAGTCAACTTGGATCAACCCTCTAGTTAGTATCTATGTGAGCTATGTAACTAAGACAAAAGCCTATGCTAGTCGTGATGTCAACTCTTATATTAGATAGTATCAAGCTAGATTATTAATTAATTTTATATATCATCTCTAGGTACTTTGGGATCCTCGGACTTGGACGTTGTACCGGAGCCCCGTCGTCAGCATCCGGATCCAGGCAAGTGTACCTTGTCATTCTGTATCTCAGTTCCAGATTTACTGTTTATTCTACCTATGCATTATGTGCTCTTTGGATCGGAATCGTTACTTAGCATCCAAGTCATATCTGGGTGCAAACGTTCGTCGGTAACGTCTAGTATCGATTGATAGATGTTCGTGACACCTTGATGTACCTACTTGGTTACATCGGAACCCTAGGACATATTCAGATATTGTTATCATGCCAGACTTCCTGTACACTGATAGTATCAGCATGACCGAAATCTGTCATGACTTTAGGATCGTGATTGTTGATAGTTACTTCAGTATGACAAGACTGTTAGATAAAGGTTCAGGTTCAGCGAGCAGCGGTTGCATCTCATTGACCACATTGGGAGGGGAAGGCAGTTACTAGATGCTGTAGAGATCCTATATCCAGAGTCATAGTATCACCCGTGTGACTCTGTGCTCGAAGCTACGGTATGCCCTTTGTCATGCCCCAGTTCCAAATATAAGGAACTGAGCCACGTGGCAATGGCCAGTGGGTACACTTCGATGGTCATCCTAATCTAATGGACCCGACGGAGTGCACCTAAGTTATAAAGTACAATAATAAAACCCAACATATAACACATAAACAGTGAAACTAAATCTCCTCAACAAACAACAGATATATAGAGCATATAAAGAAGAACATAACTACTAATGTATAAAAGGGAAATAATACGAAAAATATATCATAGTACAAATACGAGATGAGTCACATGGAAACAAACCCGCTAATACAAATATTCAAATGAAGGAAAGCAGTAAGATACCCAGAAATGGTATCTGAATGCTAGATAGTAATACCGTCCCAGGGTGAAGTCACTACCAGATATCAAATAAAGTCCTCGGGAAGAATCTCGTCCTCTGCAACAGGTCCCGCTCCTGGATATACACCCGGTCCGTACTCCTCCGGATAGTCCTCCTCACCTAAGCCTGGAAGGGAACCAGGTCCTCAGAGGAACGTAATAAGGTACAAAAATAGCATGCCATAGTATAACAGAAAGAGATAAGTGCAACGCTGGTGTAATCTAGCATAACCAACTAAGTGAGACACAACTTTGAAGATAATGTTCGATACGTGGGTTGTCCAAAATAAAATTGTAGCTCCGAGCACAGAGTCACACGGGTGATACTACAACTCCGGATACAAGAACACTACATAAATAGGATAGATACATATATATAGCGCGTGCAGAGTAGCCCAAACGTCTAATAACTGTCTTCCCCTCCCAAAGTGGTCCACGAGTGTTCGCTGAACCTGAACCTCTATCTAACCGTCTCGTCGTACTGAAGTAACTATCAACAATCATGACCCTAAAGTCATTCCAGATTCCGGTCATGCTGACAATATCAGGATACAGTAAATATGGGACGATGACGGTGTCTAAATGTGTCCTAGGGTTATGTTGTAACCAAGTAAGTATATCAAGGTGTTGCGAACATCTAACAATCGTTACCAGACATTACCAACGAACGTCTGCACCCGATTACGACCCAGACGCTAAGTAACAATTCTGATCCAAGGCACACACAATGCATAGAATAAATAAATAGAATACTGGAAACTGAGATACAGGATGGCAAGGTACACTTTCCTGGATCCGGATGCTGAAGATGGGGCTCCGGTACAACGTCCAAGTCTACGGATCCCGAAGTACCTAGAGACGAGATACAAGCTCAATCAATAAACTATGACGATGCTATTCTAAAATAAGAGGTGACACACATCTAGCATAGGCTTCAGTCTTAGTTACATATAGCTCACATAGACACTAAACTGGAGGGTGACGCAAGTTTACTAAGGGAACATAGCATCAAATACGATCAATCAGTAGTATAACATCATCAAACCAAACCCTCAATCCCCTACTATTTATCACGGTGTTTTCAGTAGTTCAAGCTATGCTCATCCTCAAACATACCACCCTTGTATTCACAGACGTTATTATTCATATTCAAGTATACCATCCTCAAATGAATTAATTATTAATTATCAACTCTCAATTATAAAATTGTTATTTTTTCATTCGAATACGGTTTCACATATAAATAGATATTCCTCAATAAATTCGCTTTTAGTTATCAAGCCCTTAATACATTATCATCTTTATAATATCACAATACCATTTCATACTTAATAAACATACTTCTCAATAAATTCGATATTAGTTATCAAGTCCTCAATAAATGACCCACTCTATGATATCACAACACCATTTCATACTTAATAAACATGCTCCTCAATACCCATCAAAATGCATGGAAAATATAACATAAAACCTAAAATCTCATATGTAGCATTTATAAACCCTAACTAGGTTCTCGTATAAAAAGCAAACTACACTACAAGAGAAGGGTAAGGAGTTACCCCGGTGGTTGCGGGTGGTGGTAGCGTCGATGCTGCGACTCCGGTCAAGGATGGCGTCGACCGCAGGGGTGGCGCACGTCTCGACCGAGGTGGCGGGGTACAAGTGACTGGAGGTGGTGGTGCTAGCCGTGGAGGTGTGAGGGTGGAGAGGATGATGGTGGGGGTGGCGAGTGAAGGTAGTGGTCGTGGTGGTTCTGTCGGATGTGGCCGAGGGTGGTGGTCGTGGTGGTTATGCTAGATGTGGCCGAGGGTGGTGGTCGTGGGGGTCGTGAAGGTGGTGGTGCGGGTGATGGTGGGTGATTGGAGGTGGTCGTCGAGGTGGCTGCAGGTAGAGAAAGGGAAGAGGGTGGTCGTGGGCTGCAGCTCCGGTGCAGCGGTATAGGTCGAGGGTGGTTCATGGGGGTGGTGGTGAAGTCGCTGCGGGTTTGGTCGGAGAAGGAGAACTGCGGTGAGATAATGATGGCAGAGGTGGAAGTGGATCATGGTGATAGTGGTGAAGTCGCTGCGGGTTTGGCCGGAGAAGGAGAAGCTGCTGCTGGTCTATTACAACAGGTGGTGTGGGTGATGGCGGGTGGCTCGGTTGGCGAAGCCTGGCCGGAGGAGGCTGCTGCTATGGAGATATAGCAGCGACGGCCGTTCGTTGTGAGGTGGTGGCCGTCAGAATAGGCTGGAAGTGGTGAGGGTGGTGGCAGTTCGTGGAGTGAATGAGAAGGAAAAGTGAAGTAAAAAGGAAGAAGATAAAGGAGAAGAAGGAATGAAGAAAATAATGGGATGAGGAGTTCGACAGTGTGAAGAAAGGAAGAGGGAGGAGAGAGAGGGGGGGTTTCTTGGTTTCTAGGGATTAGGGCATGCACATTGGGAAATGGGGTGAGGATGAGTGATTATATAGGAGGTTGTGTGGTGGGGATGATGTTGAAATTTGAATGAAGGGCCAAGATGTAACATGAAGAAAATGTTCATAAAAAGGGGAGAAGGTGAGGTGATTGGACCGGTCAAAGAGAGGGAGATAGTTTCTTTATTGGCCTTGCCTAATAGGGTGGTGACACCTAGCACCATATTTGCAAATAATCCCCTTAACTTTTGGGTATTTGCACATGAATAAAAAGTGATAGGAATTTGGTGTGGGAAGTGGTGTTTGGTATAATATAGGGTGAGGGGGTATTGTGTATTTTGCATGGGCTTTATAAAAGGGTATTGGATTAAATTAGGGTTATTTTGGGATTAGTCAAAGTTGTTATCCCCAATTTAATTAAATAAAGTATCATGTGCTCTTAAATTAATTGGGGGCACATGGGGTCTCAATTAGGAGTGACACAAAGGTCATGAACGGTGTAGGCTTGGTGTCAGTCTTGGGCCCTTTAATTGGTTCGGCTAAACGGGTTGAGTTTGTGTCCCAAAATTGATGGCAACGACAAAGGTACGCGACATAGGATTAAAGAATTAATTTCGAGACGGGAAAGTTGTTGAATTAAATTAGAGCACAAGGGAGTGTGTTTGAGAGTGACGGAAAAGCCCAACGCCTAGGTTGGCTTGTCGAGTCAAGAGTGCAATAATTTGTTGGAAATTAAGGGCTATTGTTGGGCTCCAAATATTGAAATAATAGTAGGGTGCACCAAGGGTTTAAATAAAGAATCAGACAACTGCAACATAATTTCTAAACCTCAAATACCCTGACGCTACAACAATATTTCTAACCCTAACTAGTCTACCTAAAATAATAATAATTGAGGGGGTTTATACCATGTGTGTCTCTGTGCCTCGGAGCTACGATTTTATATTTGGAAAGCCCACGTGTCAAATAGTTTCTTCAAAGTTGCGTCTCACTTAGGTGGTTATTCTAGATTATACCGGCATATCACATGTATCATTTATGTTTTACTATGGCATACTATTTTTGTACCTTGTTACGTCCTTCTGAGGACATGGTTCCATTCCAGGCTTAGACGAGAAGGACTACCCGGAGGAGTACGGACCGGGTGTATATCTAGGAGCATGACTTGTTACAGAGGATGAGATCCTTCCCGAGGAATTCGTTTGATCTCTGGTAGTGTATTTACCCTGGGCCCAGTATTATTATCTAGTTTGTAGATATCTGCCCTAGTTTTCTTACTTCTTTCTTTCATTCAGTATTTGTATTAGCGGGTTTGTTCACGTGTGACTCTATTCGTATTGTATTATGATATATTTTTAGTTTTTTTCTCTTCTGCACATTAGTACATATGAGTTCTCTATATGTTCTATATTCAGATGTATGTGGATGAGATTTAGTTTCATGTTTATATTTTATATGTTGGATTTTATCATTGTACTTTACAGCTTAGGTGCACTCGTCGGGTCTATTAGATTGGGATGCCCGTCGAAGTATACCCGCTGGCCATTGCCACATGGCTCAGTTCATTATATTTTGAACTAAGGCATGACAGAAGTGGGTCACTTTGACAGATTTATCGCCAAGGCCTCATTTCCTTTGATGTTGCGATTATTCGCACTATTGGATGGAGGCTTCCCTTCCGCATTGGTCAATTATAACCCCAAATTGAGTGCCATTTTTGTACTGCCTTCAACAGCTTTGGCCTCGATGATGAACGTCGTCCAGTCTTGAAATTGAGTTGGACCTGTCCCGAGCCCTACTATAGGCAGTAGGTTCTTTTGGCAGGTATCAATGAATGCGGAGTTTAGAATACTGTGGGGGTAACTTCAGAGTTGCCTGCCTGAAATACTCAATAAATTCACAAGCGAATTCCTTCTCCTTCTATTTAATATCGATGAGTGAAGACATTGTCATATCCATGCCTTCCTCATAAAATTATTAGAGAAAAAAATACTTCATGTCATCAAACAAGGATATGTAGTTATCGGGCAAACTGCGATACCAATCGTTGGCTATGCAGACCAAGCATCCCATGAATAATCTGATAAGGAGAGCATCATCTTTCTTTAGATGAACCATCATCATATTGAAGTAATTGATATATTTGCTCGGTGATGTCCTACCTTCAAAAAAGACTATTGATTGGGGTTTGTACTTAGGAGGGAACAAAATATTATCCCAATGTGGAGGATAAGGTTGTTTCACCCCCAGCTTGCGTAGTTGGTCTTTGTTCTTTAAAATATCAACCTGTGTACATAACTCTCGAATACCTTCGAGATGATCTTCTGGTCGGAGTGGTACGACTGACTGATAGGATCTTGGTTGAACATAAATCATCACCGGCGGAGATCCGCCCCCAATATTGAGATGATTAAGAGTTGGTGCTACTGACTCTTGGTTTATGACCGCTTCTGGATTTGTGTTATCCTGCAGAGGCATTGTTCCAGGAGTAAGTTGTGCTGGTATGAATTAAGCCACTTGGACGGGTGCTGGTATAGCAGAATATTGGTCTGCCATCATGGTGTGCATATCCTTGAGTTGAGTCATTATTCGATAACTTTTGATAGAAAAGCTTCTTGTTTATTACTGAAGGCGCGCGTAAATGCTAACATCTTTGTGTATGACCGAGAGATTAGTAGAAAGAAACATGTAGTTTGAGTCTCACTGTCAGTTTCAGAATCATAGATATTGCTACCCAGCCTCGAATTCTGAGGAATAGGGATTCTCGTGACGAATGAGCTCCCATCTTCGAGAATGAGTATTTTGGTATACTTCTTCAAAGGAGTCGACGAGTTGGCCAAATCTTCTATGGCTGCGTGTTCTTGAAGAACTTCGTCTTGACTGTCTCCTACCACGAAAAAGATGTGAATCCATATATGCTGAAGCAAAGAGAGGTTCATCATCGTAATCCTGGTTGTCAACTTGCTTTATATATTAAGGCTTAGGAGACATAGTATAAGTTAATCGGTCAAACATAAACCATTTTGTTGATGCACAACAACATTCGATTACAACTCTATGACAATTGCAACGATGGTCATTAGAAAATATTATTGTAATATCAGAAGGGCCCCTCTCTTTCCGTTTTTGTACAATAAGTCCACGTAAATCAAAAGAGGGAAGAGAAGAGGAGGAAGAGGGCAGACTCTGCCTCTTTACATGAGATATATTGAATCTTCTGTGCATATTTTTGGTCCCTTGTGTATAAAGTAATATGCTGGCTTAATTGGCAAGTGATTTATCATATCTCGAGTTTTTCTTCTTCAAGGAGGAGAGAAAGTTGTCTCTAACAGTCCTCTTATGCACACGTGCATAATCAACATGTTGTGTAGAGATTGCCCCCATTTGGCGCACATCCTATGGAGTAGACAAAGTTGGCACAGTTTATCTACACGTATTTAATTTTGTACGGAGGTCTTGACCTTGCGCATAAGTGGTGCGTAATTTTTCCTCTATTGTGCGCATAATCAAGATGTTAGGAGTTATTCTCCCGACCAATAATTTATTTGTGCGCTGGTTGGTTTGTACAGCGGTATCCATTCCTTGCTTGCCTCGCATATTACAGCGAATATGTGAGGGTTGAGGAGCTTAGGTGTGGACACCCTTTGCTCGAAATTGTGTGAGTTGATCGAATTGTATCCCTTGTTTAATGGAAGGGATTCAGAAGCATAGGTGTGGATCACCCTTTGTCTGAAATTGTACGAGTTGTGCATATTATATCCCTTGTTTAACGCAAGGGAATTGTCCCACAATTTATTGATCTGAACAGAATTGACAGGGAAATCTCGTGAATTAGAATACTCTTTCCCTTGTTGGCAGCAACTTCAGGATATGCATGATGAGGTTTAGGCACCCATACTTTGTGATTTTATCTCGACTTGAGTGTGGATGAGGGGCGAGCACTACCCCCAGAATGGAGTATTTCTTTATATGCATGTTGGTCGAACTTCACGACCAAGGTATTCTGCATCGAGTTGAGCTATCGCCTTCACGTTAGAGGAAAAGGAAGTCCCCAGTAGAGTCACCATCTTTGTTTGCGAGAAAAAGTTTATACAAAATGTTTGTGTTACAAACTGTTAAAAAGTACAAAAAAAGATCCTAAACAGGAATCTAAGTATAATTGATTCTGGTGAAGTATAGCTGTAGAGATCTGATCTACAAATGATCACTTTACTCCTTGAACCACTCGACGATGAAGAAATGTACACGATGACAGAGAAATGTAGGGGATGCTGTGAACAACTTGGAGAGTTGAACAATAAGAAAGCTCTGGCACAGCGGCATAGAAATATTCTATTTCTCTCACTCTACTCTTGGATTTCAAAGACTTGAAGATTGTTGTAAACAACTTGGAGAGTTGAACAATAAGAAAGCTTTGGCACAACGGCATGAGAAGCTTCTATTTCTCTCACTCTACTCTTGAATTTCAAAGACTTGAGAATTCTAGCCCATTTCTCTGTCTCTCTCTCTGTCTTTTTTTCTTCTTCTAGGTAGCCGCTTCCTGTCTTTCTAATTATAGAGTTTAGGAGCGGTTACGAGAGTGTGCGTGCACTATGGATAGTCAACAGTAATTTATCACTATACGTGCACTTTTGGTGGATTAATACCCCATGTTCTGCATGAGTAGGTGCACAACTTGCTGCCTGCTTGACACGTAGCTTCCTATACGAGAAAAGCATAGGTCGTAGGGGAAAGTTATTTGTACACCTTTTACAAAAAGTACATCAAGTAAGACACACATTCGTAACATCTCACTATCGGTTAGGATAGTATGCGCACTTTCGAAGTCATCTGGAGACTGGCGCATTTTTGAACAAAATGGCATTGTGACACACTTTTGAAGAAAATGGCACTGCGGTGCATTTTTGAACAAAATGGCACTGTGACGCAATTGAAGAGATTGGCACTGCGGTCAACTTTTGAAGGAGTTAGCATTGCGGCACACTTTTAAAAAAATGGTACTACGGCACACTTTTGAAGGAAATGGCACTGCGGCGCACTTTTGAAGAGAATAGCAATGCGGCACACTTTTGAAAAGAGTGGCACTGTGGCGCACTTTTGAACGAGTGGCACTATGGCACACTTTTGAAAGAATGGCACGACGGCTGGGTCGCTAAACAACAAGCTGGGTCTGCGTGTCGTAGCTCCGCTGTAATAATGACCTCTGAATCTTTGGTTTTTGCATCTGTCAGTTGTTAGTTTGCTGCATTAAATATTGAGAGAGAGAAAATCGTTTGTGCGCCATCTTTCATAACATTAAGAAAGTGCGCCACTTTTCTACTCTCTGAATAGTGTGCCATCCTCTGAAATTAATGAAATGTGCGCCAAAGTAAGAGAATGCACATCTTTCTTCTGGAATAAGTGGAAAGTGCATCATTCTTCTACTATTGGGTTTATTTGTAAAAAAAACTGCGCCATCTATCTGAGGTGCACTTTTTATGCTTCTACAACTGTACCACCGCTCAAATCCCATGAACTCTCGCGCTACTGTGAACTAACTCACCGATCCAAACTATGAGTCCTCTACCATGCCTCTGCCCGTAGCTGGGTAATACTCTGAACACAAAGAATACCGTTGAATACCTACAAATAAAACAAAGTCCATTTAATCCTTATCGAGTCAACAAACCATCGTAATTGCAGAACATAGCATTACAACTTATATGCTTTAGGAAAAAATTAATGTCGAAAAGATTTGTAGGCTTGGGAAATAATGTAAGTAAGGAAATAATTCAATGGACTTAGTGAAAATAGAGAAATAAATGTTACATTGGGCTTACGAATTTGTGGGGAGAAGAAAGAGCTAGATATTTATTCATCCGACAAGGTTGGAACACGGCTTAGGCCTAACACAAATAATACTATATACATATCGGGTTTTTATTTAAGCAAGAAAATCATCACCAATATAATATTAGTAATAACAAGTTGACTAAGACAAATTATTTATAAAACATTTAAGTGGAAATAATAATAATAATAATTTTTGATAGCTTGTTTAACCAAAAGAAATAAATTAGCATAAATAAATTCTAGGGAGGGGTTTCACAACTTCTATACAACATTTATGCGCAAGGTGCTTCTGCGGTTAAATTAGAGCATGGTGGCTTCAATATAGCATTTATGCTTAGGGTGCTTCCGTGCATAAATCTTAGTATAATGCTTCAGCACATAAATCATAGCAGCAACCCACACTTAAAAATTTGATAGTTACCAAACTTGAAGCTGAGGGGAAATTCCACATAGCAAGCATAAATGGTTGCAGTGCCACTGTTTAACAATTGGCTAAGTCTGTCATCATTTAAGCACAACAGTGTTATGTGCTTAAAACCTATAAAGCTTAAGACGAAGACTCGTCCACGCTACATTCTTCACAAAGAAGATACTCCCTGTAGAAGACATGCGTTATAACAAGTGCCAATGTTTTAGGATAAAAATGCTCAGGACTATCACATTTAAGTGCAACGGTATTCTGCTTTTAAAAGTTATATTTAGGAGCAAAATTTTAGCTCAACTGAGATTTTTGCTAAAGTCTTCCACGCATATGTGATCTACACAAAAAAGGATCCTTCAGATTCCATTTTAATGATAGGGAATAATATCTAACATTATTGATCATGAAGCATGCATAGCTTTTAATGGGACATGATGGAAATTTAAAACGACAGCCATGATTATGATACCATAATCATGGGGATTAATGATGTTCCTCATAACTGATAAAACATGGCATATGGATAGTAATCTACATGTACATTTGTTTACATCATTTATGCTCAGTGTTACCATTATGCTTTTTGTATGGAGTGCTCTTGTTTTTGTGTGTGAAAACTGACTGGTAGACATTATAGTACAATTTGGCAATAAATAGTTCACTTTTGTGCAACCAAAAAACACCAAAACTATTTTGTGAGCATTCTTTACGAGATTACTCTACCCAACAACGTTCGTGAGCATCGAGAGCACTCTAAGACAACCATTTTCTCAAAACTTGGTCTTTCTCTACGAGAATTCTAAAGCATTCTTCTTTAATTTGCTACATTCATATTACATATAGTAGATGCCCCGTTGAAAAACATCGAAGTTGCTCTCAATTAGACTTATTAAAGTTCATAGGAGAAAGCTTTTTCGTCCTTGCGCTCGAAGTCAAATTGTCAACGGATTACAAGAATCATACACCAATTCGATCTCCACTGTTACACTCTCCATAATCTCAAGCTTATATTCTATTTTTTATTATTTACACAATGTTATAATAAGATTTTAAATCATTTATAAGATTCTTATAAAAGTTTTCCTTCAAAAAGATTCTTCTTTCTTTTTATTCGAAAATAGTAGGTTCATACATGGTGAACAATTCCTTCTTGGAACATGCATGTCAAGATGCATCCATATTTACCCACCAGTTTGTGTCCATGCTAAATGATTCAACATGTATGATTATAGCAACCAAGTTATGCTCACCTTGCTCTTTTGGCTTTAGTTTAGCTTGAACCTGCAATCCTTTTTGAAGTGGCCCTTCTTGCCACAGTTAAAGCAAGTCCCATAATTTTCAAACTTGAGCTAAAAAGAAGTTGACTTCACCCTCAGATGGTTGGAGTTCTTCTTCTTGTTGTTGTTATAAGAATCCTTATGCTTTCCTCTAGAATCTTCATCTTATACCATGTTTGCCTTGGCAAATTGCTTAGATAGGGAGTCCACTTTAATTTTGCCTCTAGCTTCATCTTCAATACGAATGAAGCATAGAAGGTCTTCAGCATAATCTCTGTCATCTTACGGTACATATCGGTTAAAAATCGATCCCAGCTGGTAGGAATCTTGCCAACTTAAGGCATAGTCTCCTCCTCAAGCTTTTGTGGTAACTTCAATAATTCTTTCTTTTGCTAAAACATCATTCTCTTCTTCAAATTCGGTTTTTAGGAACTTGTTAATGTGATGAATCTTGGACATCTTATTCTTTTCATCCTTGTAATATTTTCCAAGAGTCTCCCAGATGTCTCTTGCAATATTTTTTTTGTTAGATTCTACCATGGAGTCATCCATGGAGCTGAAACTCAATAACTTGCAAAGATTATTGTCTCTCCTCTATTTTTCTGTATGGTGATCATATTGGCCACAACTTATAGAAAATTGGTTTTGACTCTGTCAACATATAATCTATGTTGATGAGTTAATGTTACACCTGATTTCATATTTGGTATTTCTTGAATTTCTAGAATTTAATTTTTTTTTCTGATAATATATTCTTGTTGTTGATAGAGCTACCCGAGACCAGTAGAATATCCATTGGTATTGTCATAGACCTGGTTTATGACCCGCATGTTGTCGCATCCCGATCCCATAGGGGCCGATCGTCCTCGCTTGGTCCCTACGGAACCGTTCGTCCTCGCTTGGGCGCGATGCCGTGCAAGGCTAAGTTGCGCTTGCACCAGGCGACGTACCTGCACAAGACACAAGAGAGACAAAAATATACATATATAGGCACAGAATAAATGCAGAGAACCAAAGTTGAACACATTTGATAGCACACAAAATACTTTCTTTTTATTGAATACTGAAGATTTGGATTACAAAGTGCTTGCTTGGCTGAGTTACAAAATATGCCTTAGAAGGCTTACAACTCTTTTTACATTCCCAAAACTAGCCACAATGCCCATTACATTATGTCCTTGTAGTAGGACCAAAATAACCAAAATACTAGCAAAAGAGGAGTAGCCAATTGGAGTGAAAAGAAACGGAGGAAGCAGCACGAACACAGTCCTATAGAAGAGTGCGCACACGCTGATTCAGATTCAAGATGCTTGCCAAACTCTCGCTTCCAGTACCTGGATATTTGCCCACAAACGTGGGTCAGTACTACCACATATACTGGTGAGCGACCGTGGCCAAACTCACCTTAGAAATCCACACTAAGTAAGCAGATGAAGCTAGCATTAATAGGTGGTCTTTCTGGTTGTCTAGTTTCTTTTTAACAATTTATGTAAGGAAATATAGACGATTTATAGCATATGCATATGATAATTCTTACCCACGGCCGAGCGGTTATCCCTGCAACAGACACACAAGTTAGCCACAATTTGCATATGAATAACTTATGAATCAAATAGGCATCAAGTGTTAGGTATGCAAGAAGGTAAACCTAGCATGCGTCCTAACTATATGATGGTCCCCTCCACGGGATTAGCAGTTGGGACGTACAAGCCCATCTCACTAATGGACGTGTCTACCCTCCCGTAAATAAGGATGTTCAAGCCTCAGGGTATCTAGATCTCTTTCCGGCCGAACGATCCCCAGTGCCCCAGGGACCGCTCGAGAGATAATCCTTGTGCACAAGTTGTCCTGACCAAATGCATGAATGCAAGCACTATCAGAAAAATATGCTATCATGCAACTGATGAACAATGCACAACAAGTCTATCTCTTCTTCTCACTTTTCTAGCTCAAGTCTAGAGTTTTTCAGCCACAATACTTAATGCACAGCATACAAGGGACAATTAAGCATTTCATAAGCAACTAGTAAGTTAGCAATTCAATACTTTGAAGCATGTAATACTTTCTTTCTCTTTTAGCTTATCTTTTTAGTGAGGCAATATATTTATGTGAACTAGAGATTCTTTTATTAGGCATGCAGACTAAAGGATTCATCGAAGGGCCTATGCCACTCACCGAATGAATCGAACGAGAGGATGGGGAAGCCTTAGGCTACGTTCACTCTTTGGTTATGCGTCCTGAAAATACAACAATACTTAGTTAGCATACTTCGATCTCTTTCCCTTACGATTCGAAAAGAACGCGCAAGCGAGAAGGCAAAATCATGAAAACCAAGTCATCGAAAGCAACTCAAAACACAAAGCAATACAAAACCAACAAGCAAAGCAACCAACGAAAACTCTTGGACTCATTTCAATAGAAGCCGTTCGATTAATTCGAAGGGTTCATTGCACTTCGTCCGTATTGATTTGGCAGTAAGGTTTTCCCGAGACTCGATTCTCAACCGAGTCAAAGCAGCTTAGTGTTCCATAAGTAACCGTTTGGAGCGGGGCGTTACATACTACCCCACTGAGAAAAAAATTTGTCCTCGAAACTTAAGAGATCAAGGAGGCAAGGATCAAGCATCAAGAGTTCAAAGGAATAAGACTCACCAACATCGTGTCCACTCTCATCATGCTCAATATTCAACTGATAAACTCTCGACCTCCTTATCTGGTTAGTTGGTTCTAGAGCAGGACCCGGAGGGGTCTGAGTCTCAACCCGAGCAGTATTGTTGTTCCCATTCTGGTATGGCGGCGGAACCCTCTTGTTTTGGCAGTTCTCTGCTAGATGCCCTTTCTCCCCACAGTTAAAACATTCATTATTTGCTGCACGACAAATATCCACTGTATGGCCTGGTTTGTGACAGTAATTGCACGTAGAACCTGGGCGCCGCTCGGCCGCTGTTTTCTTTTCTCCGTTATGGTATCTTTTAGCAGGAGGGTTTCGAGGAGCCGGTATCTTTTCTGGAGCAATTTGAGGCATAAACTGCTCATTCTGCACCGCTGCCTCAAAGGCTTGTATGTAGGTTTTGTACTCCCGATTCATAACATATTTTCTCAGATTATCGTTTAAGCCTTTTATGAACTGATGTGTGCGCGCTCCCTCATCGGGAATCATCGAGCTAGCGAACTTAGCAATCTTGGAAAATTCTGACTCATAATCTTCGACGGACATGTTCCCTTGCTTAAGTTCAGTAAACTCGTCTTCTTTTCTCTGCTTGACAGGTGGCAGAAGATAATGTGCAAGGAATGCTTCCTTGAACATTCCCCAAGTGATCCTGCTATCCTGATGCTTGGTGGCAAGGTCTGCTTTCTTCACTTCCCACCAGTCGTGTGCACGTAACCGCAGCTGCATATCTGCACACGCCACCCTCTTGTTCGCAGGTATTGAAGCAAAGCTAAACAAGCTCTCCATCTTCGCGATCCAGTCCATCACCTTATCCGGCGTGGTCCTGCCTTCAAACTCCGGAGGGTTCAACTTCAAAAACTCAGCACCTTTAAAGGTAGACTTCCTGGCCGCACGAGGAGGCTCATTTGTTTCTGCTAATCCTGCGCCTTGAGGCATGGTCGGGGCAGTCACAGGTGTTGCGGCGGTTCCCGATGCACCACTGTATGCTACTAGTGTTGTCACAATCTGAGTCAGGGAGTCAAGCTGCTTTTGTTGTGCCAAGGCTCTAGCATTAGCTCGTTGCTGCTGAGCCTCAAATCGTTCTTGTTGCACAGCATAACGATCATTCTGATTTTGAAGCATTGCAATCAGTCTATCCACTTGATCATCGCTCACGCTTGCTGCGCGCGATGTCTCAGGGTTACCAACACCTGTTTTTGTCATCTATGCTACAAAAGAGAGTAGCTTGCATTAGTCTCATAACGTATTATGGACTTATTGCATGGGACATTGGGTTTTCACACTCTTAGGGTACCTTTCATACTCTTGATTTACTTCTTATAGATTTGAAATCTATTTTTGAAATTCGGGACTTTTAAAATCGCTTGAAAACTCGTATCATTTTTGAAAATGATGTTTGAAGAGGCCAAGGGCGTAAAACCATGCTCTGATACCACCTGTCGCGTCCCGATCCTGTAGGGGTCGATCGTCCTCGCTTGATCCCTACGGAACCGTTAATCCTCACTTGGGCGCGATGTCGTGCAAGCCTAAGTTACGCTTGCACCAGGCAACGTACCTGCACAAGACACAAGAGAGACGAAAATATACATATATAGGCACAGAATAAATGCAGAGAACCAAAGTTGAACACATTTGATAGCACACAAAATACTTTCTTTTTATTGAATACTGAAGATTTGGATTACAAAGTGCTTGCTTGGCTGAGTTACAAAATATGCCTTAGAAGGCTTACAACTCTTTTTACATTCCCAAAACTAGCCACAACGCCCATTACATTATGTCCTTGTAGTAGGACCAAAATAACCAAAATACTAGCAGAAGAGGAGTAGCCCACTGGTGTGAAAAGCAACGAAGGAAGCAGCACGAACACAGTCCTATGGAAGAGTGCGCACACGCTAATTCAGATTCAAGATGCTTGCCAAACTCTCGCTTCCAGTACCTAAATATTTGCCCACAAACGTGGGTCAGTACTACCACTTGTACTGGTGAGCGATCGTGGCCAAACTCACCTTAGAAATCCACACTGAGTAAGCAGATGAAGCTAGCATTAATAGGTGGTCTTTCTGGTTGTCTAGTTTCTTTTTAACAATTCATGTAAGGAAACATAGACGATATATAGCATATGCATATGATAATTCTTACCCACGGCCGAGCGGTTATCCCTGTAGCAGACACACAAGTTAGCCATAATTTGCATATGAATAACTTATGAATCAAATAGGCATCAAGTGTTAGGTATACAAGAAGGTAAACCTAGCATGCGCCCTAACTATATGATGGTCCCCTCCACGGGATTAGCAGTTGGGACGTACAAGCCCATCTCACTAATGGACGTGTCTACCCTCCCGTAAATAAGGACGTTCAAGCCTCAGGGTATCTAGATCTCTTTCCGGCCGAACGATCCCCAATGCCCCAGGGATCGCTCGAGAGATAATCCCTGTGCACAAGTTGTCCTAACCAAATGCATGAATGCAAGCCCTATCAGAAAAATATGCTATCATGCAACTGATGAACAATGCACAACAAGTCTATCTCTTCTTCTCAATTTTCTAGCTCAAGTCCAGAGTTTTCCAGCCACAATACTCAATGCACAGCATACAAGGGACAATTAAGCATTTCATAAGCAACTAGTAAGTTAGCAGTTCAATACTTTGAAGCATGCAATATTTTCTTTCTCTTTTAGCTTATCTTTTTAGTGAGGCAACATATTTATGTTAACTAGAGATTCTTTTATTAGGCATGCAGACTAAAGGATTCATCGAAGGGCCTAAGCCACTCACCGAATGAATCAAACGAGAGGATGGGGAAGCCTTAGGTGACGTTCACCCTTTGGTTATGCGTCCTGAAAATGTAACAATACTTGGTTAGCATACTTCGATCTCTTTCCCTTACGATTCAAAAAGAACGCGCAAGCGAGAAGGCGAAATCATGAAAACCAAGTTATCGAAAGCAACTCAAAACACAAAGCAACACAAAACCAACAAGTAAAGCAACCAACGAAAACTCTTGGACTCATTTCAATAGAAGCCGTTCGATTAATTCGAAGGGTTCATTGTACTTCGTCCGTGTTGATTTGGCGGTAAGGTTTCCCCGAGACTCGATTCTCAACCGAGTCAAAGCAGCTTAGTGTTCCATAAGTAACCATTTTGAGCGGGGCGTTACACATGTATAATGGATACTTGGTTCGGTTTATTTGACTGAATCCATGACTAAACCATCTTCCTCTCCTCTTATTATATATATGAGTATTTTTCTCTCCTCACTCATTTTCTTATTATACTCTTCTTGCTTCCTTCTTCCTCCTCTCCTTCAAGCTCCCTCTAACCAAACCCTAGCCCTAGGAAGAAGTTGATGTGACTTGGACCGAGAGAGGTAGAGGCTAGGAGCCACCCAAGGCAAGTACATCTTGTTCAATGGTAAAGCCTTGATTTTTTTTGAATTTTTATATATATGTTTTTTAAAAATAGATTTGATGGAAAAAAAATCATTGAGTTGCTGATTATATTTAGTTCTTGGAGTTTTGGATTTTTATGAGTATATTTGAGTAGATCTGAATTTGAAGTTTAGGGTTTTTATGGGTTCCATATATTTTTCGTGGTTTTGATCTACTAAAACATGGTATTTTAGAAAAAAAAGTTTTTGTGGTTGATGGAGCACTTCATTTCGAGTATTTTGTCTTTTTATTCACTTGATTCAGAGTCGAACTGAAGTTTTTATGAAGAAAACAATTTTCAATTTTTTTGAAGTTTTCGCCATGGCTGAACCTACTGTTTGGAGAATACAAATTTCTCTTCCGGCCAGCATCATATGCGACCGAGAGTTCTATGCGGCCTGATCTCTATGCGGCCTGAACTCCTTGTGGCATAGCCAACCAGCAAGCGTCCATCTTGTTGGATGCATGACTGTTTATTACACAAAGTGTTCAGGAACTAACTCCTTGAACTCCTTGTGTATTCACTCGTTGAATGAATAAGAAATTCACTTAAGTCCAAACGAAACACCCATGTCGCCGAGAGACCATGCGGCAAGCGGACTTATGTGGCAGTGCCCCTATGCGCCTCCTTTTTGTGGATGTATAACTCTGCTTCGTCCTTACACATCTTTTTATTATTCTTGTCTTATCTCCCTGACACATTTTTATGGCCTGTCACATCAATCGTCTTTAGTCAATTCTCTCTGTCATGTATTTATTAACCATCACTCAGCACTTGGATACATGCGGCTAGTGGGTGCATGCGGCCAGGAATCCTTGTGCGTATTTTATGTTCCTTTTAATTATGTTCATTTAATAAAAAAAATTTGGTGATTATTGTTGTGTGCTTCCTTATGTTGATATAAGTTTATGTTACCAGACAAGTTTTACATATAGTTCACGAGATAAGTTTATGTACAAGTTCACAATCCTCACGATACCGTAAAAATATTTGTGTATAAAAATCTATTGCATTTGGCATCGGGCAATCGAGTGTGATTATTGCCCAATGTATTGCGTGTCGCGAATATGATATCTCATGAAAAGCTCGTACTCGTGACTCATCATTCTAGGGAGTTCTCAAGTATCCACGACTCGAGAACTCAAAATAATTTATTAATGATTAAACAAGATAAGATTTACCTAGATCATTAGGAGGAAAGAATATTGCGCTACCGGCTAGCCCGATCTATAAGGGCCCTATGCAGCATGGACCAATAATGCTAGGCAAGGGCTCCATGACTAACCAAGTTTACGCGTGCTGCGGCACTTACAAGATAAGTTTATATACAAGTTTATATTTATAAAGCAAGTTTATAATCACAAGTTTAAGTTTATGCTTACAAGTTCAAATTTTTGTTTATGACCTAGTAACCAATTATGTTGTAATGGTTTTAATGTGCATTTAAGTTTACTCAACAAACGTACCATTGGCCATCGGGTTGACTGCAGTGCCGGTGGTAGCAATATTCTTTAAAGCATATATTTGTTAGTAACTAGGTTTGTGATAACCCTAGTTCGTTAATTATAGTAAGTCATAGGCATGGTTGGTCGTGCGACGAATGTTTGTCTATTCGTTAATCTTATCCCTTTTAATTTATTCTTTCGGCGTGTGGTTAGGGTGCTAAGTTCTGTTTGGGTGAAGGTCTGCAACCCTAGTCCTTGTTTGGTTTAAGGGTTATGGTCCCGATCCAGAGTAGTTCCTATGCCCAATTACCACTCGTTACTTTCCTTTATAACACTTGTTATCAGTTCTTCCAGTTTTATTCTTGAGACAAGTATATTAGTACCGTACAAGTCTCGATCCGCATTTATTTTATGTCTCTTTTCTGCTGTATGTTGTGATAAGTTTGGTCTATCACCATGAACTCTTTTGTGATACTTGTTTCTTGGGGTTCTGACCCTATTGATTTTGTATGGCCAGGTTATCCCGAGGAGAACCGGGATCCACCGTACTTCCAACAAGATGGCTCGCACTTGTAGGACTACGACCGAAGCTCGCGAGTGAGTTTCCTTCCTCCACCCTCTCATAGTGTTATTTCGTTTTATGGTATTTTAGCAAGAGGTAGTGTTAGCCCCTAATTTTGGCGAGACGACATTATGCCGCAATTCACACCATCGATGCCTATATTTCTACAAGGGCAGGCTATGGATGGACATCAGATGCTTTAAATGTTCTACGCAAATAATGCAAGCCCAACAACAGGTTTATCAAAAAGCCCAGCAACAGCAAAGGACACCACCACCGGGACGTGGACAGGCTTTGTGATGACAATGGAGGATGCACAAACTCGTGGAGTAGTGAATACGTGTAAGATTTAAGTTTTATCATAGCTATCTATTCCTTGTAATGCTTTAGCACGTGCCTGTTAGTTCATTTCCCTAGCCTAAGCCTAGTATTATGAACTTGTTAGTACTTGATACCCAAGTTTTCCTAAGCTGTAGATGATCCTTGCTCTAACCAGATTCCTTTACTCTTGAATTACTTATCTCTTATTGTCTAAGAAAATATTTTATTCCTTCCCTACGTATTCTGCTTAACCCTCATACTTTCTCTCGATTTTTTTTGTTCATGATTCTTTATCATTTGTGTCTTGCTTCCAACATATCTTGCAACCGCGTTATCTCTTCTGACCGGTTATGTTTTATTTTTCTTAATTGCGAGGACGCAATTCTTTTAAGGAGGGTAGATTGTAAATACCCAAATTTTTTAGAAATTAAAAAATGAATTTTGGGATTTTTTTGTAATTTTTAAATAATTATAATAAATGTTCTTCTAGATTAAATATTTTTAAGTATTAAATTAAATATTAAAATAATATAAAATTAATATTTTTGATTGTAAAATAAATAATTAGGCATAGTGTAATTTTTTTGGAATTTATTGGACCCAAAAAATATTTTTAAAGAGCTAAAAATAGTGTTTTTAATCAAACCAACCTGAACCGAACCAAATCGAGCCTAAAATAAACCAACTCAACCCAAACCAACCCTAACGGGTCGGATCTAGATCTGAACCCGCTAACCCATAGCCGCTAAAACTCGACCCGATTACCCATGCTACAGTAACCATTAAACCCGACTGTTCCCCCGACTTCCCCTCCGTCGTTTCATCCGCAGACCGGCCGACCATCCACCTCCCCGCAACCCTATATAAATCGACCCCCTCCGCCATCACAACCACCGTTGCAGCCACCGCCTCTCCGGCCGACCTCAGCAACGCGGCGACTCCGGCGACTCCTTCGACAACTTCTTTGTCGCCGCCGCCACTACCAGCACCCTGATGACCGAGGAGCACCACCACCGTAGCAACCCACCGCCGCCACCACCACCGTCGGCCGAGCACCGCTGCGCTGCCCCGTATACGTGTATTTCAGTCAATTCTAATCTCCTGTTCCGATGAGCTTTTCATCCTCATCATTGTGTCAATTTTTGAACGGCCTGTTGCGACACGTTCGCTATATAACCCTCTCGAACCTCGTGCAATTATATTGGGGTATCATGTCCTGTGTGGATTGTAAACCGCGACACAAAAACAGGAAAAATATTCAAATTTCAGACTTCGAAAATTGTCCCGAACTCACAAGTTCACGACCGTTTTACGTACAACCTAGTTAAAAATTCTGAAATTTACTTGAACAGTAAATTAGATAATATAACCGAGTTTTTAATCCTGTAATTAGTTTATTTTGTTGTGTTGTAGATTGTATTTTATTCGCGGATGAAGTCGACATTTAACATGCATAATATTTAATTAATTACCAAAAGACTAAAATATCCTTTGCTAAAAAATGTGGTAGTGACACTCTCTTAAATCCTATTTATATACTCACACTTGCACACAAAAAGGTGCACCTAGCGAAGCCACTAACCCATTGGTCTTTAAAACCTATTTTTTTCGAAACTGGGTACGTTCCGCTAAACGAGACGACTTCGTCGTGTGTGAATTATACTGAAAGGTGCGCACCGTCAATACGGACGTGTGAGATTTTACGGAAGTTGATTTGGATGTGCGTGCACACCGGAACCAACGTGTATCCGTCGAAATTATCCAGTATCGGCCATTTCTGAAACTCGTTGTAACTTCGTGTGTACTTGTCATTTCGCAACGAAACTTGCGCTATCGGATTCGTAGCGTTATACTGGTCCTGTGACCCAAGTTTGGTTCGATTCTGAGAACGTTGACGAAACCCCGTAACTTGCGCTACTTGAGATATCGTGTACATGAGATATCGTTACGGGGTGTGAGATTTTGCGTGTTATGGACAATACAATCTTGCGTGTTATGGACATGAGATATCGTGTACATGAGACGTATGATTATATTGGATGGGGAGAGTATTACAATATTAAAGGCTGATTATATTATATATATATATATATATATATATATATATATATATATATATATATATATATATATATATATATAGTTTTCTGGAGGTATCTTAGACTCTGACCAGAGCTATGGCACATGCACTGGCCCTTCGAGATATAAAATGCTGCTATGGGTTTCCCCGACACAGAGCCTATAGTAGTTTCAGCCTGAGTATGATTAATGCTCTCATTTGCATATCACATAGTTGGTTACATAGTTTGCCCTATTGATACATTTTATATACTGTATTTATTTGGCTTGAGTTATTCTTGTACCTTGCCATGTCTCCTGAGGACCTGGATCCGGATTATGTCCCCAGATTTAGCAGAGAAGATCTACCCCGAGGTATATGGGACAGGAGCAGACATTGGAGCAGTACTAGTACTAGAGGACGAGGTGATGCCAGAAGATTTCTCCTGAGTATTTGCTTTATATACTCAGTCATTTCTGTTTCATGTCTCGTGGGATTATTGTATTAAACTCATTATTGGGTTGTTCCCCGAGATATTTTATTGAGACTTGTTGATTTATATTTCAGCTTGATTATTCTGATATCTGAACTGTGATTATCTTCTGTGGATGAGAATAGAGTTAGACTGTGACTTGTATCGTAGACCTTATTGTTGTATTACAACTTAAGTACACTCTAATGGGTCCATTAAATTGGGTTTGCCCATTGGTGTGTGCTGCTGGCCATTGCCACGTGGCTAGTCCCTCGGTATTTTGGGACTGGGGCGTGACAGAATCTTACAGAATCAGCCACACTGGAGAAGTGTTCCCATGGGCGCAACATCCCCACTAGAAATGAAGGTCCAGTGGGCACAGCCTCTATTTTGGAATCTAGGTCCAACGTGAGCAGCACCCACGTTGGAACCAAGGTCTAGCGAGAAACCTCCTCGCTAGAACCATGGTCTACCGGGTGTAGCTCCACGATGCACTGTTGTCCTACTGTCCTATGCCGCTCCTCGCTTCTCCAAGCTGAACGCACGTTAAACATTATATCTAACACATGCTAAAAAGAGTGCTAAATGAGCACGAAATTGGTGTTAAATAGCGCAATGATGCACAAAGGTGCCATCTCGCTCCCGATACATACGATAAAAGTGTGCCAACAAAGCGTCAATTTGCATCATTCGTCCACGCCCAAATCTAAGTCATTAGGCCTCTTTCGAGGACTAAAGCCTAAGAGAAATTTCCAAGAAACGAGTGACAAAACAAATATTTCTTAAAGGATTTGAATCTTGTCCTCTAGTAAAATATCTTACCATACCAACTACATGGGCTATCACTCCCAATTCATACAAGTCAATAAAAGAATAATGTTATATTAAAATACACACTTGTAGTTACCACATGGGCGTGTGACGACTTTGTAGAGAATAATTTCAATATACCCCAACAATGTCAATATAAGATTCTTCTTTTATTGACTTGTACATATGGGAAGTTGTAGCCCATGTGGCTAGTATGGTGTGGTATTTTCTTAGAGGGTAAGGTTCAAATTCTTGAAGAAATAATTGGCTTTTGTCATTCATTTCTTATAAAAATTTCTTAGGAGCTGGGCCCCAAAACGACATGGGGTTGGGCCAAGGATGCAAAGTGGCATTTTCACTTTGCATATATGCGTCAGGCACGAAATGGCATGTTCTAGCAAGGTCCAGTAGGTGGTTGCTGCTTCCGCTGTAACTGGGTTCCAACATAGTTGTTTTAGTCTAGCAGTCTCTTGATTAACGGTTCATAGTGGATGACTATGGTTGCTATGGGGTTTGACTCCCCTATATATTCTTTAGAGTTTTGCTCTTGGCAATATACTTGAGAATTTATACAACGTGAGGTGAGTTTGTAGCAGCAGTGGAGTTTCGAATTTCTATCCGAGTATTCTCCAGTTTCCAAGGATGACAAAGGAACGTTACATAGAAGTTCAACTCTTTAAACTTGTTGGTTAATAGAAACAAATAAACAAAAAAATGGTCGATTCTCGCTTCGAGTAATGGTGATCGTCATTACCCATCAAAAGTCTCTTTCTTCCGTTTCTTCTCGTAGCAATTTCGTTGCATTGTTTACAAAGTCTTTTCATCCATCATTTGTCGTCTTTCTTATTCTGGATATAATTGTTATAATCTTCAAGTTATATTATCATTTTGTACGAATTTCTCTAATCGGCACTAACATGATTATTGTTAAATATTAATAAAACATTATTCTCTTAAAAATGATAAAGAGTTTTATTGTGACTACAATTGTTGTGTTGTCGTCAATGTTCCTAATCAGCTACCACATGGTTCTTATAATTTTGATAAGAACCATCAAAATTATATCAATCCATACTCATTGGATGGTAGGAACCTTTTTCATATAAAGAGGTCACAATGGATCGAGTTTAAGGAGCTTTAATATATGTGGCAATATATGTTGTGACTTTGTTTCCATATATATATGTAAGAAAACGAATATTTGACATGGATTTTCTTCCTTTTTATTCGTAACATATGAATAAGTGTATGATTCTCATCCCTTTCAGTTGAAAAGGAAATATAAATAAGGAAGTCATATTTATTAACTTTCAAATTGATGGCGGTCTTTGTCCGCAATCTTTATGTTGATTGAGTGATACAAAAGCATCTAGTAGTCGTAACTCGTAAGCAATTAGTGATGGACACTTTCCATTGTGATCTACTATTTTATTTTATTTTATTTTTTATTTTTTTTTATTTTTTTTATTACAACTCACACATACGATTGGGAGGTTCGAATCATGCCGGTTTCGTCTGGTATCTGCGCTGCTTTCCACTTGAGCTACAAGCACTGAATTTTCCATTGTGATCTACAAGTCCATTTTTATGAATTTTGTTAATATGTACCACTAAAGGTAGATATTAAGGATAATTAATACATAATTTTTTATTTTAAAAATTATTATCTACATCTAATAAATATTAAATAGAGTAACTTAAAGGCAATGTTTTAAATGTCGGATCGGAGATCTATCCGGTCACGACATTGGGTTAGATCAAACTAGTCTAACCAGTTGGTTAATCTGGATTGAACGAGTTATATATGCTGATAACTTACATTGAATATTTATATAGTCTGCAACTACGTATATACTACTTAGAAGTTTTGTATGTTTATCAGAGTAGAATTAGTCAATAATCAAATATATTAATTTTGATTGTATGTAAAGTCCTAAACAAAAGTCAAAAGTCGATTCAAAGTCTAACTGGATCAGACAATTCGATAGTCTGATTATCCGACTTGTCCGGTTGACTGGATTTTGATAAAAATCAGCTCAAAAAAACTATTCAGCACATGAGTTGACCGGTTCAACTGGTCGAGATCCGGTCCAATTTTTAAAATACTCTTTAAAAGTAATATCTAACAACATACTTTATATTCTAGAAAAAAGAAACAAATTGCCAAGATTTCTAGAATATTTTAAAGTGTTTCAACACGGTAGTTTTGCTTCGTAGTGTAAAACAAGATTGTCTAATGTTCGAAACGTGTTGGAAAAGTTGATTAAGAAAATGTTTATTATGACGCTCCCATCTCAGCTACTACTTAAAGAATGATATTTAGGTGAGAGAATTTAAGAACGCAAAATTTTGATCTCTTTTGATTATGTTTATGTTACTAGTTTATATATATATATATATATATATATATATATATATATATATATATATATATATATATATATATTCAGAAGTTAAAAAAAAGAACAAACAAAAAAACAAACAAAAAAATTATTACCGGCCTCTGGAAAAGTCGTGCACGAAGCACTGCCCTAAGGGTTGATCCGAAGTCTATGTGCAGACGTTTCTCGGAAGCTCCTAGTGGTAAAACCCCCATGACTATCGGGTTCTCTTCATTGCACATAACTCGGAGAGAGAGACCAAACTTAGCTCTGCCCAGAGCAAGGATTTAAAGACCAGAATGTGGTTTGAGAGAGAGAGGTTTTACGTAGGAGGATTTTCTGTTGCAAAATGAAGGAGAAGGAGACCACTTTAAATAGGCAGAACCTAATACACAGCCACGGACAAGATACTTAATGGCTCATAAACAGGCAATTAAGGAACAATAAAAACGTGGAGGAGTGGCTGTCAAAAGAGCTGTTGCAAGGTTCAAAGAACCTGGACATGAGCCTCAACGTTCAAAAATGAATGAATCAAAACGGTTCAAAAATTAAAGGGGAGCAAAAAAAAAATTGGATCCCAGCCCAAACCCGAAGAGTAAATTGGATCGGCATTCGGCGCCCGCAGGTGTAGGCACGCACCCGCACCCGTTACACGCGCCGAACCGAACTGAGCCGAGCCGAGCCGAGCCGGGAGGCGGCGGGGGCGCGCGCGTGTGGCCCAAGGGGTCCCCCACACAACCTCTTTAAGAAAGCAATGGAGAAGAACTAATATATATACATGCAAGGAGGGGGTGGTCCAACCGATGTGGTACTAAAGGAAAGAGGGAAGTTGAGCTTTTGCTCAAGCATAGCTAAAAATCCACCCCCCCCCCAAAGGTCAAGTTCCGAAAATAGAAGTGTCAAAGAAATTTAAAAGGAAGAGTTTCTGGGCAGGTATATACTATGCATAGATGAGATGGACTACAGTCTTGAATCTCACTTAGTGACTATTGTCTTTGTCTGAAGAAGTGCTTGATGGACTATGCCTTGAATCAGACTTATTTTACCAGATTCAGAAAATAGCACACATAGTACGCTAGAGGTTCTGGGTCTAACGGGTGGCGCTTTTAGTTGGCCATGCACACTAATCCCAAATTCATGAGAGTTGTCTGGGATCGCCATGTCCTATAGTCGCGACCTTCACGACCTCTCATATAGGTAAGTCTTTAAGGGTTGGTGATAGGTTTCAAGCCCGCATATCAGCTTGGACGTATTAAGAGTTTTTAAAACTCATCATAACTATATCACTCAAGAACACTGTCAGCATAAGGATGGGGAATCATTGTATGCATGTACAACCACTTGGGCATTATAGAATGAGATTTTAATTTTGGGTCAGTGTTCCATAAAAGTTACCTAAGTCCAGCTTGTTCCTACCTATTGAACCGGTTTCTTGGAATCTTCAGTCCAACTCGGTTGGATTGCTACTGCTGGTGACTTTACTTATGGGCTTAACCCTATCCCCCTCGATGATTCTAGGATCAAAGTCCTAGACAGACCCTTCTTCAAGTGGTCTGCAAGGTTTTTTCTGACTTTATATAATCAAGAACCACAAATTTGCCTAATAGGCTCTTTATAGACTTGAAGCGCAGCTGCAGGTGCCTGTTCATCTTAGCATTCACAAAATCATGCTTTAGTAGTTCCATAACAGATTTATTATCACAGTTTATAGAAATTGCAGGAACAGGACTAATAGAAACAGGTATATGCATAATAAGATTTCTTAGTCATTCGGCTTCTGTGCATGTAGTATCCAAGGCTATCATTTCGGAGTCCATTGTACTACTAGCAATAATAGTTTGTTTACATTAGCCCCAGAAGATTGTAGCTCCTCCTAGAGTGAAAACATATCCAGTAGTGGATTTTACATCATGTGAGTCAGTTATCCAGTTTGCATCTGAATAACCTTCTATGATATCAGGGTGTCTAGTATAGTGCAACATATAATCTAGAGTACCCCTAAGATATCTAAATACTCTTTCTAATGATATCCAATGTAACTGATTTGGGTTACTAGTATATCTACTTAGTCTCCCAATAGCAAATGTAATATCAGGTCTGGTCCTGTTTGATATATACATGAGATAACCTATCATCTAAGAATATTTGTGTTGTTCCATAGGATAACCCTCATTCTTCTTGAGAACAATACTACTGTCATAAGGAGTAAGGGAAACTTCCTTATCAAAATACTCAAAAAAAATTAGCATTTTTTCGATAGTGTGTGCTAAGGATTGAGTATAGCCCTCCTTGAATTTGGATATTTGCATACCTAGAATCAAGTTGGCTTCACCTAGATCTTTCATATCAAACTGGCTGGATAAATAGTCCTTGGTATTAGTAATCAATTCTAGTGATGATCCAAATATAATGATGGCATCTACATACAAACATAAGATGACACAACTTTCATCTAAAATTTTGGAGTATATACATTTGTCATACTCATTTGGCACAAAACCATATTCCGAGATGACTATGTCAAATTTGTTGTGCCATTGCTTGGGAGCTTGCTTTAGGCCATAAAGAGATTTAACTAATCTGCAAACTTTATTTTCTTGGCCTTTAGTAATAAAACCTTCAGGTTGCTCCATGTAGATTTTTTTCTCTAGGTCCCCATTTAGAAATGCTGTTTTTACATCAATTTGATGGATTAGCATATTATGAATGGATGCTAAGGCTAGAATGGTTCTGATAGAGGTAATCCTAGCTACAAGTGAGTAGGTATCAAAATAATCTAATTTATTTTTTTGGGTAAAACCTTTGGCTACTAATCTAGTCTTATATTTCTCTATGGTACCATCGGCTCTAAGTTTCTTTTTGAATATCCACTTACAACCTATAGGTTTACTACCTAAAGGTAGGTCTGCTAGAAACCAAGTATTGTTCTCTATGATGGAGTTATACTCACCATTAATGGCTTTTTTCCAGAAAGGTACATCAGGAGAAGATATTGCTTCTTCATAAGTTGAGGGATCACCCTCTATCAAAAAGATGAAGAAACCTTCTCCTAAGTTCTTTTTAAATCTTTCTCTTTTACTCCTTCTAGGTTCTATATTTTGTTCGGGTTGTGAACTAGATATTTGAACATGAGAGCTGGTGGACGGAGTAAGAGAGGGATTGGAGGGAGAGAAAGAAATTCTATCTTTGAAAGGATATATATTCTCAAAGTAAACTGCATCTCTTGCTTCTATAATTGTATTGTTAGAGATTTTATTTACTTCTGAGTGAGTAACAAGAAAACTATTGGCATTGCTATCTAGGACATATCCTATGAATACAGCATCTACAGTCTTAGGTCCAATCTTCCTCTTTTTAGGTTTAGGAATTTCTACTTTAGCCAGACATCCCCAAACTTTGAGATAATGGATCCTATGAGCTCTACCTTTCCATAATTCATAGGAAGTCTTATCATTAGACTTACTAGGAATCCTATTAAGGATGTAACAAGCCGATAATAATGCTTCTCCCCACAAATTATCGGGAGCATCTGAGCTGAGGAGCATGGCATTTACTATGTCTAACAAAGTACGATTCTTCCTTTCAGCAACTCCGTTGGACTGTGGTGAATATAGAGCAGTTACCTCATGGATTATTCTGTGTTCTTCACATAAATTGGTCATATCATTTGATGTATACTCTCCATCACGATCTGATCTAAGAATCTTAATCTTTCTCTCTAACTGGTTCTCAGCTTCGGATTTATAGACCTTAAATCTGTCTAGAACTTTATTTTTGGTTTTGAGAAGATATGTATAACAATACTTTGAATGATCATCTATAAAGGTAACAAAGTATTTTCTACTACCTCGGGTCAAAACCCTATTTGAGTCACACACATCACTATGAACTAGCTCTAGAAGGTCAGAGTTTTTTTCTACAGATTTGAAAGGTGGCCTTGTGTGTTTGGCTTGAACACAGATCTCACACTTGTGTTTATCATCTATTGGAGTCTTAGGAATAAGATCTAAGTTCATCATGCTTCTTACGGAATCTAGATTCACATGACATAATCTATTGTGCCACACATTTGAAGATTCTACATTGGAAATAACAAAGGAAGGATCTGAAATTTTTTTCACGGTACTCAAAATAAAAAGACCATCTCTTACAAATCATTTTCCAATAAAAGAGTCATTCTTAGAAAATACTACTTTATTTGCTTCTATAATAATCTTGTACCCTGAAGCTACAAGAAGAGACCCACTAACTAAATTTTTTCTGATAGACGGCACATGTAACACATCATGAAGAGTCAGAGTTTTTTCGGATGTCATCTTTAGATCTATTCTTCCTCTTCCTATAATTTGTGCCGCTGAGCCATCTCCTAGAGTTACACCTCCTCCACCTGATTCCTGGTTGTTTGAAAAATATGAGCGATCAAAGAAAACATGAACATTAGCTCCAGAATCCAACCACCAATCGTCAGAATGGTAAAAAATATTGAATAAGGGTTGAAAGCTTACAAACCTGAAGGAACTGGAATAGCCGTTGAGAAACATGTTTGCTTCTGGTTTGGCTGGATGTTTCCCTTTGTAAGAAGTCTGGACAGCTTTCTTCTTCCTATGGAAACAGTTGGTAGCTATATGGTTTGTTTTACCACACACAAAACAAAATCTCTTCTGAACCTGAGTTTGACCGAAGGTACTTGGTTTATTGTGGTGATAGTTTTGGTGGTGAGGCTGAGGGTTCTACTTCTTCTTGAAGAGGTTCCTTTTGGGTTTGTAGTGATGATGAGGCTTGGGTTTGCCTTGGGATTCTACTAGGTTTACCTTACCTTTAGACTCAGACTTAAGGTTAGACCTTAGACTAATTTGTTCTTCTGTTCTAATTTTCTTTAGGACTTGAGCAAAGGTAAGGTCACCCTGAATATGAATGAGGTCTTTCTTGACATCAGACCAAGAAGGAGGAAGCTTGTCTATTAAGCAGGCTATTTTATACTCAGTAGAGAAGAAAGTGCCTTTGGCTTGAATATGCCTAAGGTATTCTTGGAATTCATGTATTTGGTCATTTATAGGTTTGTTATCTACCATAAAGTATCTGTTGAATGAGGAGAAATTGAATCTTTCAATTCCAGCATCATCACAGCTATATTCATCTTCCAGGGTATCCCAAAGTTCTTTTGCACTTTTGTATTCAAAGAATATGTCATATAGTGATTCAGACAAAGTACTTAGAATTCTATGGAAGCAATGATAGTCTATTTCCTTAGGGGTTTTGGTTCTAGTGGAACCAGAGGACTTGGATACACCTATGTCAGACTCAGTGTCATCAGAGTCATTTGTGATTGGTGTGGAATCATCAATGGCTGAGATCAATCCTAAGGTAGTGAGCCAAAATTTTATCTGACTTTGTCATCTCTTAAAGTAGGTCCTGTTGAATTTTGCAAGTTTAGCAGTAAAAGTCTCATCCTTGCCAGTCATGGTTGCTAATGAGAAAAGTCTGAAAGATACGAAATTACTCAATAACAATGTCCAATGATTTAGAATAATAGTTCAAGTGATTTTGCTAACCAATCTTAAAATCTTTAGTCTATCAAGTGTAGATTAATTTGGGTTAGCTTTAGGGGCCGGTTTTCAACGAGCGGTGGTCCGAAGACACTTAAATACTGTGTCGCTTAGGGCTATTTATACCCGGTTGACAGAAGGACCCTTTCGGCTTGTTCCCAAATTGATCTTTACTTTTAGAATCCAGACTCAAAGAGATTTGCAATTATACTTAACTATTATTGTCTTAAGGTTATTTCAAATAAACAATATTGTAGTTAACAATAAGTAAATGAAGAGCTAATAATAATAATGAATACCAATGATGGTATATATATTAAGCAAGATTTTATGTGCTACAAATACTAAATTACAGTAGCTAAATTGAATCACAAGATTATATTTGCTGGCAAATATTCAACCAAAAATTAGAAAAAAATTATTAACAGAATAGTCCTTTGAATATTAATTTTCTAATACCAATTCTTAATTAATATATAATTTAAAATAATTAAAATTTATGTCGTACTTTGGTATGTAAGCAGTGATACTCGTTAACAAATTTGCTAAATGAACAGTGAACTACAAGTTTGCTACAATAAATATTCGTTAATAAAATAAAACCTTTGTTTGGTAAGCAATTAAAAAAACCACTGTTTGCTACAGTATTTGTTTTAGTGGTGACACATATATTGGTGACAAAAATCAAAATCTAGTAGTAAAATTGCTACAAAAAAAATGTATGCTCACAGAATACCAAACCTTTGTTTTCTAAGCTCGAATAATTACTACAGTATATGTTTTGTAAAATTGCTACAAAAAATATATGCTCACAGAATATATGCTCACAGAATATGAAACCTTTGTTTGCTACAGTAGTTGTTTTGTAAAATTGCTACAAAATATATATGCTCACAGAATATGTTATTTGGCAAAGATTATATATATATATATATATATATATATATATATATATATATATATACACGGTTCAACTCTTAGAATGTTACTAGTTTATATATATATATATATATATATTTTCCAGAAGTTAATAAGAGAACAAAGAAACAAAAAAAAATTTGTTACCGGCCTCCGGGGAAGTCATGCACGAAGCACTGCCCTAAGAGTTGATCCGAGGTCTATGTGCAGATGTTTCTCGGAAGCTCCTAGTGGTAAAATCCCCTGACTACCGGGTTCTCTTCATTGCACACAACTCTGAGAGAGAGATCGAACTTAGCTCTGCCCAGAGCAAGGATTTAGAGACCAGAATGTGGTTTGAGAGAGAGAGGTTTCACGTAAGAGGATTTTCTGTTACAAAATAAAGGTGGAGGAGACCACTTTAAATAGGCAGAACCTAATACACAGCCACGGACATGATACTTAATGGCTCATAAACAGGCCATTAAGGAACAATAAAAACGTGGAGGAATGGATATCAAGAGAGTTGTTGCAAGGTTCAAAGAATATGGACATGAGCCTCAACGTTCAAAAATGAATGAATCAAAATGGTTCAAAAATTAAAGGGGAGCAACAAGATTTTTGGATTCCAGCTCGAACCCGAAGAGTAAATTGGATCGGCATTCGGCGCCCGCAGGTGTGGGCACGTACCCGCACCCGTTACGCTCGTCGATCCAAATCGAGCCTATCTAGGCTGGGCGGCGACGGCACGCGCGTGTGGCCCAAGGGGTCCCCCACACAACATCTTTAAGAAAGCAATGGAGAAGAACTAATATATACATGCAAGGAGGGGGTGGTCCAACCGATGTGGGACTAAAGGAAAGAGGGAAGTTGAGCTTTTGCTCAAGATAGCTAACAGTTTATATATAGACAACTAAGCACAGATGATTATAACTACATAATCATAGTGTCAGAAATGGATGATATAGTTGTTTAGGTTATAACAATATATTAGTGCTTGTAACCGAGGACGGAGGCTGGACTTTATTTTATCACATAATAAACTAAAATGTCCTGATTTTTTTAAAAAATAAATAAATATTGTGTCAGTATCGTCTTGTCCATATCTTATCGTACCATGTATGATCAATGTAGTGTTGATGTTTTGCCTTTGGACTAGTGAAAGATAGTCTCACATTTGCTACACCACCACTAAGTGGGTATCTCATTATAATACTTTTTATGTGTTGAGCTGTGCACATGGGAGGGATGTAGCGGGGCACATATGGGTGTCAGGTGGGGGTGTTCTCCTAGGAGAAAAAAGGAATAACTCCTCAAATAAAGCATTTATGCTTTTTGTCACTCTATTAGGAACATTCCTTTAGGAACTAAGTCCCAATGGTACTTAGTGACTCAGACTCGGACTCGGGCTATGCAGGCTGAATCCGTGGTTACTGCGTATGCGCGATATGCATAGTTATGCGCTGTTATGTGCATATACATGCATGTACAACATATACGGCTATGCGCAGCTGCATGTCTACAATGTGTTGCTGTGTTGTTACGCCCATGCGCGAGCTGCATTGATTGCATGTGACTCCGTTGATGGCGGGATTTAGAATATCAATCATTATTTTGGGAGTTAGTATTTTTAGTCACACATCGGCTAGGAATGGAGATTGATTTTCACCTTTCTCTATAAATCGAGTCCTCAAGCCTTATTTTGGAGACATATCAAAAATTGAAATAAGAGGATTCTAGGGAGTCCGTTCGAGTCACACACAGAGGTGACTACGAGCGTTCCAGAAGTTCGCTTGTGAACTTGCTATCTCCTGGGAGCATATTGGCGATAGAGGACGAATTTTGCTTTGAGCAATGATGGTCTTCACCACCCCAGTAAGAATAATTTCTTTATTCTATCGTCTTCTCTCTTCTTCTAGTTGTAAACGTTCTGTCCCAATTACAACTAAATTTACAAAGAAGAATGTGGTTTGGTTCTTGAGTTCTATAATGTAGTGTCCTACTCCTAGCGGTTCACTATATAAGACTTTTAGCTCGATTGACAGTCAAAATTGAGTATGGAAAAACTTTATGGCAGAATCGATCAAGGACAATGCAATTAACCTTTCAAATTGATGGGTCGACTTCTATTGGAATGAGTCCAATAGTTTTTGTTGGATTTTTTGGTTGGCTTTCTTGGATTTTTGTTGCTTGGTTTTGATGAATGCATTTTCGTGGTTGGTTTTCGATGATTAATTGTTTAGTCCATTTTTATCGATTATATGCATTCATTCTAGAGAAATCTGAGAGAGAAAAAAGATGGTAGTCTAACCAAATATTGGTGCCAATGCAGATAGACACGTGACCGGAGCCTGAGTGAGCAAGCGTCCTCTTCTCTCGGCATTCTCTATTTGGTGAGCGGTTTTGTCCCTTTTTCTCTACTCCTTCATACCAATAATCAATAAGTTCTCTTGTAACCTTATTAAGTCCGATGATCGATAAAGCCACTAATGCCACAAGTTTAATATCACTATTATAAATCAATGAATTGCATTGATAAGAGGAAAGTTCAATTCAATAATACGGGGAATGATACAAACATCATGTCGTGACTTGGTGTCACGAGATAGAGATAAATTAGAGTCTACGGACTACCGATCGAGAAACTAAATGGGTATGCTAAAATGAGAATGAATGATTGTACATGTTGCTCTAAATACTTCAACACTTTATACTAATATTTATGCTTATCATATAGTTGTAGATGTATTAAATGGTCATGGACAAGTTGTGCACAAGATAGTAAATTTTCTTGAACGGAACATAGAAAACTGGGGACCGTTCAGCCCGGGAGAAATAGTTGCACTTTGGTAGCGCCGGGTATAAGCGAGACATTCATTGAGGCTTACTACCTGCTTGAATGGAGCATCACACGCCGATCTTATAATAATACAGGAACAACCATTGTCCGGGATAAGATTCATATGTTGTAAAAGATTATATATTTTACTGATTAACTGTTGCATATCTGAGCTGTTGCCTATATTCTATTGCCTATTAAACTGCTTGCTTTAATTCAGAAGTGATGGTTTAGGTGAGTAGGTCAGTCCTGCTCACCAGTACAAGTTAAGTACTGACCCAAGTCTCTGTGGGCAACCCAGGTGACCAAGGTACCGTGGACACTCAAGGAAGATAAAGCTTTCTGTTGCAGTTATTTTAGAAGCTTCTTCCTATCTTCAAAGAATTCTAAGATTTCTAGTTGCTGGTTTCAAGTTTTTAAGAATGTAATAAAGGGGTATAATGTATTGGATAAGAATATTATTTTATGTCATCCTATCAATCTTTATTTTATGCAAAGTTATGTAAGTCGTTCATGCATTTTTATTTCAGTATTGAGAAAACTATACTCTGTTGTAATCAATCAATAAAAGAAATATTTTTTTCCTATACAATGTGAGTTCAATGTGCTGCTGCTGCTGTGTTTCTAAGATATTTAAAAAAAAATGACACATATGCACGTTCTTGTCTTGTACAAGTGCAACCCCAGACTTGTACGACATCATGCCCTAGCGAGGATGAACGGTTCTGTGGAACCGAATGCTAGGATGAATCGGTTCTGCAGAACCGGGGCATGACATATGATTTAGAAGGACTTGTTTTTTTTTATTATTGTAATCTGGTTTAGTAGTTATAATCAGTAATAGTCAGAGAGGGAACCATGTAGGTGAACCCTTGATCTCACCTTCAGGAATTAGCTCTTCAGGAATTAGCAGAGGCGATAATCTCTGCTCATGTTCATCCATCTTTGGTTAAGCCTCGGGACTAACAATCTCAAAGAAAGATCCTAGTAAGATGGAGAACAACCGTGCAAGTCTTCTCGACACAAGTTTTAACAAACTTGAGAAGTTTGACAAGGTGCATTACAACTTATGGAAGAGAAATGTCAGCCTTAATCTTTAATTCATAAACGTGGATTACGTATTGACATATCCTAAGCCTATTATTCCGGAGGGTTATGATGCTACTATTCAGACGATTTCTACTCCAACTACTGTGTGAAACAAGTAGAGGAGAGACAATAACCTCTATAAGTTGTTGATTCTAAACACCATGGAAGATACTCTGGCGGAGTTATATAGCAAGACGTACCATGCAAAGGTCATTTGGGAGTCACTAGAAAATAATTATAAGGATGATAAGAACCGCAACAAGGTCCATGTAACCGAAAATGTATGGAAGATGCGGTTTAAGGACGACAAGATGATGTTGCCTCAAGTCAAGAAATTTCTTAAGTTACGTTAAAAACTTGAGGATGATGGCATGCCCATGGTCGACGCTTTCTTTGTGGGGGGATTGTCGCCAAGGTCCCACTTAGATGGAGCAACTTTATCTCGAATATGCACCAGAAGAAGATGGAGGTCAACCTTGATCTCCTACTGCATTGGATCCAAGTTGAATATGAGTTGAGGGCTCAAAACAAGGTGGACACGCTGTCTAAGTAGTTGGCCAAGGCCAATTTGGTGCTTGCTGGTGACTCCAAAAGGAAATAGAAGGTTTTTTACAACAAGAAGAAGGATTTCAACTATCTGAAGGTGAAGTCGGCTTCGTTCAAGTTAGATATGACTTGCTTCAACTATGATAATGAGGGCCACTACCGGAAATACTACAAGGTGAGCCTAACTAGGTTGCCATGATTGCGCAGGTTATCACATCTGGTGTCGATACTGATTGGTGGATGGATATTGGCTCATCATTCCATGTTTGCTCAAAGAAGGCGTTGTTCACCACCTATAAACCTACATCTAAGAAGGTTATGGTGGTGAACCAGGCATAAGATGAAGTACTTAAGACTAAAACTGTGGTACTAAACCTGACTTCGGGGAAGTCATTAACGCTTTAAGATATGAAGTACATAATGGTGAATGCCAAGAACCTAGTCTCAGGAAGTCTACTCTACAACGCAGGCTTGAGGATGGACATCAATGCTGGGAACATGGTGATGTCTTACAAAGGAACATATTTTAGAAATGTATTTTGCACCGAAGGAATATTCAAATTTTGTCACGACCCGCACCCAAAAAATTGGGCATGAGTCTTGGGTACGTCCAGCCTATGCCGCAGAATCGGCGGTAGAACGCTGTCTAGGTCCGTTCTAGGTCACAACTATATATATCTCACAATAACCTGTCAAGATAACCTCTCCAAAAGGAGGGCAACCACGCAATATATATAAACTCAATCACAATAACTAGGGAAGAGTAAAGCACGATAAGATATCAACCAAAGAAATAAGAACCAAAGAGAGCAAGTACAAATCCAAATATACAGTCCAAGTCTATAAGTCTACAACATCTCATAGAAGCAACAAAATAATAAATACAGTCATCCAAAAAAATAGCAACTGGGAACATCCCAGTGAAACCCACCTAGCTATACTAGGGTGCTAAGGACGTCTCCTCGGCTGGGACGGGCTCCTCCTCAAAATCAGGGTCGCAACACTCCTCGACACCTGGCCCGTAGAAGGTCGGGCAAAAATTCTCAGGATCCTCTGGAAAAAATATGCCCAGTTAGGACTGGAGCGAAGTATATAACTCTGAAAGCAACTCCAAATACATGGTAAGGTGTATATGACTAGCAATAGAAAAGCATACAAGATGCACAGGTAAATAAATGCATGGAACAGATAAAGTAACTGCAATATAAAACTGGGGAACAATACAAGTAGTAGAGAAGTAACTGCATGTGAGAAAATAGAAATACTAGCAAAGTGCCTTGAGCACAAGTTCGTTATGTGATCGGCTTAGGTTGCACATGAATAATCTACGATAACTTCGTTATGCGTGAGTTGCATAACCGACATACACATGAATACTGTTTGGCTTGATCACATAACCAACTCCTACTCCCCTCCCCCACTAATACTCTTGGATCCAACCACGACACGCTACGTACATGATAAATAACTCGCGCACATGAAGGAGAGAGCACACGAAGCATATGATAGCACATGAGAATCAATACCCGAAGCACATAATGAAATACACGTGATAAAGTACCCGCTGAACACGGTAAGGAGATAATATCTCATGACGGGATCAAACTAGTACCAGCTCGTGAAACAATTTGTCAGAATCAAGTATTACAGTTCTAGAACAGGTGATATATACGCTATCATGAAATGGAAACAATCAGAGATAGGTACTCGCCTGACGTCCTGAGCAACTAGTGAGGATCGAGATCTGGACTGGCATCGCAAGGACCTATTACAAAAAGCAAGGTTAAACGGGGTTCTAAAGAGTTAAACTGATATAAAATAACTAAAAACAAGCCTTTAGGGTTATTCTAGGTCGAACGGGTCAAACCGGTAAAATTTGGGTCAAAAAGTCAACCCGGGATCCAAAAAGTCAACTATAGGCCGAAATTAGGTCAAACGTTAACTTTTGCGGTCAACGGGGGCAATTATGGTCAACACTAGGTCAAACTATGGTGCCCCTAAAATTCTAGGTCAAAACTAGCTCATTAAGCTAGTAAACCCTCAAACTCGCCTCCTTGAGATACCGAGATACCCTCGGTATCCAATATCTCAACCTATGCTATATACCCCACAAAAATCCACTAACACATATACTAACATGCATAAATATATACACCTATACATAAAAACCCAACTCTAAACTTATTCCTAGACAAATGCTCAATACCTCGACCCGATACCCGATACCTTGAGTATCTCAAGGTATTGAGATACCTTGATATCTCAAACTTTAAGCTTGTAACTCATGTTAATAATGTTAATGCACTCTCTTCTTCTGGCTGTTCTCTTTAGTTATTAATAATAGACTAGGACATGTTTATTGTAAAAGAACAAACAAAATATTGAGTCTAGGGCTTATCTCCAAATACTGGGGTAAGGAGGTGGAGAAGTGTAGTTCTGTGCGCAAACAAAGATCACAAAAAAATCGTTCAAACGGGTTAACCGAAGCATAGATCTTCTAGAGTTAGTGCACTCAGATATTTGTGACTTCAAACATTTCTCCACAAAGGCCAAGATGAAGTATTTTATTACATTCATCAATGGCTACTCGAAGTACGCATTCGTCTATCTGCTCAAGTCAAAAGATGAATCATTCGAGAAGTTCAAGGAGTTCAGGACTGACGTTGAATGTCAAATAGGACAACAACTCAAGAGACTCAGAAGTAATCGAGACGGATAGTATAGGTATATTGAATTTGCATCGATCTGCAAAGAAGATGAAATTGTCAATGAGATAACTGCTTTGTATTCTCCTCAATCAAATGAAAGAGCTGAAAGGAAGAACATGTCGTTGACAGAGACGATAAATTCAATGTTGTTGACTGCGGGTCTTCCAAACTGCTTCTTGGGAGAAGATGTGCGTACGACTACTTTTATTTTGAACAAAGTGCCATACGCAACTTTCGATGTTACTCCTCATGAACTATGGTTCAAGGTCAGACCCAACTTGAATGTCAATTTAGTGTGGGGGTGTCTGGCGTACGTGAAACTTTTTGACTTGAAGATTCAGAAGCTGGGTACAAGGACTACAAAAACTATCTTCCTGGGGTATGCTGAGAAGAGTGATACCCGAAGATTTTTTGATATTGAATAAAATTATATCATCGAATCTCGCGATGCAGAATTTTTTGAAGATAAATTTGCAAGGCACAATAACATTGTTATCGCGAAGATTTCGAAGAATAGTGTGAGTGCACAGGAGGCTAACGTCTCCAATAAAGATTTATTTCAAGAAGAAGTTGTCATTCCAGAGACAACGTTCGAACTAGAACTCGCAAAATCGGTGTCTAAGCGAGTGAGGAGACAGAATAACTCCAGAGATGACTTCATCACCTATCATGTGAAAGAAGATCCACTTACCTATGATGAGGCGATGAAGACCAAAGATACTATCTTCTGGAGGGAGGCTATAAATGATGAATATGATTTAATAACCTCCAACAACACTTGGGTGTTGGTCGATATGCCTGAAGGAGTTACACCAATTGGATGCAAGTGGATCTTCAAGAAGAAGATGAAGGCCAATGGAATTGTTGACAAGTTCAAGACAAGGTTGGTTGCCAAGGGGTTTTCTCAGAAACAGGAGATCGACTACTTCGACACATATACTGCAGTAGCGCGGATGACAACTATCAGGATGTTGATTTCTTTAGCACAATTTATAAGCTAGTTATAAATCAGATGGATGTTAAAATAATATTTTTGAATGGAGATTTGATCGAAGAGATTTACATGCAACAACCAGAAGGATTTTTCGTCAAAGGACTTGAAAATAAAGTCTGCAAGTTGGTGAAATTATTATACGGTCTGAAGAAAGCTCCCATGATGTGGCATAAGAAGTTTGATAAAGTCATAAGATCAAACGGTTATAAGGTCAGCAAGATAGATAAATATTTTTACACAAAATTCGCTGACATGAGAGGAGTTATCGTTTGTTTGTACGTGGATGACATGTTAATCATGGGTACGGATCTAGAATGTGTCATAATGCCAAAGAAATTTCTCTCATCCAAGTTCAGTATTAAGGACTTGGGGGAAGCTGATGTTATCCTGGGAATAAAGATCAATCGAACGGACACTAGAGTGGCGCTGTCACAGTCTCATTATATTGAGAATATGGTCACACGCTATGGATATCATAATCTAACAGGGATCGATACTCCGTATAGGTGTGGCAATAAGCTGAAGCCAAATCCAAGAAAAAGTGTCAGGCAGCTGGAGTACTCAAGCTTCATCGGAAGTTTTATGTATGCAACAACTGCCACATGGCCTAACATAGCTTTCGCTGTGGGGATGCTGAGTCAGTTCACGAGCAAACTAGGTGTTGAGCACTGGAAAGCTGTGAAGAGAGTGATGAGATATCTCAAGAGGACTCAAAAGTATGCACTATACTACATCGACAGTAGTAGAAGGCTTCAGTGATGCAAGCTGGTATTCAGAAGTAGAGAGCAAAATATCCACAGGAGGATACGTCTTCTCTATGGGTGTAGCTGCTATATCGTGAAAGTCGAAGAAGCATACTATGGTCTCTCATTTCTCAATGGAATCTGAGTTCTATGCGCTAGCAGCTGTAGCATATGAAACAAAATGACATTGTGAGCTCATGTGTGATCTTCCAGTGGTTAGTGCACAGATTTTGGCGATACCGATTTACTACGACAACCAGACGACTGCAGCGGTAGCATCAAATAATCTCTTCAATGATAAGAAGAGAACTATGCGACTGAGGCACATGAAGTGAATGATCTTATCAATACTGGAGTCATTATCGTGATTGATGTTCTGAGCCAGGAGAATATGGCGGATCCGTTCACCAAGGGTCTCAAGTACAGCTGGTCGAGGACACAGCAGTCAAAATGGACTTGAAGGCATTATGATATTTTGTCTTTGTAATTATACCATAATATTTTATGCTATTAGTTCAACGAGAAATCTACTAGGCATCTAACTATTGGTTCAGAAAAGGATCACTGACAGGGAGAATATCAGGAACAGTGGGTAGTCTTATGAGACATTAAGGGATTACGGACGCAAAACCACTGTTGTCTACTATTTGTTCTTTGTATAGAACAAGTCATGTGGGAGGATGGCTTAGACGCTTTAATGAGTTCTTGGACATTTTGAATATCCGGCATGCTTTACAAGAACCACGGGTAGCGCAGCACTACAAAGGAGCATAGTACTCCATGCTACAGTGGGGTGACGCCACATGAGATACCTTGAGAGGGTAAAGCCTCGACTTCGGGCCATGTCACAACGACGTAGCACCGCACATAGGCATGTAGCTTAATGCTGTAGAATGAGAGTGGTAGGCAGCACTACAAAGAGGCCGGTGACCTCATGTTACAGTGGTGTGACCCCACCAAGAGGTAAAGATGTAAAGTCTCGGCTACGCGAGCCATGTCACAGCGGCGTAACACTGCAAGAAAGCGCAAGACTTCATGCTGGATAGTATGGCACTACAAAGAGGACCGTGTCCTCATGCTACAGTAGTATGACACCACGATGAGGTGTAGTCTCGAATTTGGGCCAAATCATAGCGACGTAGCACCGCAAGAAAGGGTAAAGATCTGTTTGGTTAAACCTATGCAAAAGTTGTTTGGCCGTCAACTACTCAATTTTAGTTTTCCCAAAGCAATTTTCCAAACCAGCGTTGAAACAGATCTTTCAGAAGGGAGAAACAAGTTAGTTGATTTCCAAAAAAACTTAGGGTCTCCTCATCTCATAACCAACGCACTCTCTTCTTCTCTCTCCTCCTCCTTTCAGCGAAATCCTTCTCCTCCTCCAATTTTTTTGATGGACACGGAATTAATTCCTCTTTCTCCTCCAATGATCAATATATCCAAATTTCCAAACCATGCTCGGGGAGCTGCAACTCAGATCTAGACGTGCTCGGCGACGTCCGCGCTCACGCCTGCCTCGAGATCGGGGCTAGACAGGCTGGGCGGACATCACTGCTCACTGGATGAGGGCGACGATGATGTCCCCGACCGGAGCAAAGGAGACGACGGCCTCCACGATGGATGGGGACTGAATGGCGACGATGACCTCCACGATGGATGGGGACGACGACGACCTCAACTATACCGGATCGCCGGAGGCCCGTCCCTTCCACTCCCGCTTTGCAGGACCAGTCAGAGACTTTCGAGCAGTGGAACGCAGGAACTCAAGACCACTTCCGCCCGGTGGTGGGCACGAGGTGGCGGCCGATATCGGAAAGGCCTGCGAGAGGTTGGGACTGAATCTGTGTGTTCGATACGGTGAAAAATAGGAACACAAGATTTGGATGGACAAAAATAATTTTAAAAATATTTTAACCAACAAATTTTTTTTTTTTTAACAATTTTTTTTTTTCAGAAAATAATTTTTCAGATGAAAGTAACCTAACGTAAACTCCAGATATCTATACTCAAAAAATAATTTCAGAAAAAAAAAATTTCATAAACCATATCCAAACGGACCGTAAGGCTTCATGCCAGGACTCTTTAAAAGAATTCACCTAGAATGTATGAAAAGAGATATAGACCGTCTCTTGAGGGTAAGCTTGTAGACGTCCAATATATATACATCGAAACTAGTCGGGCACAGGGCCTTTAATGTACAATCAGAAGCACAGCTGATGTCACTGTGTGAGTAGGAAGAATTGCAACTATGGTGCAGAATTTAAGGCTTAGTTCATTCTTGTATCGTACTGTTATTTGACCCATACGAGAAAATTCAAGTCGTAAGCGATATCTATCCTAATGCATGATGGGCAGTCACTGTGGGGAACAATCAACCCATATATTGAGATATGTGGGAGATTGTTGGTGTTTTGCCTTTGGACTAGTGAAAGATAGTCTCACATTAGCTACACTTCCAAGTGGGTATCTCAATAGAATACTTTGTATGTGTTAAGGTGTACACATGGGGTATGGTGGGGCACATGTGGGTGTCAGGTGGGGGTATTTTTCTAGGAGGAAAAATGAATAACTCCTCAAGGAAAGCATTTTTGCTTTTTGTCACTCTCTTGGAAAAATTTCTTTCGGAGCTAAGTCCTAATGGTGCTTAGCGACTAGGACTCGGACTCGGGATATGCATGTTGCATGCGTGGTTACTACGTATGCGCGATATGCACGGTTATGCAGTGTTATGCGCATATACGTGCATGCGTAGCATATGCAGCTATGTATAACTGCATGTCTGTTGTGTTATTGCGCGCATGTGTGGGCTGCGTTGATTGCACGTGACTCCGTTCATGGTGGGAATTAGAATATCAATCATTATTTTGGGAGTGGAGACGAGTTTCCACCATTCTCTATAAATAGAGTCCTCATGCCTCCTTTTGGAGACATATCAAAAATTTAAATAAGATGAGTCTAGGGAGTCTGTTCGAGTCACACACAGAGGCGACTACGAGCGTTCCAGAAGTTCCCTTGTGAACTTGTTGGCTCCTGGGAGCAGATCATCGATAGAGTGCGACTCTTGATTTGAGTAACGGTGGTCTTCACCACCCCAGTAAGAATATATTTTTTTATTTTATCTTCTTCTCTCTTCTTCTAGTTGTAAACGTTCTATTCCAATTGCAACTGAATTTGCAAAGAAAAACGTGATTTGGTTCTTGAGTTCTGTGATCTAGAATGAGTTTTTTTTCTGATTATTGTAATCTGGTTTGGTAGTTGTAACCGGTAATAGTCAGAGAGGGAACCTTGTGGGTAAACCCTTGATCTCACCTTTATCTTCAGGAATTAGCAGAGGCGATAAGCTCTGTTCTTGTCCATCCATCTTTGGTTAAGCCTAGGGACTAACATGTAGAACCGCGTCGAACATACTAAAAAAAAATAGGAACCTGACAAAAACATATTTAGTTGACCAAGTAGACTCTTTTAGGCATAAATTCCAACACTAAAAGCCTTCGAGACCCTCTTTCACTACCAGAATAACACATATTAGCGACATCCAAAAACGTCGCTAATATATAAACTAACGTCGTTAAAATAATTTGGCGACGTAATTAGTGACATTTTTACGTTGTTGCGCATTACATGGTCGCTGACAACAAAAATGTAGCTAGTCATCGCTGTAGCTGTCGTGCCCCGGTCCCGTAGGGGCCAATTGTCCTCGCTTGATCCCTACAGAACCGATCGTCCTCGCTTGGGCGCGATGCCGTGCAAGCATAAGTTGCGCTTGCACCAGGCAAAGTACCTGCACAAGAAACAAATCAGAAAAAAATATACATATATAGGCACGGAATGTAAATGCAGAGAACCAAAGTTGAACACATTGTTAGGAACACAATATACTTTCTTTTATTTAATACTTGAAGATTTGGATTATAAAGTGCTTGCTTGGCTGAGTTACAAAATATGCCTTAGAAGGCTTACAACTCTTTTTACATTCCCAAAATTAGCCACAATGCCCACACATTACATCCCTTTAGTAGGACCAAAATATCAAAACATCTAGCAAAAGAGGATATTGTCCACTGGAGAGGAAAGCTAAGGAAGCAGCACGAGCACGATCCCTCAGAAGGTTGCCCTAACATTAATTCAGAATGCATGCCAAGCTCTCGCATCCAGTACCTGAATATTTGTCCACAAACGTGGGTCAATACTACCACATGTACTGGTGAGCGACCGTGGCCAAACTCACCTAGAAATCCACACTAAGTAAGCAAGTGAAGCTAGAATTATTAGGTGATCTTTCTAGTTGTCTAGTTCCTTTTTAATAATTCATGCTAGAAAATATAAACAATAGATAGCATATGCATACGATAAATCTTACCCACGACGGAGCGGTTATCCCTGCAGCAGACACACATGTTAGCCATAATTTACATATATGGATAAACTTATGAATCAATCTTGGCATCAGGTGTTAGGTATGCAAGAAGGTAAACCTAGCATGCGTCCTAACTACATAATGGTCCCCTCCACGGGATTAGCAGTTGGGACGTACAAGCCCATCTTACTAATGGACGTGTCTACCCTCCCGTAAATAAGGACTTCAAGCCTCAGGGTATCTAGATCTCTCCCAGGCTGAACGATCCCCAGTGCCCCAGAAACCACCCGAGAGATAATCCTTGTGCACAAGTTGTCCTGACCAAATGCATGAATGCAAGCTCCTATCAGAAAAATATGCTATCATGCAACTGATGAACAATGAACAAGCAAGTCTATCTCTTCTTCTCATTTTCTAGATCAAGTCCAGAGGTTTCCAGCAATAATACTCAATGCACAGCATACAAGGGACAGATAAGCATTCAATATGTAACTAGTAAAGTAGTAGTTCTATACTTGAAGCATGCAATACTTTTCTTTCTTTTTAGCTTATCTTTTTAGTGAGACAACATTTACAAGTGAACTAGAGATGTAAATACCCAGAATTTTTTTAGAATTTAAAAACAAATTTTCAGGAATTTTCTGTGATTTTTAACTAATTAAAATAAATATTTTCTAGAATTAAATTAATTTTATGATTTTATTAAATATTAAAATATTATGAAAATAATATTTTGGGTGTAAAATAAAATATTAGACATAGGTTAATTTTCTTGGAATTTATTGGACCCCAGAACTGTTTTTAAAGGCCTAAAAACTTAGTATTTAATTAAACCTAAATAAAATAAATTGAACCGGTTTAAAGCACCCTAATTAAACCAAACCGAACAAAAAACCTAGTGGGTCGGGTCGGATCCGAATCTAAAACCCGACCCGCCAACCCGAAACCCTACTCGCTGCTACAGTAACCGAATCCCTAACCCCCGACCCGACCTTTCCCCTTCCCGACCGTTTCCCGGCGACGGCTCCGTCTCCCCTCCGCTTCGTCTCCCCCAACCGCCCGCACCAACGCCTCTAACCCTTCTCCTCTCCACTGGCGATCGTCTCCCCTCCCTCAACGGTCGACCCGCCCTCCTATAAAAAACCCCAGCCGACCCCTCTCTGCCATCACAACCACCACCGATCACCACCATCTCTGGCTTCACTCTTCTCCGGCCACCCTGTCACCATCTTCCTCACCGCCATCCCTCCACTGCCGACTCCAGCACTGGCGGCATCCCTTCGAACGACCACGAGCAGATCCCCAGCAGCCACCACCGTAACCCTCGACCCGGCCACCCCTTCACCACCATCCTCCGGCGAAGGCCTCCGTCGTAACCCCAACGTCGCCTCCGCCCGAGCTTTCCCGGCGACTCCAGCGCCGCCGCAGGCCGATCAAGCAGCCGCCGCCAGCGAGCCCCGCCGGCCGAGCATCGTCGCACCACCGCGTATATGCACAATTTTAGTCGTTATCGAACCTGCGTGACCCTCTCGAACCCAGTACAACTCGTTCGGGGTATCGTGTCCTGTGTCGATCGCAAACTGCGACGCAAAATCAGGAAAATAAACTCCCAATTTTTGAAAATCAAAAATTGTCCCGAACTCCCCAGTTCACGACCGTTTTGGGACCAACCTGATAAATATTTTCAAAATTGGCTTGAACAATAATTTAGACCGTATAACCTAGTTTTAAAACCCTATTTTAGTTTATTTTATTATGTTGTAGTTTGTAATTAATTCGAGGGTGAAAATGACCAAAATATTGGTTATTTAAAACCCTAATTTTCTCGAAACTGAGTGTGCACCGCTAAACGAGGCAACTTGGTCGTGTGAGAACTTCACCGAAAGGTGCGTGCCGTCAATACGGACGTATGAGATTTCGTGAAAGTTAATTTGGATGTGCGTGCACACCAGAATCAACGTGTATCCGTCGACAACACCCCGTATCGGCCATGTTCTGAAACTTGTTGTAACTTTGTGTACGCTCGTCGTTTCATAACGAAACTTACGCCATCGGACTCGTTGCAATACGCTGGTCCTGTGACCCGTATTGTGGGCTCCACGACTCCACTTGGTTCAATTCTGAGAACGTTGACAAAATCCCGTATCGTGGGCTCCACGACTCCACTTGATAGGAGATTTTGTGATCGGCTCATTGGAATCTAGTTCTGGACATTTTGTTGGGTTTATATCATCATTCTGGACTTGTAGACACTAAGTTTGACGAATTTGGAGAACATTATCTCTGGCGCATTTTTTGGTGCGAAGTGGGCGACACGTGGACCCCGCTTTGACCAAAAACTGTCAATTTTACCCCTGTGTCCAAATTGGACTTATGGACAGGCAATTCTAGCTATTTGATATCTTCTGAACATGATGGTAATATTTATTTCCGCAATCGAAGGAGTACCTACAGATCCCGCTGATACCAGAGCAGCAGTTGGAAACCAAATCCCAGGCAAGTGTACCTTGCCATACTTGTAGTAATTTGTTTCATATTATTCTCTTGAGCTATTTCTGAGTTATATCTATTCAACCTAGGACCGTGTGACATTACTTAACGTTCGAATAATATTCGGGTGTCAATGTCGTACGCGGAGTTGTGTAACGTCACCTAGAGATGGATATCGAGACCCTATACATTTTCGTGCTTGCATCATCAAGTACGTCATACCACAGGACACCTGACACTATTCATGAGTCAGAATCTTCCTGAGATATTCATGGTGATTCTGTATAGGTTACAGAATTTGTGACAAAGATATTACATATTCTTATCTTTCATTATGACTCGTTGTATCAGTTAGAGGTCATGATCTTACGTAACATGGACATGAGACGTCATGGACATGAGACGTGTGATTATATTTGGTGGGGAGAGACACACAAGCTACAGGTTAATTATATTATTACGGTGTCGTAGCCACTCAAAGCTAGGCTCCTACATGATATCACAACTACCGACTCCCCGACACAGAGCTTGTAGTAGTCTCAGCCTGAGTTCTAGTGATGCTCTCATATTGCATATCACTTAGCTGGTTATATAGTTGCCATATTGATTCATTTCATATACTATACTTATTTGGCTTGAGTTATTCTTGTACCATGCTATGTCCCCTGAGGACCTAGAATCCGGATTATGTCCCCAAGTTTAGCAAAGGAGATCTACCTCGAGGTGTACGGGACAAGAGCAGGCATTGGAGCAGTACCAGAACCCGAGGACGAGGTGATCGCTGAGGATTTCTCCTGAGTATCTGCTTTATCTATACTCAGTCTTTGCTGTTGTTATACTCTTTATTTTTTTGTCTATTGACTGCTGTATCAGACTTATTCTCGGGTTGTTCCCGAGATATATTTTATTGAGACTTGATATTGAATTATATTTCATATTGACTGTATTTATTTCTGTGGATGAGATTAGTAGCATAGACCTTTATTGTTGTTTTACAGCTTAAGTACACCCTGATGGGTCAATTAAATTAGGTTTGTCCATCGGTGTGTACTGCTGGCCATTGCCACGTATTTAGTCCCTCGATATTTTAGGACTGTGGCGTGATATGGTTTTCGTGGTGGCCCATACAGGTCAACGACTAAATTGCTTTGGTTTCAACTAAGGGTCCGAGCAAGCCTGCGACAAGGATAGGATAAGTTATAGGATCTCATCCACTTGATTGAATCGTTCTTGATCTCTATATCGGATTCGAATTAATTTCTTGACTTGCATCCTGCCTTGATTCCTTTGTGCGCCTCTTATAGTTTATTTTGGATGCAGAGTAATGGATCCACCAGCAAGCGACGAAACTCCTGCAAGAATTCCACAAGGTGCTGTAGCCACCTACGAAGAAGATGGAGTGACGCTATTGAGTGGAGATCCCTCCACTCACCGAAGCAGTCAAGCAAATCAGCATGCTTCTAGATTTCGGCTAGATGATATTCCACCTCCGCCACAGTTTACTCCACCAATGCTCGTTTTCCCATAAGGGCACACTATGAACGGGCAATAGATATTTCAAATATTTTATGCAATGATGCAAGCCCAACGGCAGATTCAACAAGAGGCTCTGCGTCACGAGGTGGAGAACTTAAGGAACAGCCTAGTAATCGCACTGGAGCAGGCGAACCTACCAGCTCGACGGCCATGGACGGGATCTATCACCAATTTTTGCCAGCTTAAGTCCCACACCTTTTCTGGAAAGGAGGATCCCACTGAAGTTCATGAGTGGCTCACAAACACTCAACATCAATTAGAAGCAGCTGAGCTTCCAAGGGAACGTTAGATAACTGCCGTCCGGATGCAGTTCACGGAAAATGAACATCACTGGTGGCTATCTGAGGAGACACGGCTCGGACCAGACCAAGTCACTTGGAAAGAATACTTCAGACTCTTTCAGGAGATATACATTCCATCTATTGCTCGATCGAAACTTCGGGACAAGTTTAATCACCTCACTCAAGACAATATAACAGTAAAAGAGTACAATGCGGAGTTCATTCGTCTGAGTCGCTTCGCCCCAACCCTGATCCCGACAGAAGAAGAGAAGGATGAGAAGTTATAAACCCCCTGATTTTTAAGAGAATTTTTAAATTTGGATTTTTACATTTTTCTGGAATTTCTGGAATTTTCTGAGAATTTTCTCTAATTAAATTCAAGTGTTTTAATTATTAAAGGATTTTTAAATGATAATAAATAATATTAAAATATTATGAAAATAATATTTTATGGTGTAAAATGAAAAACTAGACATAGGATAATTTTTCGAGAATTTATTGGACCCCGGAAACATTTTTAAAAGCTAAAAACCTATTTTTTTAATTAATTAATTAAACCCCAAATAAACCGGACTGAACCGGGTTCAAACCGGGCTGAACCGGCCTGAACCCGGTCCAGCTGAACCTGACCGGACCGACCGCCCTAGCGGGTCGGGCCGGGTCCGCCCAACCCGCAACCCGCTCCAACCCGCAACCCGCGAGACCTTTCTCTTCCCCAAACCGCCTGAGCCGGCCGTTGGCCTCCCCTCCGCCGGCTGACCCGCCGCCTGATCACCTTCCAGCGCCTCCCCTTCCTCTTTCGCGTAACCCCCAGCCCTCCGTCTCCTCTTCCCCTCCACCGACCGCCCCACCAGCTCCCATCTCCTCTCTATTTAAACCCTAACCTCTTCTCCGGCCAATCCCCTCCGACGCCGCCACCTGCAACCCGACTCCCACCCAGATCCACCCGGACTCCCAGCCCCGCATCCCCGCAGCGCCTCGCCGCACCACCCTCGCCGGCTTCGACCGCCTCCCTCGGTGACTTCCCGACCCAGCAGCTAGCAGCAGCAAGCTCGCCTCCGAACCTCGCCGTCCGGCCGCTCTCCACGAGTCCCTCGCCGGCCAGCAATCCGACCGCCTCGACCGCCTCCGCTCTCGCCGGCCTCCCTCCGGCACTCTCCAGACTCCGGCGAGCTCTCGCGGACACAGCAAGGACTCGACACAGGATCCTCAGACACGGACACAGTAAACCCTAACCCTAGTTTTTGGGCGCGTGTCGGACACGAGTCTGACACGAGGAAACTCGGTTTCTCGGACCACTTCAGGTACTTATAACTTTTTGCTCGTAGCTCGGATTCCAATTCCGTAAATTGCATCGCGTAGCCTGTATGACCCTCTCGGTGCCCGGACAAACCGCTCGGGGCATCGCGTCCTGTGGTGATCGCACACTGCGATCCAAAAAAGGAAAAACTAAGCCCTGTTTTACCCCGGAATCGAGTACTCCCCGCCAAACGGGACGACTTGGTCGTGTGCGGTCTTTACTGATACATGTGCGTCGTTGATACGGACATGCGGGATTTCGCAGAAGCTGATTCGGATGTGTGTGCACACCGAAATCAGTGCGTATCCGCGGACACCGTCCCATATCCGACCATTCTGTTTCTCGCTGTAACTTAGTGTACACACGTCGGATCGAGATAAAACTTACGCCATCAGACTCGTAGCAATACGCTAGTCCTGTGAGCCAAGTTTGGTTCGATTCTGAGAACGTTGACAAAATCGTGTGTCATGGGCCCCACAGGCTCCACCCGACGGGCGATTTTGAGAACGGCTCATCGGAATCCAATTCTGGAAGTTCCGTTGGGTTTGTATCATCGTTCTTGACCTGTTGACACTAAGTTGGACTGATTTTGAGACCTTTGATCCTGGCACATTTTTCGGTGCAAAGCGGCCCACATTTGGATCCTGCCTTGACCCGAAAATGACGTTTTTGCCCTTGTCTCCAAATTGGACTCAAGGACAGGCGTTCCTAGCTGATTAATATTTTCTGGACCTGATGGTGATGTTTGTTTCAGCAACCGGAGTACTGCTTGGAAATCCAGCTAAAACTCGAGCTACAACTGAAACAGGAAACCCAGGCAAGTGTACCTTGCCATAAAATACAGTTATTGATTCATTTTGATTTTCTAGCTTTAATTTCTGTGACTGTTGTACTTGCCCTATCCAGTACTTTATACCCAGGACACCTGACACAAAGCATGATACAGAATCTTCCTGATTATTCAAGGAGGTTTTGTATAGGTTATAGAATTCATGACTTAAGCTTTATTTTTCTTAGAACATGACTGACTGCATTAGTTTTAATCTTGCATAACATGAACATTGAGAACTGTGACGTGAGATTACATTGGGTGGGGAGAGTATTACCATATCAAGGCTGATTATATATATGATATATTATTATCTGGATGTGTCCTAGTCTCTGACACAGAGCTTTGGCACCTGTACTGGCCCTTCGAGAAAAACACTGCTATGGTTTCTTGTCACTGATCCTGTAGTAGTCTCAGCCTGAAGTATGATTAATAACTCTCATCTTGCATGATCACTTAGCTGGTTTATTTAATTACCCTGTTATTTCCTTTGTTTCTGCACTGTATTATATTTTGGCTTGTGTTTTCTGTACCTTGCTATGTCCCCTGAGGACCTGGAATGGATTATGTCCCCAGATTTAGCAGACGAGATCTACCCAGAGGTATACGGAACAGGGGCATTACTCGGAGCAGTACCTGAACCTGAAGACGAGGTGATCGCAGAGGACTTCTCTTGAACAATTGCTTCGCCATGCACAGTCTTATGGCAAATAGACTTTATTTCCTGTTAATTGAACTCTTTATTTCCTGTCTTTGAGAACTTGTGTAAACAGACTTAATATCGGATTGTTCTCCGATTTTATTTACTTTGACTGTTGTTGTTTAATATTTCTTTTGCTGATGTTGCTATCTTATATCTGTGGATGAGAATAGTAAAACCCTGACTGATGTAATACAGCTTAAGTATGCCCGATGGATCCATTAAATTGGATTTGTCCATCGGTGCATGCTGCTGGCCATTATCACGCGTCCGGTCCCTCGGTATTTTGGGACTGGGGCGTGACATGGTTTTTGTGGTGGCCCATGCAGGTCTACGACTTAAATTGTTCGGTTTCAACTTAGGTATCGAACAGGCCTGCAATAAGAATAGGATAAGTTTTAGGATCTCATCCACTTGCTTGAATCATTTTTGATATCTGTATCATATTCAAACTAATTTTGACTTGCATCTTGCCTTGACTCCTGTGCGCCTCTTATAGTTTATTGTTGATGCAGAGTAATAGAATCACGAGAAAACGACGGAACTCCAGCAAGAATACCAATAGGTGCTGAAGCCACCTACGGAGAAGATGAAGTGACGCTATTGAGTGGAGATCCCTCTACTCACCGAAGCAGCCAAGCAGATCCGCAAACTTCTAGATTTCGGCGTGATGACATTCCACCTCCGCCCCAGTTCACTCCACAGATGCCTGTCTTTCCACCAGGGCAAGCAATGGACGGACAGCAGATGTTGCAGATGTTCTACGCAATGATGCAAGCTCAGCAACAAATCTAAACTGAGGCCCATCGTCGCGAAGCTGAGTACTTGAGGAACAGTCTAGTAAATGCACTGGAGCAGGCCAACCTACCAGCTAGACGGCAACCGACGGGCTCTATCACAGACTTCCGCCAGCTGAAGCCCCGTACCTTTTCTGGCAAGGAGGGACCAACAGAAGTGCATGAATGGCTCACCAATATACGGCATCAATTAGAAGCAGCTGAGCTTCCACCAGAACGTTGGATGACTGCCGTCAGAATGCAATTGACGGACAATGCTCATCACTGGTGGCTATCCGAGGAGACCAGGCTCGGACCAGACCGAGTTACTTGGGAAGAGTTCTCTAGACTCTTCCAGGAGATGTACATACCGGCTATCGCTCGATCAGAACTGAGGGACAAGTTCAATCGCCTCACTCAGGATGCTATGACGGTATAAGAATACAACGCCGAGTTCATTCGTCTGAGTCGCTTCGCTCCTACCTTGATCCCGACAGAAGTAGAGAAGGCCGAGAAGTTTTTTGACGGACTCAACATCGAACTACAGAAACTGATTGGATCTGTCGCACCCACTTCGTACACGGACGTCCTTGCTGCAGCTCGACGCATGGAGCGCGTCACCAGGAGAGAAACCAGTCTGAAGAGGCCTTCCACATCAGTACCAGCCAGAGCAAACAATGGAGAAGCTGCCAAGAAACCTCATCTGTATCAAGCACCACAGGGATCTGCATCCAAAATCCTGACTCTTCCTACTTGTTATTACTACGGCAAGATAGGCCATGTTGAGAAGGAGTATAGACGTAAACACGGACTGTGCTTAGGTTGCGGATCCAGACAGCATGCAGTGAAGGACTGCCCTGATAGTAGGGAAGCACCAAGGGTAAACCAACAAGCTCTACCAGCACCAGGAGGGCATCAACCAAGGCCACCCTTGGCACATCAAGCAGCACCCTACCAGCAAGTCCAGCAACAGCAGAGAGCACCACCTCAAGGACGCGGCCAAGTTTTCGCGATGACTGTGGGAGACGCGCAGAACCATGGAGTTGCTAATGCGCGTAAGTCTTTATAGTTGTTCCGTTTCTAGCATTGCTTTAGTTCGTGCCTGCTGGTTCGTGATCCCAGACTTGACCTGATAACCTTGACCTGATAACTTTAACCTGTTAATAATTAATAACCTACTGTTAACCTGGTATTGAACTTGATAATAACTCAGAATTGTTAAACTAATATGTTTTAAAGATAATCTGGTTTTCTAAAACTGTAATTTTCTAGATTTCCCACATTTGGGAAATTGCATAACTTTTAATGCTTAGGAAAATAATTTTTCCTAGGTGCTCCTTGATTTGATGTGCTTCGAACAATTGTTGCAACCGTGTCATCTCTGCTGACCGGTTAATCTTTGATTGCGATGACGCAATCCTCTTAAGGGGGGTAGATTGTAAACCCCCTGATTTTTAAGAGAATTTTTAAATTTGGATTTTTACATTTTTCTGGAATTTTTGGAATTTTCTGAGAATTTTCTCTAATTAAATTCAAGTGTTTTAATTATTAAAGGATTTTTAAATGATAATAAATAATATTAAAATATTATGAAAATAATATTTTATGGTGTAAAATGAAAAACTAGACATAGGGTAATTTTCCGAGAATTTATTGGACCCCGAAAACATTTTTAAAAGCCAAAAACCTATTTTTTTAATTAATTAATTAAACCCCAAATAAACCGGACTGAACCGGGTTCAAACCGGGCTGAACCGGCCTGAACCCGGTCCAGCTGAACCTGACCGGACCGACCGCCCTAGCGGGTCGGGCCGGGTCCGCCCAACCCGCAACCCGCTCCAACCCGCAACCCGCGAGACCTTTCTCTTCCCCAAACCGCCTGAGCCGGCCGTTGGCCTCCCCTCCGCCGGCTGACCCGCCGCCTGATCACCTTCCAGCGCCTCCCCTTCCTCTTCCGCGTAACCCCAAGCCCTCCGTCTTCTCTTCCCCTCCACCGGCCGCCCCACCAGCTCCCATCTCCTCTCTATTTAAACCCTAACCTCTTCTCCGGCCAATCCCCTCCGACGCCGCCACCTGCAACCCGACTCCCACCCAGATCTACCCGGACTCCCAGCCCCGCATCCCTGCATCCCCGCAGCGCCTCGCCGCACCACCCTCGCCGGCTTCGACCGCCTCCTTCGGTGACTTCCCGACCCAGCAGCTAGCAGCAGCAAGCTCGCCTCCGAACCTCGCCGTCCGGCCGCCCTCCACGAGTCCCTCGTCGGCCAGCAATCCGACCGCCTCGACCGCCTCCGCTCTCGCCAGCCTCCCTCCGGCACTCTCCAGACTCCGGCGAGCTCTCACGGACACAGCAAGGACTCGACACAGGATCCTCAGACACGGACACAGTAAACCCTAACCCTAGTTTTTGGGAGCGTGTCGGACACGAGTCTGACACGAGAAAACTCAGTTTCTCGGACCACTTCAGGTACTTGTAACTTTTTGCTCGTAGCTCGGATTTCAATTCCGTAAATTACATCGCGTAGCCTGTATGACCCTCTCAGTGTCCGGACAAACCGCTCGGGGCATCGCGTCCTGTGGTGATCGCACACCGCGATCCAAAAACAGGAAAAACTAAGCCCTGTTTCACCCCGGAATCGAGTACGCCCCGCCAAACGAGATGACTTGGTCACGTGCGGTCTTTACCGATACGTGCGCGTCGTTGATACGGACGTGCGGGATTTCGCAGAAGCTGATTCGGATGTGTGTGCACACCGAAATCAGTGCGTATCCGCGGACACCGCCCCGTATTCGACTATTCTGTTTCTCGCTGTAACTTAGTGTACACACGTCGGGTCGAGATAAAACTTACGCCATCGGACTCGTAGCAATACGCTGGTCCTGTGAGCCAAGTTTGGTTCGATTCTGAGAACGTTGACAAAATCGTGTGTCGTGGGCCCCATAGGCTCCACCCGACGGGCGATTTTGAGAACGGCTCATCGGAATCCAATTCTGGAAGTTCCGTTGGGTTCGTATCATCGTTCCTGACCTGTTGACACTATGTTGGACTAATTTTGAGACCTTTGACCCTGGCACATTTTTTGGTGCAAAGCGGCCCACATTTGGACCCTGCCTTGACCCGAAAATGATGTTTTTGCCCTTGTCTCCAAATTGGACTCAAAGACAGGCGTTCCTAGCTGATTAATATTTTCTGGACCTGATGGTGATGTTTGTTTCAGTAACCGGAGTACTGCTTGGAAATCCAGCTGAAACTCGAGCTACAACTGAAACAGGAAACCCAGGCAAGTGTACCTTGCCATAAAATGCAGTTATTGATTCATTTTGATTTTCTTGCTTTAATTTCTGTGACTGTTGTACTTGCCCTATCCAGTACTTTATACCCAGGACACCTGACACAAAGCATGATACAGAATCTTCCTGATTATTCAAGGGGGTTTTGTATAGGTTATAGAATTCATGACTTAAGCTTTATTTTTCTTAGAACATGACTGACTGCATTAGTTTTAATCTTGCGTAACATGAACATTGAGAACTGTGATGTGAGATTACATTGGGTGGGGAGAGTATTACCATATCAAGGCTGATTATATATATGATATATTGTTATCTGGATGTGTCCTAGTCTCTGACACAGAGCTTTGGCACCTGTACTGGCCCTTCGAGAAAAACACTGCTATGGTTTCTTGTCACTGATCCTGTAGTAGTCTCAGCCTGAAGTATGATTAATAACTCTCATCTTGCATGATCACTTAGCTGGTTTATTTAATTACCCTGTTGTTTCCTTTATTTCTGCACTGTATTATATTTTGGCTTGTGTTTTCTGTACCTTGCTATGTCCCCTGAGGATCTGGAATGGATTATGTCCCCAGATTTAGCAAACGAGATCTACCCAGAGGTATACGAAACAGGGGCATTACTCGGAGCAGTACCTGAACCTGAAGACGAGGTGATCGCAGAGGACTTCTCTTGAACAATTGCTTCGCCATGCACAGTCTTATGGCAAATAGACTTTATTTCCTGTTAATTGAACTCTTTATTTCCCGTCTTTGAGAACTTGTGTAAACAGACTTAATATCGGATTGTTCTCCGATTTTATTTACTTTGACTGTTGTTGTTTAATATTTCTTTTGCTGATGTTGCTATCTTATATCTGTGGATGAGAATAGTAAAACCCTGACTAATGTAATACAGCTTAAGTATGCCCGATGGATCCATTAAATTGGGTTTGTCCATCGGTGCATGCTGCTGGCCATTATCACGCGTCCGGTCCCTCGATATTTTGGGACTGGGGCGTGACAGAAGTTCTTCGACGAACTAAACTTCGAGCTATAGAGACTGATCAGATCTGTTGCACCTACTTCTTACTCGAACGTCTTTGCTGCAGCCCGACGCATGGAGCGTGTCACCAGGAGAGAGACCAGCCTGAAGCGACATTTCACATCAGCACCAGCCAAAGCACCACAGGAAGAAGCTGCAAAGGGATCTCATATGCACCAGCCACCCAGAGCATCTCCGCAGGCACTGCCTATTTGTCAATATTGTGGCAAGCGAGGCCATATTGAGAACGAGTGCAGACGCAAAATGGGATTATGTTTAGCTTGCAGATCCAGTCAGCATTCAGTGAAGGAATGCCCTGAGCGTCGAGAGGGAGCACTAATGTTAAACCAACAAGCTCTACCAGCACCAGGAGGATATCATCCGAGTCCACCCTTGGCACCCCAGGTAGTACTCTTCCAGCAGGCCCAGCAGCAGCAGCAGAGGAATCCACCACAAGGACGCGGATAAGCTTTTGCGATGACCATGGAGGATGCGCAGACTCGTGGAGTAGCAAATGTGCGTAAGATTTAAGTTATTCATTGATGTCTATTCCTAGTAATGCTTTAGCACGTACTTGTTAGTGCAATCCATAACCTTAAAACCTAGTAATTTTGAACTTGTTAATAATTGATAACATAGTTTTCCTAAGCTATAGATTTCCTTGCTCCATCCAGATTTCTTTACTCTTGAATTACCTAACTTTCATTGTCTAGGAAAATACTTTATTCCTTCCTTATGTGTTTTGCTTAACCCTCATCCTTCGATTTCTCATTGATCAAGATTTTTTGTTTGAGTGTCGTGCTTGAACATATTTTGCAACCGTGTCATCGCTTCTGACCGGTTATGTTTCGTTATTATTTGATTGCGAGGACACAATCCTCTTAAGGGGGGTAGATTGTAAACACCCAAAAAAAATTCGGGAATTTTCTGTGATTTTAACTAATTAAAATAAATATTTTCTGGAATTAAATTAATTTTATGATTTTATTAAATATTAAAATATTATAAAAATAATATTTTTGGGTGTAAAATAAAATATTAGACATTGGATAATTTTTCTGGAATTTATTGGACCCCAGAACTATTTTTAAAGACCTAAAAACTTAGTTTTTAATTAAACCCTAAATAAACCAAATTGAACCGGTTTAAAACACCCTAATTAAACCAAACCGGACCCAAACCCTAGCGGGTCAGGTTGGATCCGAATCTAAAACCCGACCCGCCAACCCGAAACCCTACCCGCTGCTACAGTAACCGAATCCCTAACCCCCGACCTGACCTTTCCCCTACCCGGCCGTTTCCCGACGACGGCTCCGTCTCCCCGCTGCTTCGTCTCCCCCAATCGCCCGCACCGGCGCCTCTACCCCTTCTCCTCCCCACCGGCCGTCGTCTCCCTTCCCTCAACGGGCGACCCGCCCTTCTATAAAAAACCCCAGCCGACCCCTCTCCACCATCACAACCACCAGCGACCACCACCATCTTCGGCATCACTCTCGTCCGGCCAACCTGTCACCATCTTCCTCACCACCATCCCTCCACTGTCGACTGTAGCACCGGCGGCTCCCCTCCGTACGACCCCGAGCAGATCCCCAGCAGCCGCCACCGTAACCCTCGACCCGGCCACCCCTTCACCACCGTCCTCCGGGGAAGACCTCCACCGTAACCCCAACGCCGCCTCTGCCCGAGCTTCCTCGGTGACTCCAGCGCCATCGCAGGCCGACCAAGCAGCCGCCGCTAGCGAGCCCCGCCGGCCGAGCATCGTCGCGCCACCGCGTATACGCACAATTTTAGTTGTTACCGAACCATCGTTCCGGTGAGTTTTTCTCTCTTCTCGCCGCCTTATTTTTCGTTCTGTTGAATCGTGCGCATACCCTGCGTGACCCTCTCGAACCCCGAGCAACTCGTTTTGGGTATCATGTCCTGTGTCGATTGCAAACTGCGACGCAAAATCAGTAAAATAAACCCCAATTTCTGAAAATCAAAAATTGTCCCGAACTCTCCAGTTCACGACTGTTTTGCGACCAACCTGATAATTATTTTCAAAATTGGCTTGAACAATAATTTAGACAGTATAACCTAGTTTTAAAACCCTATTTTAGTTTATTTTATTTTGCTATAGTTTGTATTTAATTCGAGGGTAAAAATGACCAAAATATTGGTTATTTAAAACCTTAATTTTCTCGGAACTGAGTGTGCCCCGCTAAATGAGGTGACTTGGTCGTATGCGAACTTGACCAAAAGGTGTACGTCGTCAATACGGACTTTTGAGATTTTGCGGAAGTTGATTTGGATGTGTGTGCACACCGGAATCAACGCGTATCCGTCGACAACACCCCGTATCGGCCCTGTTCTGAAACTTGTTGTAACTTTGTGTACGCTCATTGTTTCGAAACGAAACTTGCGCCATCGGACTCGTAGCAATACGCTAGTCCTGTGACCCAAGTTTGGTTCAATTCTGAGAACATTAACAAAATCCCGTATTGTGGGCCCCATGGCTCCACTTGACGGACGATTTTGTGATCGGCTCATCGGAATCCAGTTCTGGACATTCCGTTGGGTTTGTATCGTTGTTATGGACTTGTAAACACTAAGTTTGACAAATTTGGAGAATATTGTCTCTGGCACATTTTTCGGTGCGAAGTGGGCCACATGTGGAACCCGCTTTGACCAAAAATTATCAATTTTGCCCCTGTATCCAAATTGGACTTATGGAGAGGCAATTCTAGCTATTTGATATCTTCTGAACATGATGGTAATATTTATTTCAGCAACCGGAGGAGTACCTACAGATCCCGCTGATACTAGAGCAGTAGTTGGAAATCAAATCCCAAGCAAGTGTACCTTGCCATACTTACAGTAATTTGTTTCATATTATTCTCATAAGCTATTTTTAAGTTATATCTATTCAACCTAGGACCGTATGACATTACTTAATATTCGAATAATATTTGGGTGTCAATGTCGTACGCGAAGTTGTGTAACGTCACCTAGAGATGGATATCGAGACCCTATACATTTTCGTGCTTGCATCATCAAGTATGTCATACCACAGGACACCTGACACTATTCATGAGTCAGAATCTTCCTGAGATATTCATGGTGATTCTGTATAGGTTACAGAATTCGTGACATAGATATTACATATTCTTATCTTTCATTATGACTCGTTGTATCAGTTAGAGGTCATGATCTTACGTAACATGGACATGAAACGTATGATTACATTGGGTGGGGAGAGACACACAGGCAACAGGTTGATTATATTATTACGGTGCCGTAGCCACTCCGAGCTAGGCTCCTACATGATATCACTGCTACCGGCTCCCCGACACAGAGCTTGTAGTAGTCTCAGCCTGAGTTCTAGTGATGCTCTCATATTGCATATCACTTAGCTGGTTATATAATTGCCCTATTGATTCATTTCATATACTGCACTTATTTGGCTTGAGTTATTCTTGTACCTTGATATGTCCCCTGAGGACCTGGAATCTGGATTATGTCCCCAGGTTTAGTAGAGGAGATCTATCCCGAGGTGTATGGGACAAGAGCAGGCATTGGAGCAGTACCAGAACCCAAGGACGAGGTAATCGCTGAGAATTTCTCCTGAGTATCTGCTTTATCTATACTCAGCCTTTTTTGTTGTTATATTCTTTATTTCTTGTCTATTGACTGCTGTATCAGACTTATTCTTGGGTTTTTCCCGATATATGTTTTATTGAGACTTGATATTGAATTATATTTCATATTGACTGTATTTGGATGAGATTAGTAGCATAGACCTTCATTGTTGTTTTACAGTTTAAGTACACCCTGATGGGTCCATTAAATTGGATTTGCCCATCGGTGTGTACTGCTGGCCATTGCCACGTGTCTAGTCCCTCGGTATTTTGGGACTGGGGCGTGACAAGAGATTCTTTTATTAGGCGTACAGACTAAAGGATTCATCGAAGGGCCTAAGCCACTCACCGATTGAATCGAACGAGAGGATGGGGAAGCTTTATGCAACGTTCATTCTTTGGTTATGCGTCCTGAAATTGCAACAATACTTGGTTAGCATACTTCGATCTCTTTTCCTTACGTTTCGAAAAGAAAGCGCAAGCGAGAAAAGCGAAATCATGAAAACCAAGTCATCGAAAGCAAGACAAAACACAAAGCAACACAAAACCAAGAAGCAAAGCAACCAACGAAAACTCTTGGACTTATTTCAATAGAAGTCGTTCCATCAATTTGAAGGGTTTATTGTATTTCGACCGTGTTGATTTGGCGATAAGGTTTTCTCGAGACTCGATTCTCAACCGAGTCAAAGTAGCAAGTGTTCCATAAGTAACCGTTCGGAGCGGGGCATTATAGTAGCAACGTATATTTGCGATGAGAAGATGTCATAGAATATACGACGATTAGCGACATATCGTCATTAAATTGATGATGTAAGCTTTGGTCGTAACACGTCGCTATATTAGCGACATTATGAGCGACATTTTGCTACAATAATGTTGACATGGCAAGTTTTGCCATGTCAGCATATTAGCGATGTGTAGAGACGTACTAGCGACGTCCATGGTACCAGATAGCGACGTTCCGATACTTGTTAGCGACGTAACTGTACGTCGTTGAACGTTGCAAAATGTCGCAAAACGTCGCTAAATTAATTTTTTTTAAATAGGATGCAATTTGTAAAATATTTTCCAACAAAACTCTACCTACAGTTATAAAATCACAATTTATATAAATAGACCCGGAGCAACCCTACGTTGAATTCTCTGGGTTCGCCAATCCCTTCAGTGGAACAATCAACACTGGTAAATTAACATACAGTTAATATGAATAATAAACTAAACTCACATAAAAAAATCTACAAAGTTACATTATACTAAATATGTCTCAAGAAGTAGATAAATGAATTTAAAATAAGTATCACATGCGTCTCAAAATGTAATAAAAAGTATGAAATAAATACATCAAAGACCCAAGAATGGTCCAATACCCACAAACACACTAAAACTTTTCCAAATAAGGACTACTACTGATCAGGAGGAGCACCGTCGCGCATCTGGGATAGATGGAACTCATACTACTACTACTACTACTACTGTGAAAGCGGTACCGTTGCCGATGGAGGAGGCAGTGATGAAGTCGGTGTCGATGCCGGCGGACCAGGAGGACGTATATGCTACAATGCTAGCAGTCGAGCATTGTATGTATCCATGGCAGATACCACCCTCGAAATGTTCTCCGCCACCGATCGACTCAACAAATCCTGCGCCACATGTATCCTCGCAAGTGAGTCGCTCATGGCCGTATGCGACCCCTCCATCTCCGTCTGTTTATGCTCCATAGACGAGGCCAGAGTTGCCAAGCTGCTCTCTGTCATCTGGCTCATATTCCTGAGCTCCATAAGGTTGTGATCTATCGTCTGGCTCAGAGTCCTGATCGCCATAAGGCAATGCTCGAGCGAATTAAAATATGCGGTGATCATCGCATCGTGCGTATGCGACACAGACTTTGGCTGCTCCGTAATCCTCCGTAGCAACTCGTAATGCAGGTTAGCAATCTGACGGTCAACGCTCTCCTGGGCTTGTGCCGACGCCTGTGAAGGCTGCGAGAAATATACACTAACAGAGGGGTCCCTAGAGGACTGCATCGCAACAAAGGCGTCATAAGATCCCGTACCATAGTACGTACCCATCTGAAGACCACAAACTGCGTTCATCCAGAGCTCGTCCGTCGACGGAGCTATAGAGGGCTGCGAGAAAGTACCAGCCCCTCCCTCTGCAAGTGCACTAGCAGTCGTCCGCTCACGTAGTTTAAGATACTAGTCCTAGAAAAGTGGTTGCTAACGTCTAAGTTACTTATTACTAACTATATAGATATCTATTTGCATATTTTCTAAGTTATATTAAAACTAACACAGGGTAGTAAAACGTACATAAGTCTGCGTAGCTTTCTCATCGATGAGCTTTTCGTCCTTCCGATGGGTGGCCCGGAAGACGATCACCATGTTGTCGTCCTCACCCCTCTGTACCTGTTGAAAATTATATTATTTGCTATTAAAATTAAACATATTATTCTACTTCTATTAAAATAATATATATTTAATAGAATACATACCAGACGATGAAAATATTTTGTCATGGTAATCGAGCCACCACACTACTTTTCTGCCTTCGACCTAGCCGTCTTTGCCTTCTCTGACCTTTTCTTGTACCTGGGTTCGTCGAATCTCGCCTTCATCGCAGTCCACTGTTCAGGCATGATCCAACCCTAGATCGGTTATCCGGAGTGATCACGAGCCTTCTGGTCATCTATCGTATTACGGATCAGCTTTGCGGTGACGATAGGAAAGTGCTCCTCGATCTTCTCAGCCCGGTGTGGTGGATAGAAATAGATTTTCTACAAGAAGTAAAATAAAGAGTTACATAATATGCATAAATAATTATTGATATTAAAAGTAAATATAATTTTACATTGAAGTGGGCAAACCAAAATGCCTTCCTATCATCAGGAGCATCTGAGTAGTTGATCCAAGGCCCACCATATTTCTGTCTTAGAAAATGCCTCAGTGCTCTCTGTACCATCGAAGGACGATATCTATACAACGATAATTAAATTCATGAATATATAGATATAATCACTTGGAAAATGTTAACTATTTAGCTTACTTGCTAGGCCCGTCCCTCAAAATCTCCATCATCATCTCGTCCGGAGGTACGCATGGAGGATCGCTCTGATTATGCGCAGACGGAGTCGGCTCAAACTCCTCCATCTGCTCCTCCGTCTCCATGGTGCTATCAGCAAGAGGAAGGCTGGACGGGGGAGTAGCCTCAGGCCTAGAACTGCTTATCCCATGAGAACTACCACGTACCATCGATGGAGTCGGAGATGTGACTGGTCGGTACACTGGAGTACTCTGCGACGAGGATCCGAAACTATTAGCCGGTACCGGAGGAGCACTCCGTCTAGAGGATCTACCTCCGAATGGTTCGCGTCGTCCTGTCATACCTGATAGTAACATATAATGAAAAAATATAGGCATGATCATAGTCACAACTTGACATCCTAAACTATTTTGTAACACAAATATACATATAACCAAATGCGACACATAGGGCCCATCATACACATATAACCAAATGCACAGTATGAGTGTGTCCTGTGTCATGTCAGTGTGAGTGTGTCCTGTGTCTGTGTCTGTGTCATATCTCACAGTATTAATAGAATTGTACAGTAAATAACTAGTAGTGTTACAAGTCTAAATGGATAGTACATTCTATAGTCAAAATGTAATACATGTCACAAGTCCAAATGGATTTATTTTATTTTTAATCATCTTCAGAAAATTTATCTTCTTCGTCTTCCTCGTCTTCCTCTTCCTCCTCATCTTCACTTTTATCTACTTCATCTTCGTCTTCATCTTTATCTTCGGATAATTCTACCTCTTCTACATTATTAGTCGTGTAATGATTAACTTTCGTTTAGTCCACATCTACAATATTTGTTACAAGAGTTAGCTCGTCCTCCTGATAAGCTATTTGGTCAACGTCAAAGGTATTTCTAGCTTTAGTCTTGCATATTGCCCACCAGTCCGACCTTGCTATTTTCTGTCTAGGATAAGTTATGAAGTACACGAGCTGAGCCTGACTTGATAGGACAAATGGTTCATAGCCATGATATCTACGCATGTAGTTTATATCCATAAGACCATGCTTATCAATTTTCCAACCTTGATCTTGAATTCGATCGAATCATTCACACTTGAATAACACGATCTTAGCAGGTTATGTGCCATAATTATATGTCAACTCCACAATCTCTCGTAAGATGCCAAAGAAACCACTGCCTGGATTGATGTCTTTGTATTTTGAAAATTTGATACACAAATAACTGTTTTTCGTGGAATCAAGATCCAGGAAGCTGTCTCTGATCAGAGCATTTGTTGACTTGAACCTAAATCCATTCACACAGTAACTTGGCCATATTTTGACGGCAGTAATTGGTCCCTTGGCTAGAGTTATAATAGATTCATTCTCGGATGTTATTAAACGATCGATCTAAATACCAAAGAAGCGATAGTAAGTTATTTATTGTCCAAGTGCATACAGAAAACTAATTATCGAGCTACTTACATATGCGCTCAACCAAGAAGGAAAATGAAGTCTCATTTCTTGTTCTACTTCTTCGTCTGTTATGTAGGGTATAACCGACCTCAACTCATCATTATATGTGCTGAAAAACAATGAAGCAACCGCCGATTAGTAGCATAATATTAGCTTATACTATTATATTGAGATGACGTAAATGTAGACATATTAATTACTTACCCCTCTAACTTCTCTACATCTTTTCGCAATTGAGTAATTTATACAACTGACCAGCCCTTAGCTCATCGTCATTCAAATATCTCTTCTTTATTTTCCCGAAAGGCTTTTCGGACGTAGTGAATACTTTCAGTATTGCATCATTAGATTCCTGATATCTGTCGTCGTTTGTCGAAGCTCTCGTTCTATTAGTAGCAAGATGAGGTTTGAAATACGTCGAGCAAAAGTTTGTAATCTCCTCGAAAACATAAGCTTCACAAATAGAACCCTCAACCCGTGCCTTATTTTTTACCTTTTTCTTTAGGTGATTCAGATATCGCTCGAACGGGTACATCCATCGATAACCGATAGGCCTACCAACATATGTCTCATAGGAAAGATGAATTAGAAAATGCTCCATGGAGTCAAAAAATCCAAGAGGAAACACCTTCTCGAGCTTGCACAATGTTACCACAATATCATTTTCTTACTTTTCTAGACGATCGACGAGAACTTAGTAGAACAAAAATCTCTGAAGAATAGCTGAGCTTTGTCAATGGATTCCAGACGACCTGCGGTAAGAATTCTCAAAATACAATCGGAATTAACCCCTCCATGAATACGTAACAATCATGGCTCTTCATACCCGTCAATTTGCTCTCCTTGAGGTCAACACATCTTTTCAAGTTTGACATGTACCCGTCTAAAAATTTTAGACCCTGAATCCACCTACAAAGTCTTCATTTATCCTCCTTCTCCAGTAAAAAAATTACCTTAGGCTGGTTTAACTTTATATTCCCTCCTCTATCAAATGCAACGCAGGACGTCTGCATATTTCTTTCAAGTCCAATCTGGCCTTCAGATTGTCTTTCGTCTTCCCCTTTACGTCCATTATAGTATTAATTATGTTGTCAAACACATTCTTCTCGATATGCATAACATCAAGGTTATGTCTGATCAAATTGGTTCTCCAATATGGCATATCCTAGAATATACTTCTCTTTGTCAAGTTATGAGTGCGACCAAATCCGTCACACTTTTACCCCTTAACAGGCTCTTTGATACCATTTGGTAAATCTTTTACCTCTTTCCATATCGTGTATCCAGGCCATCTTGGCAGTGGATTAGCCTTATTCACAATGCCAGTAAGAAAAGCATTCATGTTCCTCAGGTACGGATGATCCTTCAATTGAAATTATCAATAACAATCGAAGAAAGACGATTTACCTTCGTATTTCAAACAAAAATCCATAGTGCGGTCCATGCAATACGGACATGAGAGATGGCCATGAGTGTTCCATTCCGATAACATTCCATAGGCTGGAAAGTCATTGATGGTCCACATAAGTGTTGCCCTCATCTGAAAATTTTGCTTTCTAGAAATATCGTACGTGTTGGCACATACTTTCCACAGCTGATTCAACTCATCTATCAACGGCTGTAAATACACATCGATATTCCTTTTTGGATTATTCGGACCCGGGATAATAACGGTTAGGAACATATATAGAGTCTTCATGCACATCCAAGACGGTAGATTGTACAGAGTGACGATCACAGGCCAACATGAATACTTAGAGTCCGAAAGTTCGAATAGGGTAAAACCGTCGGAAGAGAGCCCCAATTTGACATTACGCAGATCCAAAGCAAAATCTGGATACTCTCGATCAAAGTACTTCCATGCTTATCCATCGTATGGATGATCCAACACTTTTTTGATCTGTTTTTGCATGTGCCAACTCATGTTTTCTGTAATCTCCTTTATCATAAACAACCTCTACAACCGCGATGTCAAAGGCAAGTAATGCATCGAATCGGTAGACTTTCTTGCACCGATAGACCTTCTTTTACCAGTGGCCTTATAGCGATCAACACCATAAAATCTGCATGTATCTTCATCCTTGTCGTCTTTGCAGTACAACACGCACCCGTTATGACATGCATCAATTTTCTCGTATCCTATCCGGAACGATCTCACCATCATCTTAGATCGGAAGAAGCTTTTATGCAACTTAGCACCCTCCGGCAAGATCTCTATAATCAACTCCATCAGTAGGTTATAGTATTTTTGTGACATGTTAAAATTGGACTTGATGCTCAACAATCTTGTAACCACCTCCAACGGTGAATGATCCTCAGAACTAGGATATAATAGAGTTATTGCATTCTCCAGTAACTCCATGAACTTTGCAGCATCGAAATTCAGTACCTCCTCAGCTGCATCATGATTATTTGGATTGAAACTAGGTCCGACAACGTCAAAAACCATGTTCATGCACTAGTCGTCGTAATCAGCGTGGTCGTGGACATCCATATACAGCTTTACATAAGGCTCTGGCTCCGATGCTAAAGACACAATTATCCATATGAGATCTACTGATAGTAATTCAGCGTAAAACTTCTCGAGTACAAATAATATGTCACATCCACTTCTGTGTGATATTTTAAGTTACGATATCTCACACACGAACACTTAATTTTGGTATCGTCCATGTACTGAGAGAACGCCTAGGCGAACTGCAGAAACTGTTCCACCCCTGTATGAATTTATTTCGTACACCACACATGTCATCAGGATGACGGTTGTACATCCATGAACGATGATGCAGGTACTAATTCAGATCCATTTCTAGATAATTCTGTAAAGATGAATAGACATCATTCAAGTATATTATCCAAATGGATACAAAGATGTATACACATGTGAACACTAATAAAGGATATGTGTGACATCGCGTATTCAATATGAGCCATTCTCTGAAAAGGATATGTGTGACGTCACGTCACTTGGTACCAACATATACTATAGGCTACTCACTCTTGACACTCAACACATATTATACATACTTCTATAACTGTATATTTTTATACCCTTATATATGTATCCATCTATATAGATTAGTAACCCTCACTAGCTCACTCATCCCTCACTTAAACATATATACATACACACCTCTCACTTGGACACTCTCATGCACTTGACACACACACACACACACACATACACACACACACACACACACACACACACACACACACACACACACACAAACACACATACAATGCACTGTGTACACACACCCCGGACCCCACTCTCTTAAATACACACTTACACACATGATACACTAGTACAAATATACCATCATCCACCAAAGGACACTCTTACCACTCGCCACTCATATACACTACTAATTGACATATATGAACACAAATATCGGGAGGGTATGGTTGCCTAAAAGTATTTCTTCAAGTCTACACACATATGAACGTCATTTAACTTAGATAATAGAAAGAGCAACACATGATCATATCCAACCCCAATCCAACTACACCTAGAAAAATTTCTAGTCCACAAGATGAGTTGAATGGATTTAACACTACAAATTTCTAATCGAAAAACACTTAGGCATCATGACAATCACTTAGGCATCATGACAATCACTATATAAAAAGAGAAAACTAGCAAGCAAACTCTATAAATGATTCTTAAGTTCACAAACCCTAATTTTTAGCACAAGCATATGGCCCATAGGTCTTCATCTCCCATTGTTGTATGTGTTCGTGTTAGTATCAATGTGTCCGTGACAGTATCATTTCGAATAGGCTATACATGTGTTAGTGTTAGTATTAGTGTTAGTGTCAATGTGTTTATACCAGTCACCACACACACACACACACACACACACACACACACACACACACACTCCATGTCAGTGTTAGTGTGTCCGTGTCAATATCAGAATAATTAGTGTATGTGTCGGTATTAAAATGTCTATGTGTGTTTGTATCGGTGTCATGAGAATTAGGGTTAAGGTTTACCTGACCGATGAGGGGGGATGACTGATCAAGAGTGGTAGAAAGGGGGCCGGAGCACCGGAGGGGGAGCTGGAGGGGGTCACGGAGGTAGGGAGCCGAAGGGGGAGCATGAGGGCGTCACGGAGCCAGAGCGCCGGAGGGGGTCACAGAGGTGTGGAGCCGAAGGGGGAGCCGGAGGGGGTTACGGTTGCCTGGGTCTCGAGGTCACCTGGGTCTTAATGGGGCGGTGGAGGGGAGGTTTCGAAAATATGGGAATAAAAACAAATGGGGGGAAATGAAAACCCTATATTAAGAATTTAGCGACGTATCAAATATGCGTCGCTAAACGTCACTTTTTTTAATATACGACGACGTAAATGTTACAACATCATTAAATACGTCGGTGTAATTAAAATATTAGCGAAGTTTAGCGACTTTTACCGGGGTCTATTTCTATAATAATAATTTTAGTCACTAGACCTCGCCAACTGCGACATATTGCGATATTTTATGTTGGCGTCGCTAAATTCTTAGGATTTATCGACATTTTATTCTGACGTCGCTAATGGCAAGGTACTATGTTAATTTTATTGATGATTATACACGTTATGTTTGGCTGTATTTCATCAAAATCAAAGATCAAATGTTCAAAAAGTTTAAGCAGTGAAAAACGATGGTGGAGAACATAACAGACAGAAAGGTAAAGACATTAAGGTCTGACAATGGTAATGAATATACCTATGGACCTTTCAAAGATTTATGTGCTCAAGAAGGTATCGTGCGATATTGGAATGTCAGAAACACGCCGTAGCAGAATGGGTTAGCAGAGAGGATGAACCAAACCTTGCTTGAGAAAGCAAGATATATGCTTTCCAATACCGATTTAGGCAAGGAATAGTGGACAGATGCTATATATATGGCGTAGTACTTGATTAATAGATCACAAACTCTGGCTATAAACTGTATGACTCCAGCAGATTATAATATTTTGGGCGTGTTTGGATGCAAAACTTACTATCATGTCAACGATAGTAAGTTAGATTCGAGAGCCAAGAAGGCTATTTTCTTGGGATATGCACAAGGAGTAAATGAATACCATATGTACTGTCTGAAGAATAAGAATTTCTTAATCAGCAGGGATTTTACCTTCGATGAGACTTCAGTGTTGACTTCAAGCAAGAATAGTGAGTCCGATAAGAATAGTGGTGAATCTAGCAAATCTCAAATTATTGTGATTGAGTCATCTGAGGATGCATCAGATGAGATGGAGATTTCTGAAGATGTTCATCAAGCCTCACAAGAACAACAACCAGAGGAAGAGCAACACTAGCAACAAGATTCTTTTGCTACTATTAGGCCAAGGAGACCGGTCAAGCCAGTGCACATATATGGATTTGATGAACCGATCAAGCACTATGGACAGTTGAATGTGGTGGCATATGCACTTTCAGTAGAGGATGATGAGCCTATCACCTTCAAACAGGCTGTCAAAGATAATAGCAGCGAGAGATGGATGGTATCTATACAAGAGATTGAGTCTCTCAACAAGAACTGTACATGGAATTTGGTTCCATTGCCCAAGGGCAAGTGAGCTATAAGCTGTAAGTAGGTGTACAAGAAGAAAGATTCTTCTCCACAGTCAGGTGGAGAAGTTTTGCTTGAGAGCCCTTAGGGACGGGATTAACGAGTGGTTGATTTGGTGACGCTGTACGGTTGAAAAGTGTGGCGACTCAGTTTTGTGACAAAACATGACGAGGTAGAGATATAAAGGAAAATATATTTGACCATATCTTTGAAGAAGATTGACTTTGATCTTTGACCATATCTTTGAAGAAGAACAAAACTTTGACACGATGGAGATATAAAAAAAGATATATTTGACCATATCTTTTGAAGAAGATTGACTTTGACCTTTGACCAAATCTTTGACAAAAATAATATTGGATTCATAAGCCTACATAATATTGGATTCCTATTCCTACAAAATATTAGATTTCTATATATAGACATATGTCATACTATATAAATGGGCCAAAAATTTCTCCAAGATTATCTCAAGAGTGCTAATGTAAGTTGTTGAATAAGTTCAACAAAATAGTATATCTCAAATTGTGCTCAATGATTGTTGAATAAGTTTGACATAAGAGAGCAGAAAATTATTGAATAAGTTCAACACAAAAGTTTTTTGAGAGGGTTTTTTGTAGAGAGTTCTTGAGAGAAAGGAGAGAAGTGTTGAGAGCAATTGTAATTCTTTTTCTTCTTCATAGTTGAATTGAATCACCCTCGTTCGTGGAAGTAGACATCTTGGCCGAACCACGTAAATTCTTGTCTTTGTGGTTGTGAACTTTCTATAAGTTGTTTCTCTGATTTTCCTGGGTCTATTTCTGCTGTGCGTCCAATAGTTGGTATCAGAGCTTTAGAGTTCTCAGACAAAGTTAATTAGGTAGATTCTTGAGATGGCACCATCAAGCAAGATTGGAAAGTACAAAATTGAGAATTTTAATGGGAAGAATAATTTTGGTTTTGGAAAAGCCAGATGAATGATGTCACTTCCCGTTCCCGATATACATATTTGGAACTTATTTTATTTTTGGTTGCATATGCATGGAGACTAGACACATTCTTTGGTTTAACCTGATTCATGGTTCATTTTGTGGGTTGGTTCAAGTCAAGAGAACCCTTGGTTCAACCCTCAACCCTACCATATATAACCCAACATGTCCTCTCTCTCTCTCTCTCTTCACTTCTTTATTTCTTCCTCTCTCTTTAGCTTTTTCTCTCATTTTTCATAGGCAAGTACACCTTGTATAAAAAATAGAGAAATCCTCCATATTAATTAATTATTATGTTCTTTGTATTATTCTATACATTTTTAGAACTTAGAGTTTTCGGATTTGGTGGATAGATTAGTGCAGATATACATTTCTAACTTAGGGTTTTTATGGGTTTCATGAGTTTTTTTTATTTTGATCTAGTAAACATGTATTTTTAAAAACTAGTTTTTTATACATGATAGAGCTTTAAATTTTAAGCGTTTTGGCTTTTGGTTCACTTGATTTGGACTTAAAATGAGGATTTTATAGTCAAAATAAAATTTTTGGTTTTTGGAGCTTCCGCCATGGCCGAACCTGTTGTTTGGAGAAGACAAAGTCTTCATGCGGCCAATGAGTTATGCTTCTTGGGGAGTACTATGAGGCCTGAGTGCTATGAGGCATGAGCTCTTTGTCGCATACTAACCAGCATGCGTCCATCTTGTTGGACGCATGACTGCCATCACACAAGTATTCTGGAGCTAATCCTTGAACTCCTTGTGTTTTTACTCGCTGAACGAATGAGAAATTCGCTAAGTCCCAAAGAGAAATATGTGGCCGAGTAACGTATGCGGCCTGGAGAGTATGCGGCCAAAATTTCTTGGGCGCATGACTCCGAACCATAGGCACATATTTTTATAATTTTGTCTTTTCTCTCTGACACTCTTTATGGCTTATCGCATCCATCACTTTAGTCAATTTTATCTAACACACATCACTTCGACACTTGTTCCAAGAGAGTGGACTTTTGTCCAGAGCATGCAAGCTTGGAGGAACATGCGGCCCAAGGTAGCATGCGTCCTGGGATCTTATGCGGCCTGAGGTAGCATGCAGCAAATAGTCCATGCGAAACCCATCTCATGCGCCAAGTTGTGCATGCGGCTTAGCTATTTTTACTTGGAATATTTCTTTATTCTGAGTAGTTGGTCTTGAAAATTTCTTTTGATTGATCCTAAGGTAGAATGGACCTAGTAACCCGACCTTGTCCTAGACATGACCATGTGCTAGAATTGACTATGTCATAAGTGACTAATAAGCAATGTTCATAAAATGAGCTATGTGTCCCAATGTGATAAGGCTCATACGACCAACTGTAAGTTTGGTAATTTGATCTGATTTTTTTATCTATGCTGATACAATTACTATATGCTACATGTACATGTGTTATAAATGTGCACTGAGGTACGACATAACTTGCTACGTGCTATGAGATTACATATCTTGGGTTGTGCATCGAGAATGCCTTCTATAGTACGTGACATGTAATATTATTATATTATTTTTTCAGCACGGATATGGTATGTGGGTCAACTACCAAAGCGTGGCTAGGACTTGTTGTTTTTTGCATCACGCTCGTGTGAATCCAGTTTGAGTTATCAAGTAACAAGTGGATTCGTATCTAGCGTGGCCATACTACGGTATGATATATAGGAGGATTGATCATGTGAGCATGCCATGTGATTCCTAATTTAACCATAGGGTTAATTTAGGCAACTAAAAATTGGTAGAGCATTGGGAGGGTTAAAATCTCGAAATCGTGGACATTAGCCACCTCAGACAACTCTAATGACGTGCAAGGCTGAACCCTATGGATATTGGTCACGTCCGTACTAGTGGACGGCAATATCCGAATACTTATATTGTACAATACGTTCTATGTGATCTAGCAAGGTAGCCTTACGAGGGACCAGTGCATAATATATAAGTGCTATATGATTTCAATGGCTCAGTTAACCCGCTAAACAGCTCACGATATGAGGATTTATCTTCTGTATCTAATCTGAGATAACTCAGACTCCACAGTAGCAAGCCACACAATTGATTGGCCGTTATATAACTGGACTTGGTTGTGATTGTATTATTCTATTAGTAGTCTAGGGACATGGATTATCATAGTGTAATGGTTCAACCCTTGTCCTTGTTTGGTTGTAGAGTTAGGCTATTATACTAAGATAAACTATGGACCAAAATTACGACACAGAACCTATATTATACCTATCTATTGCTTTGGATTTTATTTCTCCATTTTGTACTTTCTTTGTAGTACTTGTTATTTGGGATCTAACCTCACTGGTTTTGCATGGCCAGATTTTGAGCCACTTCCTGAGGATCCAGCTTACTCCCTCCTTCCTGATGGCACGCACCAGGCGGATGGTCGCTGAAGGGTACGAGTGAGTTTCTTCTTCTCTGCTCGTTAATCATATATTTTACTCATTTTGGGCGTTTAGCTACCGACACTTGTTAGCCATAAATCTGGACATTTTGTTTCCTTTACTTGATCGTAATTAATCAGACTATAGACGATCATGCATGGTTATGTACTTTGGCTACTCTACCAAATTTTTATTTTATACAGCTAGTTTTTAGAATATTATGGCAAGGCGTTTGAGATGCCTTACTTCCTTGACATATATGTTCTATATTTACTATTCTTTCTTGACTGATTGAGACAATAGATGTGTTGTGTGACCCTAAGTGACTTGCTTGTAGTATGCACTCCCTAGTCTAGTTACAACTGTGATCGTCGTACGATGTATAGTACCTTGTACGGGATAGCTGGCCATGTCCGCCTCCGTATTTCGATATTCGGGCGTGACAAATATCGTTATCATATCTCAAAAGCTTCACAAGGCTTTACGGGAAAGTCGAAGAAGCCCGTTGACATGACCGATGATGATTGGGATAATATGGATCTCGAAGAATGTGCCGCTATTCGCTTATATTTGGAAAGAGATGTCGTATACTCTGTGAAGGACGAAACCACTGTCGCTAGACTCTGGCTAAAGTTGGAATCACTCTACATGATGAACGCTCTTACCAACCGACTTTATATGTTAAAGTCGCTCTACAGACTGATATTGATAGAGGAAGGTACGTTAATTCGAGATCATATTTCTAAATTCAATCGAATTAATTCTGACCTAAAGGATGTTGACATATATGAAGATGATGATCGTTTGGAACTAATCATATTATTTTCTTTGCCCGATTCTTATGAGAATCTTATCCAAACATTACTATATGGGAAGGACTCAATTTTCATATAAGAAGCTATGAGTGCCTTATTGTCTAATGAGGTACGGAGGTTGGCTTCTAATGGCAAAAACGGTGGAGACCAGGCCCAAGGTTTGATGGCAAGAGGGAGGACAAACGATAGAGTATCTTCTAGCAGAAGGTCAAGATCCAAGTCCAAGATACCTATTGAGAATATGAAGTCTTCAACTGTAATGATAAAGGACATTATGCAAATAAGTGTCCTCGTCCAAAGAAGAAGAACAAAAAAAAGGATAATAAGACAGAAAGAGAAGATGATGAAGCAAACTGCGCTTCAGAAGCCGACAGTGACGGAGTCTGTTTTTCGGTGGCACATGACAACATGAGTGACCATTGGATTCTCTATTCTGGATGCTCCTGCCATATGTGTCCAAAAAGAGAGTGGTTTTCTTCCTACAAGACGACGGATGGTGGTTCCGTGTTGATGGACAACAACAACACATGTTGAGTTATTGGAATTGGGTCTACCAAGGTGAAGATGCATGATAAAATTGTGTGAACTTTGGCCAATGTCAGACATGTTTCCGAGCTTAAGAAAAATCTTATTTCTCTTGGTATGCTTGACTCGAATGGTAACAAGTTTGTTGCCGAGGGTGGAGTCTTGCGGGTTGTTCGTGGTTCTTTGGTGGTGAAGAAAGGTCACCAACATGGTAACCTTTATATATTTTTGGGAATCACTGTGACTGGGACTTTAGCTGTCAGTACATCGGATTCGTCTTGTAGCACACGTCTTTGGCATGTGCGACTTGGGCATATGAGTGAGAAGGGCCTAACCTTACTAAGCAAGCAGGGGTTACTGAAGAACTTGAAGAAGCCAAGTATGGATTTCTGTGAGCATTGTGTTTATAACAAGCAACACAGGGTGACCTTCAGTACAAGCAAGCAGAAGACAGAAGGTATTCTCGACTATGTGCATACAGATGTATGGGGACCTAGCATGATTTCTTCCAAGAAAGGAGCGAGGTACTATGTTACTTTTATTGATGATTATACACGTTATGTTTGGCTGTATTTTATCAAAACCAAAGATCAAGTGTTCGAAAAGTTCAAGTAGTGAAAAACGATGGTGGAGAACAGAACAGACAGAAAGGTAAAGACATTGAGGTCTTACAATGGTAATGAATATACTTATGGACCTTTCAATGATTTCTGTGCTCAAGAAGGCATTGTGCGATATTGGACTGTCAGAAACACGCCGTAGCAGAATGGGTTAGCAGAGAGGATGAACCGATCCTTGCTTGAGAAAGCAAGATGTATGCTTTCCAATGCCGGTTTAGGCAAGGAATGATGGGCAGATGCTATACACATGGTGCGGTACTTGAGTTGAATAAGTTCAACACAAAAAATTTTTGAGAGGGTTTTTTGTAGAGATTTCTTGAGAGAAATGAGAGAAGTATTGAGAGCAATTGTAATTCTTTTTCTTCTTCATAGTGGAATTGATTCACCCTCGTCCGTGTAAGTAGGCATCTTGGCTGAACCACGTAAATCATTGTCTTTGTAGTTGTGAACTTTCTCTGAGTTGTTTCTCTGATTTTTCTTGATCTATTTTTACTGTGCGTCCAACATTTTTAGTATTGAACATACCCAGCGATTAGGGTTCTAAGTTCTATTAATCTTTTGTGTGTGTAGGTTCCTGCATGATTTTCTTTTACACGTATTTGATAAATTGGGGCATATAAAGAAATTGGATAGTTGTTATATATGCATTATAGACAAACTTTTCACAATTTGTATTTCCGGAACATGTATAGCTTTTTTTCAACAAATAAGTAAATAAAAAAAATTCAACTATGCAAATAGAGATGATAACCTACCTTCTTTTATAGAGCACAATGTTTCAAAAAAAAATTAATATGGAAATTCGCATACTTTATTCTTCATTTATCTTAACCATCTACAACCAAATAACTGTATTGGAATAGTTCTTACATATAGAACTACTTTGAATTCATTATTTTGGAGCCGAACCTTATTATATAAGAAGCTTGATGTAAGATCCTGTAGCTCATGATATATCATAAACACTGTACTGTACTCGTTTACAGTAAAACTCAGTGTTACATGCTGATATAATCAAGGTATTTCACTATGATTGTGTGATTTTTTTTTTTTTTTTGTAAAAAATTTCATTGCCATCTGAATCCTCCCAAATTTATGTGAAATTTTTTGTGCATCTGAATCCTCCCATCAAAGGAAGCTTTCTAATCTGGTTTGCATAAATTTGAATACAATCATTGGTGACAATATGACGATCGTGCTGGTGAATCAGATAAAATTAGGGCTAATTAGCGTCTAGATCCTGGATTTTATATCAGCTTAGAGTTTAAGTCCTGATATATCCAATTGAAGAAGTTAGAACCTGACTTTTTATTTTTTTTGTATTCGTTTTTTCATTTTACCCTCAACATGGGTTTAAATGCAACAACATCCATATTGAAAAGGAGGGTATAATTGAAAAAAGAAAACAAAAAATAAAAATTCAAGATTCAAAATTTTTAATTGGACATGTTAGAACTTAAACTCTAAACTGTTATAAAATTCAGGATCTAAAGGCTAATTAGCCCATAAACTTATATGGCTATTCCGAGCAGTAATATAGCCAGAATTTTCATATAGGGGACACGACATTTGCTGTTAATTTTTTTTTTTTTTTACCATCGATTGAAACCAATCGAATGTAATTGGTTGGTAAATCAAAAGTAATCGACTTGATCAACATTAATCATGATATATTGTAAGTTACAGAGGATGGAGTCACCAAGGATTTTCATCTTGGGTATGACACTAGCCTAGATGCAGAAACTTAGGCAATAATTCTGGATATTTAGTTAAGCAAAGTTTTATCATAACTTAGATCTCATTCAAATTGATTACAAAATCATCGTTGAGTTTCTCAAAGGGAATGTTAAAATTCACTGGAAGAAGCACTCTACATTTAAAGAGTTTAAGAACCTCATTCTTCAGTGTCCACGTATGTATGTCTACAGACAATGTAACATGGGTTTGTTGGTAACGAAACGCAGAAACCGTTCTCCCAGTCCGAGAGACTTTGTGAGGACCGAAAAAAAAACACATAAACCAATATGCCAAATCACAATCAAAGCAAAACGCAAACACCAATACTTTTACGTGAAAAATTCTGATAGAAAAAATCATGGAACGATTGAAGTTCAACCCCAAAAAACCTCCACTAATTAATGGAATAAGAAGATACACCGACTTCTTACAAACTCTTCTATCGATTCACATGAATCATCACAACACTTCAATAGGTGAAAATTGATCACAATGAGTATAAAGGAGATTACCAAAGACTAAATGGCAAGAAAGAACCGTTGTGATTTGACATATTGTTCAAAATCAGGTTTTTGAGTTTCTTTTGTTTGTTTCTTCTTTATTCAAGTAAGTTCTTATTTTAGCTATTGTCTTGATGTTTGTAATTGAGGTATATGTTCATTTGAATCATTTCCAACCTCATTCTTTGTATAAGGCTGGGCTATCTCTAGCCTTCGAAAGAAAAAAATCTATGTATTTGCATAACCTAGCTTAATATGTATTATATGTATCATAATGCACAACCATGTCTAACTTCTGAATTTATAACAAGATTCAATAATGTTTCAGTCAAGCTGGAGGAGTGCGGTAGTTCGAGTCGAGTAGTATGCATATGCATATGCATGCCAATACTTTGGTCATGTTCAGTCACAAGTCAAAGTAACTGAGCAATATAACTAAAGCCTAAACAATTGATTTGGATGATATTGTGATGTGATATGTTATCCCATCGCAGTTACAAATACAAAGAGAAATATTATTCGTCCTTTCAAATTATTCGTACAAACCATCACTCCTTATGTGGTAGCTGACATAATATGCTAAATAATATTTGACATCTAACATGACAGATGAGATGACAAACTTTAACAAAAAAATTAACTATTCAAAATTTTTAATGTTAATATTAATATTAATATTAATTTTAATATTAACATTAACATTAATTTAATATTAATTTAAATTCTAGCATTAATATTAATATTAATGTTAATAATATTAATATTAATATTAATTTAAAAAAATATTAATGTCAGCTATCATATTAACCGTTGTGTCAACTATCACATAAGAAGATATGGTTTGAAAGTACATTTAGAGGGATGAATAACAAATATTATTCTATATACAAATATTGAGACTACTTGAACCCATGTTCACTTTCTCTAGAGCGAATAAAAATCCATTTGTATGTAGGTATGGTTTTGATCTTATTAAATAGTACTTTTGAGAAATTAAAATTAAAGGGGGTGCAGCCACGATTTCTCGGGACCAGCTAGTTACGCTCGTGGTTCTGCGCGTCGAATAGGGCATATGGTGTGTTTGTTATGCCCACGATTCCTTGGGACCAACTAGTTACGCTCCTGGCTCTGCACGTCGATTAGGACATACCGTGTACTTCTTATGCCATGATATATATATATATATATATATATATATATATATATATATATATATATATATATATTAAACAATTGACTATTTTTTTCTTAAATTTTTAAATAAAGGCATGGAGCTTATTATTATTTAGGCTCTTGATAAAGGCACTACAAAAAAGACTAAAAACAATCCAAATTTTTACCATTGATAATTACAAATTTATCACTTCCAAAATTTACTCACCGGACTGTCCACTTCCAATTGATTTTTTTTTTATAATCAAAACTGTCAAAATTTTGATAGTCCTAGCAATTTGAGGACTTTCAAAATTTTGACAGTTCTAAAAAAATATGTTGATTTTCTAGGACTGTCAAAATTTTGATAGTCCTTCCAATTGGTAGTACTGTCAAAATTTTGACAGTCCGGAGGGGAGGGCTACGCGAGGTGACAGGAGGGCGGGACTGCATGGAGGCCGGAAGGGGAGGGACTAGACGGATGAGCGGGAGGAGGAGGAGGCGGCGAGAGGCGGGGGAGGAGGCAGAGGCGCGCACGGGGGCGGCGGTGAGGCGTAGGCCCACGCGCTCGCCTCCGCTGTTGCTGTTGCCGCCGCCGTCGCCGTCATCGGTGCGAGGCGTAGTCGCAGCCTCCCGCGAGCGCATGCCTCCGCCGCGCACAGCTCCTCCGCACGCTTCTTCTTCTTTATCGCCTTCGTGACGGAGTCGACGGGAAGGTGCATGAGGTGCAGCTCGACGGCGACGACGCGGTCGATGGCGAAGTCAACGACGCAGAGAGGCAAAAAATTGTGAGAGGAGGGAGGAGAAGGAGAGGCCGGAGAGGGGTGGGGGTGGGGGAGGAGCAGGAGGAGGGAGGTGAAGAGGATAGACAGCCCAGCCCTAGTAAAATTTAAATAATCTGAATAAAAAAAATTTCTAACTGGATTAACATTAATATTAGAAAAATTTTTAGTACCTATATCAAAGCCATTATTTAAGCAACAAAAAAGAAAAAGCTATCTTCATTTATTTTCCAATTTAATAATCTTGACACAAGGAACCAACGTTTGAATCTAAGAAGTGATTGGGGTTTGACCTTTGCCCCCTCATTGATTTTGTGATGAGAACAAGGCATCATGTGATGTACGTGTGTGTTGTACCTAGCACCAACTGCATATGGGATGGTCTCACTCAACTTTGGATGGTCCCATACGATTTGTGGCTCTCTTGTCAACAACCTCCATGTGGACACTAGAGAAGTTGGCCCCAACCCCCAATAAGAAATCAAATTCAATCTATAATACAAAATAAAAACGTGAACGATTATTATGACTTAAAAGAGTTTTTTTAACATGGAAATCAAACAAGTCATATCCATTTTGGTCATATCTCAGCCAACAAAATCAATAGTTACTTGAAAATATGTCAAAATAATATAAAGTATTAGCTTGATCAAATTTATCAGACTTGGACCAGACTGACCCGGATCGGAAGTCATATGTTGAACCCAGTTCGGACCATGACTCGATTTGGGGGCGGGCCTGATTTGATCCGATCGGACCGGGTTCGGGCCGGACTGGACTGGTTGACTTAGAAAAAACAAGAAAATTGTACAGTAAACATTCTAGTTTTATGTATTTGTGTAAAAGACATAAACTTTGGTATAATTGTGAGGCCAGTCCCATTACGCACTACTATAGGACGTAAAAACTAACCCCATCACAGAAAACATGATACAAATGATATTGGCAATTTACGCCAAATTGTAGGACGTAAAACTCCTTATTTGTCAAACTACATCCTATTATAGGACGTAAATCTCATCGGCTCAAATTAATTGCAATTTGCTGCAAAATTAAGAAGTGGCACTGAAAGAAGAAAAATAGGGGAAAACGTAAATTATGCCATAAAATAGGATCATACGTAGTTAATTAGAAAATAAAAGTATTTAATTAGTCAACTTTTAAGTATATTTTAATTATTATTTTATTGTTTAGTAATTAGATATTTTTCACAAAAGTATTTTTATTGGTTGCTAAAATATTATAAAATTTTCTATAATTTATTATATGAACAAATATATTTTTACTGTTTTTATCTAAAATAGTATTTTAGGGATACATAGATATATGTATATATATAATTACTTATAAATATAAAGAAAGAAAATAAAATAAAATAAAAACAAATAACCAAAAACCTATCTAACCTACAACTACCATTTCCCTTTCCCCCGCGTGCAGAACACATCCCGCGGTCCAGGACCGTGCGACTCTCCCATCCCTCTCTACACTCTATATATATAACAAAACATCAAAACCCTAACTCTAAACTTAGACTCTACACCACCGCCACCATCACCACCAACACCACCGGCCGACGCTGCACATCTGCATGACCACGCCTCGACCACCACGCCGCCGTGCGTGTCAACGGTGAAGGCCGACCGCTGCTAGTCGCCCCGGTATACACCGCGCATGACCCAACACCGGAGTGCCACCACGCCGGCCACATCCGCCCAGGCCATCCCGGGCGTGAGCCCTGTCCCGTCGACCACCACAACTCGACGACAATGCCAACGGCTGCACCCACCATCGGACGGTGTGCCATGGACATGGGACCCCGATCGCATGCTTCGTGGGCGCCCGAAACGTCTGCACCACCGCCTTGGACCACTGACGACCCTGCCAACGGTCGCGAACAGAGACAGTACTCTGTTTCATCATAGAAAACTGAGTTTTGGATGAATTTTGCATCAGTCATTCTCCTTCGATAGTTGATCTAAATTCAAATTGTTTGATCAGGTATGCAGCCCTATATATCCTCTATAACTCCTCCAAATTCCAGGAACTAGTTTGATCAATTCATCAATCAAAATAGTAGACAAAGTAGGGTTCATAAAATACTTTTCGAAACCCAAAATTTTTCGATACGGGTGCATCGCGCTAAATAATATGACTTCATCGTGTGTGAATTTCACCGAAAGGCGCGTATCGCAAATGCGGACATGTGAGCTTTCACAGAACTTGATTTGGATGTGCGTGTACACCATATCAACGCGTATCCGCCAAAAAACCATGTATAGATATTTTTTGAATTTGTGCAATTACTTCGTGTTTGCTTGTTATTTCGAAACGAAACTTGCGCCATCAGATTCGCAGCATTACGCTGGTCCTTTGATCCCAGTTTGGTTTGATTCTGAGAACGTTGACGAAACGTCATTTCATGGGCTCCACAGTCCCATTTGACGGGTGATTTCGTGACCGGCTCCTCGAAATCCAATTTTGGACACTTAGTTGAGTTCATGTCATCGTTCTAGACTTGTGGACGCTAAGTTTGCCAAATTTGGAGAACTTTGTCTCTGGCTTGTTTTACGGTACAAAGTGGACCACATGTTCACCCCACTTTGACCCAAAAATATCGTTTGGCCCCTATGTCAAAAATTATATTTATGGGTAGTAAATCCTAGATATTTCTCATATTTTGAAAACATTGGTGATGTTTGTTTCAGCATCCGGAGATGTTCGTATGGATTTTACCTCTTTGGGAGCAGTTGACGTATCGAGCTCGCCACCTGGACTTTGCCAAACCATCATCCTGAATCTAGGCAAGTATACCTTGCCATGATGACTGTTTATTTATATTTTGTAAAGCATGTTGTATTTATGTTACTTATTTATTTTGTTATTTTCTATAAAAACTGTGCGTCTAAGATAGACTTGGGTGCAGCGGCGGATTGCGCTGACTTTATTTTATCCATTATGCACATTGACCTAGAGTTATGTGACCACCCTATATTTGCGAGATATTCTCATATCTCTATGACCTTGACACGTACTTTGTACATACACAGATGTGTGATATGCGTGAGGGCACGGATCCTTGTATTCGGGGCGCTTCTGATGCGTAAGGGACGTGTGTCGGCTTAGTCATATTTATTGTGTTAGGACGCATTCATTGGACTTAGTGGTGAGTAACTGGTCGTGTCGTATCGGGGATACTATCCGGACAGTCATTTGGGTGGGAAGGATATACACGAGTTGTTTGGGATGCTTTACACTTTCCACATTTAGGTCGTACGTTCCGCTGGAGACGCGAGTCATGATGACCCTATATTTACTTGGCGGCCTTTGACGTCCGTGACGTTATGCACGTGGCCTCTGGATCTCCAAGGGAACTAGGCCCATCCCATTTTTTTATCTAGACGGCCCATCCGTGCTACAATTATCCTTAATTGCATTCACGTAGTTTGGTTAGTTTACCCAGTACATATGTTTATATTCAGTTTATGATTGACATACTTCTATGTATCTTGTTACGTCCCTCTGAGGACCTGGTCCCTTGCCAGTTTTACAGAATAGACCATTTTGGAGCCTGCCTGAAGTTGCTGATGTGTGTTGCTTTATCATGCGGGCAATAGAATCAGGTACTGTTATCATTTCTATCGCCGTTACTTATTTATGCTGTTATGGCCTAGTTTTATAGACTTATATTTCTTTATCGAGTCTATTCGAGCTTGTATGTTACTGGGCGGCCGACTTTAGCACATGTAGCTCATTCTTGTATATTATTTCATTGTGGATTGAGATATAGTTATATTTACTTTATTATCTAGATTATGACCATTATAGTACGGCTTATACGTATTCGAGTCAGACTAGAGTCTGTTCGAATGCGTAGCTGGCATGTTACGTATTTCTAGTCTTACGTATTTTGGGACTAGACGTGACATATTTTTGTGGTGGCCCTTGCAGGTCCTGATTAAATCGTCTCGGTTACGTTATTGTACCGAGCGAGCTTGTACTATGATATGTTTGTTAGGATCTCAATCCACAATTGCTTTGAACCTTCTTTTGATTTCTAATTATCGCCTTTGAACCTCGAAAATTGTATTCGATGATACCCTTCTTGAACTCCCTATCATTGATTATTTTTCTTTCCTATTTCGAAAGAACGAACACTAGTGCTTGACCTTTTATATATTATTATTAGGATAGAAACAAGGTTGGTAAAAAAATTCATAGAAAAGGGTATTAGTATGATAGATGCCTATACTAGACAGACTACTAAAACGAGGGAATAGTTTGAAGTTATATATAAGGACTAGCCTTAAAAGACCTTATAAATAGATAATAGAACTACCACGACTTAAAACAGTTAGAGTTAGGTTATAAGCTTTACCATTCGTAAAGATTGGTTATGATAGATATGGAATTTCCATAATGAAAGAGACCAGTATGGATAAGATTTAAGAGAATACACAGTTGAACCTTAGAATTAGCCGTAGCTCCTTAAATAAAAATATGACCAACCTTATGGAAGACTCTAGGAGATATGATTAGAGATCCTTATTATTAATAGAATAGTTAGATAATCCTTATGTCAAGATTAGACCCAAGCACGTATAAAAATCTTATCATCCCATTAAGTTCAAAAAAAAATTCCACTCAAGGAGATAACCATGACATCCTGCTTGTATAATAGGGTAGTAGCCTAGCCGGAGGATTCATGTGAGGAAGATAGGTATTATATAACAAAGACTAGATGAACAACAGTGCAGAGAGATAGGCAATAGAATGTGGTAAATTGTACGAGAACGGATAGACATTCCAATTGAAGATTAGACGAGTATTAAAATGACCAATCCCAATCTTGATTTGAAAAGTATCCTTAGCGAATAGTATGCCATGAGTGATAGACCAAAGTACCTGCTAGTTTAGCCTGACCATTACCTACTAAGTTAGGAATATACAATGTAGATGAAGTTGTAAGGATCGTATACTGCTTACCTATAGCTGGAAGTAGGTTGCCAATAGTATGAGTGAGGTTATATAGAATATAACTTATACGAATATAGTATTGAGTTTAAAGATTAGTTGTATTACTCCTACAACTGTATTCCTATCTTTCCTATCAATAAGTTATTATCTTGTTTTTCACATATAGCCTCGTACTTTTGCAACAACGATCCTTCTAATTATAACAATTGAGTAGATCCTCCTTCCCTTCGTAGTCGTGGCCTAGTAGCAAATCAATCTTTTGGTTAGTACCATCTTCATGGTGTTAACATCTATCTCGTAAGTATCAGTTCTTTTCTATTTCTAATTTTCTTATATAGTCACTATGACTTGATTCTCCAGATACTTGTCTAATTGTACCTTATTCAACCCTATGTACTCCCTAGACTTATCATGAATTTTTCTTGTCTTGGTCTGTAGATTTCTCCCTTCGTGATTTCCTCGATTCTTTCCTTCATCATCAATGTCATGCGATGATCGAAGCCTCTGTACCACCTTGCCCTAGTTATACCCGACCAAGTCATTTCTTTTGACTTGCTGAAAGCATGACCTATATAGAAGTAGATTTAAAGTGGTAGTGATCTCCTTTAATAGAGTTGTTGACCAAAGGCATCCGGATAGCACCTAGGTTCCCTTAGAGAATCTTGATTACGGCCAGTAAACCCTAGAATCCTTGCATCATCGTTTAGTAAATAGGTCCTTCCAGAAATCTTGTTAGCAGGACCATAATTTTAGTTTTGATACCAACATAATTTTTTATAAGTTGGGTAGATCGTAAGCCCCTGATTTTAGTGTATGATTATTTTTGGAATTTTAGGATAAATTTGAATTTATTCGGTATTAATTAGGTTTAATCTCGAACTGATTAAATACCTTTTTAATTTTGTATCCTTGATACCCATGTTGTGGCTCAGATATTTGGAGCACAACACTATCCTTTCCAACAACTTCCACCCTTATGACCTAGACTAGCCACCCTAAGCCCATGACAAGACCATCACTCATAAACTCACCTTTCCATGCTCCATATAGACCCACAATATTCGTGGCATACCTCCTAAAACCTACACCTAAATATTCTATCCCGTTGAAATTAAATTAAATTGTACATCGGCAACCCAATTACCATATTACATTAAATTGATCCCCCTTGTACTCTCTACACAACATTAATCACCCTGACAAATTATATTACCTTTTGTCACTTATTGTTGAACCATTCATCGGCATCCATGATCTGTGACGAACGTATTCCCCTTTACATCTCACCCTAGTGGTCTTTAACTAAGACATTTTCTATTGCCTCGTAAACTCATGACCTAATTAGGAGCAATAAAAACTGGTAAACTCCCTTTATAGAGTTGTTGACTCAATAACACTATGGTAGTACATATATTTTCTTTGCTAGTATGTAACTATGGTCACAAAAGTCTCATCATCTCGTATCCTTTCTTGAAGTTAGACCTTCTATAACCCTTGTAAATAGGAGCTAGACCAAAGTTTTTGCTACTAACCTATTTTCTATAAGTTGGGTAGCGCATGGAACTAAGTGTATCCTTACTCTTAGAACATGACGTCAAACTAGATCCCATTAGTAACTCTATTCCCCATCCTTCGAGAATCAATGGAGGACTTTGCATGCTTAAATTCTTTTATACCATTTTGTATTCCTTAACTTCAGATCATGTCTGATTTTATATCGAGAAATTCGATACGACAAGTGGTGTTATCCTTCTTCCGCAGTAAATTATTTTACTCTTTTGCTGCCATGCCTATTTTAAATTTTGAGGACGAAATTTTTATAAGTTGGGTAGATTGTAAATTTCCTAATTTTAAAATTTATAATTTAATTATATAATTATTTAATAATTGAATTTTTGGATCTTACATAGTTAATTAGAAAATAAGTCTTTAGTTAGTCAGCTTTTAAGAATATTTTGATTATTGTTTTATTGTTTAGTAATTAGATATTTCCCACAAAAGAATTTTTATTGGCTGTTAAAATATTATAAAATTTTCTAGAATTTATTATGTGAACAAATATATTTTTCTTGTTTTTATCTAAAATTTTAGGATTTTAGGGATACACAGATATATGTATATATATAATTACTTATAAATATAAAGAAAGAAAATAAAAAAAACCAAAAACCAAAAACCAAAAACCTATCTAACCTACAACTACGCTTTCCCTTTCCCCCGCGTGCAGAACCCATCACGCGGCCCAGGACTGCGCGACTCTCCCATCCCTGTCTAAACTAAATATATATAACAAAACATCAAAACCCTAACCCTAAACCTAGACTCTACACCACCGCCACCTTCATCAACAACACGACACTGCCACCATCACCACAAACACCGCCGACCGATATCGCCTATCTGTACGACCACGTCTCGACCACCACGTCGCCGTGCGTGTCAACAGTGAAGGCCGACCCCAGCTAGTCACACCGAAATACACCACGCATGACCCGACACCGGAGCGCCACTTCGCCGACCACATCCGCCCCGGCTATCCCTAGCGTGAGCCCTGTCCCGTCGACCGCCACAACTCGACGGCGATGCCAACGGCTGCACCCACTATCGGACGATGTGCCATGGCCATGGGACCCTGATCGCATGCTTCGTGGTCGCCCGAAACGTCTGCAGCACCGCCTTGGACCACCGATGACCCTGCCGATAGTCGTGAACAGAGATAATACTCTATTCCATCAAAGAAAACTGAGTTTTGGATGAACTTTGCATCAGTCATTCTCCATCCACAGTTGATCTAAATTTAAATTGTTTGATCTGGTATGTAGACTTACATATCCTCCATAACTCCTCCAAATTCCAGTAACTAGTTTGATCAATTCATCAATCAAAACAGTAGACTAAGTAGGGTTCATAAAACAATTTTTGAAACCAAAAATTTCCCGATACAGGTGCTTCCCTCTAAACGAGACAACTTTGTCGTGTGCGGATTTCACCTTAAGGCAGGTAATTTAAACGCGGACATATGGGCTTTCGTGGAACTTGATTTGGACGTGCGTGCACGCCGTAATCAACTCGTATCCGCCAAAAAATCTTGTATCGATATTTTTTAAATTTATGCAATTACTTCATGTGTGCTTGTCATTTTGCAATAAAACTTGAGCCATCGGATTCGCAGCATTACGTTGGTCCTGTGATCCCAGATTGGTTCGATTTTGAGAAAGTTGATTTAACGCCGTTTCGCGAGCTCCACGGTCCCACTTGACGGGTAATTTCATGACCGGCTCCTCAGAATACAATTTTGGACAATCAGTTGTGTTCATGTCATCGTTCTGGACACTAAATTTTCTAAATTTGGAGAACTTTGTCTCTGGCACATTTTACGGTACAAAGTGGACCACATGTAGACCCTACTTTGACCCAAAAATGTCGTTTGGCCCCTATGTCCAAAATTGTAATTATGGGTAGTCAATTCTAGCTATTTCTCATAATTTATAATTGTTGGTGATGTTTGTTTCAACATCTGGAGACGTTCGTACGAATTCTACCTCTTTGGGAGCAGTAGATGTATCGAGCTCGCCACCTGGACTTTGTCATACCATCATCCTGAATCTAGGCAAGTATACCTTGCCATGATGACTGTTTATTTATATTTTGTACAACATGTTGTATTTATGTTACTTATTTATTTAGTTATTTTCTATAAAAACTACGCGTCCAAGATAGACTTGGGTGCAATGGCGGATTACGCCATCTTTATTTTATTCATTATGCACATTGACCTAGAGTTATGTGACTACCCTTTATTTGTGAGGTATTCTCATATCTCCATGACCTTAACACGTACTTTGTACATTCACGGATATGTAATATGCGTGAGGACACAAATTCTAGTATTCGGGTCACTCCCGATGCGTAAGGGACGTGTGTCGGCTTAGTCATATTTATTATGTTAGGATGCATTCATTGGACTTAGTGATGAGTAATTGGTCATGTCGTATCGGGGATACGATCCAGACAGTTGTTTGGGTGGGAAGGATATACACGTGTCGTTTGGCCTACTTTACACTTTTCATATTCAGGCCGTACGCTCCGCTGGAGACGTGAGTCATGATGACCCTATATTTACTTGGATGCCTATAACGTCCGTGGCGTTATGCACGTGGCCTCTGGATCTCCAAGGGAACTATGTCCATACTTTTTTTTAGCTAGACAGCTCATTCGTGCTACGGTTATCCTCAATTGCATTCACGTAGCTTGGTTAGTTTACCTAGTATATATATTTATATTTAGTTTATGATTGGCATGCTTCTATGTATCTTGTTACGTCCCTCTGAGGACCTGGTCCCTTGCCAGTTTTGCAGCATAGTCTATTTTGGAGCCTGCGTGGAGTTGCTGATGTGTGTTGCTTTTACCATGCGGGCATTGGACTCAGGTACTGTTATCATTTCTATCACCGTTATGTTTATCATTTCTCGTTACTTATTTCTATTGTTATGGCCTAGTTGTATAGACTCATATTTCTTTTTCGAGTCTATTCGAGCTTGTGTGTTACTGTGCGGCCGACTTTAGCACATGTAGCTCATTCTTCTATATTATTTCATTGTGGATTGAGTTATAGTTATATTTACTTTATTATCTAGATAGTGACCATTATAGTACACCTTATACGTATTCGAGTCAGACCAGGGTCTGGTCGAATGCGTAGCTGGCATGTTACTTATTCCTAGTCCTACGTATTTTAGGACTAGGGCGTGATAATATGTACTCAATACCTTGAATATTAATGCAAAACCCTTGGATGTAATGGATTTCCATCATATGTGTTGTCTGATAAAATAAATGAAAGATATGGAAACGAGGCTTTATACGAAAACCCGCTCTTTATGTTTACAAACAAGCAGTACAATTAATCATATACGAGGATGTCGAGTACAATTTTTTAATCTGGGTAAATATTGCTATAGGAGTCTGATCTACAGTCGATCACTTTGTCCCTTGGACCACACGATGATGAAGAAGTACCGTAGAAGACAGAAAGCAGCTTCGAAGGTTGCTAAAGAGAGTGGATGCTCGATGCCAAAGTCGTCGATCGCTACTCTTTGCCTGAGCTCTGGATTCTTCTCTCTCTCGACCGTTTTCTCTCCTCGATCTGATCTCTATTTTTCGACCTTTAATTTTTGACCAAATCTTGACCTTTTCGACCCTGGACCTCTGTTGATAGAGGTCTCTATTTATAGAGTTTTTAGTGACAGTGACCACTCAGTCGGTGTAGAAACCGAGTAGTGGAAAGCAAAGCACCCTTTTACACGACGGTTACAATAACCATTGCCTGCGTATAGATAACCTTTTGAATGAGCGTGTGACGCGTGTCCAACTAAGGGACAACGCGTATAACTGCTGCAAAGATCACGGTGTAGAAGCCACATAGGTAGTTATCCTTTGTGTAGAAGAGGTTGGCGTAGAAGACAATAACTGTCACCATGGCGTAGAAGCCAAGTAGTCATAGAAGCCGAGTATCGTAGAAGCCGAGTAGGCGTAGAAGCCGAGTGGGCATAGAAGCCGAGCGGGCGTAGAAGCCGAGTAGACGTGGAAGCCGAGTGGGCGTGGAAGCCGAGTGGGCACAGAAGATAGCTGATCCTCCTCCTCTGACTGTGGCATGAGTTGGCGTAATGTGCCAAAGTGATGATGTGGACGTCTTAGCCAAAATTATGGCTCTTGGAGATATAATTAAATCTCTGGCATTAAATGCAGAGATCTGCCCCCATCCAGCGCATTAAATGCAGAGGCGTATTTTTAAGATTTGCCATCATTCTGCACATTAAATGCAGATACGCGCCTCGAATCCTGTACGAAGAGTAACTGCTGACGTGGCAGTCTGTTTGTCTTCTGCGGAGCGTAAGAAGCTCACGTCTGCCTGTATAAAACTGGGCAGCGTATCCCCTTGTATGCGTAAAAGCAGTTTACGCAAAAGGGATGTCACTAAACGACGGTTCGGTGACATTTAATCAAATCTCCTGCATTAAATGCAGAGATATGCCATTATCCTGCGCATTAAATACAGAGGCGTGTTTTGAAGGTCTGCCACCCTTTCTGTGCATTAAATGCAGAGACGTACCTCGAGTTCTGTCATCACTCTGCACATTAAATGCAGAGACGTGCCTCGAGCCCTGTACAAAGAGCAGCTTTTGACGTGGCAGGCTGTTTGTCTTCTGTGGAGCGTAAACAGCTCACGTCTGCCTATGTAAAACTAGGCAATGTATTCCTTCGTATGCATAAAAGCGGTTTACGCAAAGGAAATGGCAGTAAATGACAGCCTGGGTTGCAGTGCCGCGCCATCATTATAGCCGTCGCCTGGGTAGTCGTGTAGTACTCTTTGTCAGGAGTCCAGACGTCAGGTTCATTGCATGATCTGACAGGTTCATTTCGAAGAATACGAAGCGTTCCTCGTACACTTCAATGCTGCATTGAAAGCGGATGAGTTTTACGCCATGAAGGCGATGTAGTACCCTTTTTACGCTGAAGCAGCCTGGACATACTACATTACGCGGATGATCCTTGAGCTTATATTTTACGCTGTGCTCAGCAGAAAAGCTCTGTTTGTACGTAGTGTCTCTGAGGTCATCTTTTTACGCTGCCCCGCCTCAACATGCTGTGTATAGCTATCCAGCGTATTTTTCATGCTTCTACAAGATCCCCTTCAAAGCTTTTAAATTCCTCGTAATTTGAAACGCTTTAAATGAAGCATAAAACGTTCCTCGTAATTTGAAACGCTCTGAATGGAGCCTAAAACGGTCAAGTCTGACATGTTCTTTCAAGGCTGACTTTATGGCGGAGTTATTGGGGATCGGTTTGATCTCTTTCGCCTATAAAAAGGTTGAGGAGTTAACCTATTCTTCCCACATTTCTTTCATCACACAGAGATGATCGCCGGAGTTCGTCGGTTCGACTTGAGGAAGAAGAAGACCATATTCTTCCAGCATGTAAGGAGCCGAAAAAGACGGCATCTTCAAGCAAATATCCTCTACAACGATGGATCATGGAAGGATATCATAGCCTCCTTTGCTCAGGATAATCAGCAACTTTGTATGGCGGTTCTTCCGGAGAGAGGAAGGGTCATTTTTGACCACACAGCTTGCAAGCTGTATCTTCTCCTGATACTAGCGGACGAGAGCAGACAAACTAGCTGTCGTCCGAGATTAAGTTGGGTCAAATACCTCAACTCAATCTATCACGGCGTACGGAGGATAGGATCTGCATAAGTTAAACAGGCCCAGTTTTGTATCCTCCCACCGTTGATCATTTTATGTCAGTCAGTTTGCGGGAACCGACTGACTGCTGGAGAAGATGGATGAAGAATTCCGCCCATGCGAGAACCTGGCAGAACAGATTCTGGGCGAGATCTTCAGACGACGATGAGGAAATCTTTTGTAGACGGGATTTTCCTCATATGTAATCATAAAAATGAAGAAAAACCCTTGTAGACTGGATTTCTCTCATATGTAATCATGTTTTAATAAAATTGTCTTCTTCTGTGTATATGATCATCTTGCCATATTTTGCTGTGAAGTCTGAATATGTGTAGCTTCGACACGTCTGGTAACTTTTACGCCGACTCTGTTAGAAAGAGTGCTAGGTCCTGTCCTGTCTTTTACGCATGACTAAGGATGCGCAGAAAGCCGCTTAGCAGTCGAGTGTTCGAACTGTCCTGCTATTAGGAATGAGGAACCGCGTAGAATTCTGAACTGTCACTTCTGATAAACAGAATTCTTGTTTAGACCATCATCTTCAAGAATGATTTCTCGAAAATCCCTTGGAACAGGACGAAAAATGGCTGTCAAAAGCTGAGTCGCCATCTTGAACTGTAGACGAAATATTCAGACTGGATTCTGGATGAACTTCCAATCGACCCAAGGAGAAGAGTAATTTTTAATGTTGAACTTGTATGCTTTGGGTACGTGGGATATTTTGAGGTCAAGAAGGAGTATCTTCTGTGTGAACCCTTACAATTGACCGCTTTGAGAATTATTCAGATGTACTGTACTCTGGCCTGTATATTTTTTTAGATATGCGGAAAGTCATAGATCTGTAACTGTAGATGAGCGTAAAATCATAAGTTCGTAGCCTCTCGAGCGTAAAAGCTGCTGAGCATGAGAGCATCCGGGCATAGAATTGTAGATTTGTAGCTTCTGAAAAGGAAATCTTCCGAGCGTGAAACTGTGGATCTGTTGCCTCTGAGCGTAAAAGCCACCGAGCGTGAAATCATAGATTTGTAGCTGCTGAGCGTGAAGTCGTAGGTTTGTAGCCTCTCGAGCGTAAAAGCTACCGAGCATAAAAGCATCTGGGCGTAAAACCATAGACTTATAGCCTGTGAGCGTAAAACCGTAGATCTGTAGCTGTCGAGCGTAGAAAGCTCCTTAGCGTAAAAACCACGAATCTGCTTCGCACGAAAACTTTTCGAATTCACTGACTGTCCGCCTTCTCTGAGTAATAGGCTGACGTAGTACCCAATCATAACCGAATATTAATTATGAGATTTGGTTCGGGATTCGAGGAGTCCATCCGAACTCTATATATACCCCAAGTTTCTGAGAGAAAAACTTTTCATCCGTCTTCTGCGAAAGAAAGCCTTCTACTGTTCGAGTTCTTCTTCGTTTCTTCTCCGAGCCTTCAAAGTTTCCAGTAATGGCCTCGAAACAACTCTCCTCCTCTAAGGGAAAGAAGGTTGATTCTTCTTCTCGTTCTTCTGCCCAAGCGAGAACGACTTCGGTCGGACAAGACGAGCTTCATTCTGAGCGAAGTGTCCCGCCGACGAGCAGTGCACCCGGCCTTAAAGGTAAAGCTTTTGGGACGAAAAAGAACGACTAAAAATTCTTCGCACACGTTGTACATGAACGCGCTAGGTCGTCTTTTGTGCTGATAGTCTCTTCGAGGAAGATGATGCACAGAGATGTTTCATCTTTTACGCCCATATTTCTAATGTGTCGGCGCAAAAACTCCATATTTTCGCAGTCTGGCGTAAAAGCATTGACTGTTGAAAGTTGGCGTATACTATATAATTTGAGTGTTACGCAGGGATGGAAATTCTGGCATAATAACTCAAATTTTGGCAGTCTGGCGTAAAATACAGACTGTCAAAAACTTTGCGTATACTGCCAGTCTTGAATTTTATGCCTCGGAATAGGATCCCAGCGTAAAAGCTCAAGTTTGTTTGCAGTCTTGGCATAAAGCACAGACTGTTGATTTTTGGCAAATGCTGCAAGATCTGTAATGTCTAGTTATAGGAACTGATATGTTTTTCTTGTACTCTTGCAGTTAACTTGCATGCGTCTCCGCTAGCCGATGTGATGGGTTCTGCCGTCGGGATGCTGCACTCCAACTATCTGGAGGATCTGTTGTACGTGACATTTCCTATCTCCGGGCTCTAGTATCCTGAAGGAAGGGAAATTTTGATATCGGCTCAGGGTGAGCGAACGCTGCTGAACATGATTAATGGAGAGCCCCTGACGTACATAAACGGGTACCAATACATAAAGCCGACTTTTCTCTTCGGGGACATGATTGACAAGCAGTCCCAAGCGAAGCCCAAGAAAGAACTCTGGGTTTTCCCTGCCGGGAGCTTGGTTTTGTATCTGCCCAAGATGCTGAGAGACTATCCTATCTCGGCATTCTTTCATGCTACACATCCCAGGAGGATATCGTGGACGCTGACTCCCGATCTTCACGGCAGGCCGGGGAAGATATTTTATCTGAAAGGAGCTGACCAGGGGTCGTTTGTCAGTCGCCCTTCCGGCTCTGTGACGCCGTTCAGGGGACTGTACCCGGGCAACGTCCTGAGTGAAGACAGTTTAGTGATCCAGCCGGTCCAGTTACCGACTTTCTGCAATGATTTTATGGGGCACGGGAGAGTATACCCTAAGGTGAACCCTCGGACAAGTGGGTGGATCACCCCTACAAATCTTCGATGGGCTCGCTTAGCTGAATGGGCCCTGAAGCATTTTCAGACCGAGTTGGAGGGCATTGGTCTATATGCAGATGTGAGTGCCACCAGTGTTGGATTACCTCTCAACCCCAACCTGTTTTTGGCATTGATGGAGCGATATATCTCGCTCACCGGGACTTTCGCCACTCCACTGGGGGAGTTGGGATTGACCCTCCACGAGATGGCAGAGATCTCGAGACTGCTGATGGGGGATACTCCATATGAAGAGTATATTCCCACGAACTGGGAGCTGGGGATTCATACCCTCGGATAGTGGAAGTGTACCAGGAGCTGATGTGCCACTACCTCGCTTGCACCACTCTTTATGCTGAGCCCTCAGATTTGGCTCATATCAATAAATGGACGTCCTACCTCTTCTTTCACCGGTCCAGGACTGCTAAGCCAGAGAAGGTCTTGGAAGGCAAAGGGGATCAGACTTTAGGACTGTCCCCCCTGTACATCTCAATCAACAGGGGATCAGACTTTAGGACGTAGGCGACGGGAAGACCGTTCTTTCCCCTGAGTCTTTTAATTGGTTGGTCTGCATTAGACCTTCCCATTTACTGTACAGAAGTGAAGACCATTGCTTCTTCGAGCCCTACTTGCTTAGTCAGTTTGCCAGGCAATTTGGGTACGACTAGTTGCACGTGGACAATGCCGTCACCAGCTTCAGGTCCAGGTGTGGACTCATTGATGGAGCCAGAGGATGGCAATATTTTATTATGGGTTGCACTGAAGCAACTTTTACCGTGCCCGTCATTTCACTCTCCACGGAGCTGCGCATTCTCCACTCGTATGCCCAGTTCTATGTGGCAACCAACACCTTCCATCGCGATTTTGATATACATGGAAGTTTTAGGATGCCCTCTTCCAAGCCTGGGGGAAAAGTCGAAGTCCCCTCAGTTTCTTCTAACGAGGGTGAGAAGTCCGTCAATCCCGATGAGCCTTTATTGGCGGTACCGAGGGGTGAGGTACATCCGCCAGCAGGGGCTTTGGTAATCTCTGGGAAGCGAAGGGCTCCTGTTCCGAAGGAGACTTCCCCTCGCAAGAGGAAGAAGAAGACGGTTACTCGTCCTCTCCGGATTCCTGCTAATGAGGCTCTTAGAAGTGAGCCTGCATCTCCCCATGTTGGGGATGATTCTTTGATTGGAGGTTTCTCGCCTTTTAGAGAGGGACCCTCTAATGTTCCGGGTGGTGGTGCCGGAGAATTCCTGTTGGAGGCTGCTGTCGCTGCTATCGCTTCAGGTAGTGGAACGAGATCGCCTTCGGGGCCGAACCGAATAAGGATATCTTTATCCGGATCAGCATCGGGAGAGACCCCTGCCGTGTCCGTCAATACACCCAGCGAGATTCCAGCCGATGAGCCTCGGTTGGAACTTGACGAGGACCTGGAAGAAAATTTGTCAGTATCGGTTGACACACCACCTTCTCCAGGTATAACAGCTTGCTTAGCATTATTAAGAAATGATTTAGCTGTACTGGCTGCGGACGCGACATATACGCCATCGGCCATGGGTAAATGTCGTCTTTATACCTCTTTTTTAGTAATGTTAACATCATTTCGATATTAACTTCCTTTTGTCTTCTTTTCAGGGGAGGACATCTTCGGGGAGGGTAGTGTAGATGCGCCCTTTGGCTCTGTGTCAGGTCCTGGTGGCGACACGGAGGTGCCTGACTTTGAAGAGGAGACACTTTTGGGTGCCGGCTCGCCTGTCGAAGAGATTCTGATATCTCAAGAGGAGGACGAGCCTATTATTGCGAAAATGCCTCCTTTGAGCACGCCGGTCACTTCGTCCGGTGTTGGCGCTTCTTTTTTTGTCGCACCACCTGTTGAGGCGATGGCCGTGGCAACATCGTCTGCAGTTGTTCCTGGAGGGGGATTCGCCAATATCGCGGCCACTCCCAGCGTCTATTCTGATCTAGCTGCGCTGACCGAGCAGTACACTAGTATCTTCTACACCACCTTGAAAATGTTAATATCAATGGTGTTGGAGAAGAATTTGAGCTTTGCGTCGCTGAGGAGGTCCTCTCGGTCCGCGATAGTGCCGATCTGAGAATTCAACGATACTGGGGTAGCTGACACGCTGGAGGAGATAGTTAATGGTTTGGAGCAACCCATTAACGAATACTTGCAGCTAGCTCGAGGCAACATTGACGGTCTCGTTCAAGCTAGGTACAACTCCCTGACTGCGCAGCTTGCTGAACAGATGGAGTCTCTGAATAAGTCCATCGCGGCTCAGCAGCAGGAGATGGATCATGAGCGTGTCCAATTGGAGTATATCGTTCCCGAGTTGACCCGGTACGAAGCCGAATATGAGGAAGTGGCAGCGAAGGCCCGCATATTGAAGGATGAGCTCGTCCGAGTAGAGGCGAAGGCTCTCTCTTTGTCGGTAGCCTGAGATGTACTGAAGGAGCGATGGGCGACTGTTCAGCAGAATCTAACGCGTGTGGGTGCTTTCCACTCAGGTTTTGTGCGGGCTCGATCTGAGCTAGCTGCTTTGAACAACGATGCGGCAAGGTTGGAACGGGCTCGTGCCGACGTCTTGAACTCCCGGGATGAGAGAATGGTTGCTCTGGCATAGCAGATTCGCGGCCTAACCGCTCCCCCCAAATGATGTACTTTTTTGCTTTTCAATGTACTTTTGCTCTTTTTGGGAATAATAAAGAGGCTCTTATCTGACTTTGTGGACCCATTATTTTGGAATATAAATGACAGGTTTGGGTGAAAGTGATATCAGGGGTAATATGGACGTGATATACTCTCGGTAAGTTTCAGCAGGACATATCTATTCAGAGGTTATATGGACATGATAGAATATGCTTTAGCCAAAATTTGTACACAAAACACTATCAGAGGTAATATGGACGTGATAGGTCTCGAAGTTCCAAATTAGTTAAACATATCTATTCAGAGGTTATATGGACATGATAGAATACGATCCAACTAGTTTCGTTTTGGAAGTAGTTTTGTCAGAATAAGGTCTTCACCATACTCCATTTGAGCAAAGGAGGTTAAGCATAGTACATTTTTAGGAATTTTCCATTGATAGAAGCCATTAACAGGTCTCCATTAGGCTTGGCTAACCTGTAAGTGCCGCTTGCAATCATATAAGGACCCTCCCATTGCTTTATGACTGTCTGCGCGAATTTTGAATATTGTACTAGAGGTAATATGGATCTAGTACGATACCGTATTTGTTGAGGATATCCCACAGGAGGATTTTTAGTGGACCTATCATTTGTTGCGCACGAGAGTGCAAACAATAGGTTTGGGACAAGCCTTGCCAGAGGTAATATGGACATGGCAGTTTTTGTGGACTCAACACCATTGGCGCACTTAGAGTTAAGTACGGGCGCTAAGTTGAGATGACAACCGATATCAGAGGTAGTATGAACATGATAATCGATAGCTAAATTTAGGAAGGTTTGTTCAGAGGTAATATGAGCATGACAAACTCTTGAGTCGTGACTCCATCGGGGATGGAGGTATACATCTGCTCAGAGGTAATATGGACATGGCAGTTTTTGTGGACTCAACACCACTGGCGTACTTATAATTAAGTACGGGTGCTAAGTTGAGATGACAACCGATATCAGAGGTAATATGAACATGATAATCAATAGGCGGACCAGGGGGGTTTGTTCAAAGGTAATATGGACATGACAAACTCTCTGGGGTCATGACTCCATCGGGGATGGAGGTACACATCTGCTCAGAGGTAATATTGATATGGCTGTTTTTGTGGACTCAACACCACTGGCATACTTATAATTAAGTACGGGTGCTAAGTTGAGATGACAACCGATATCAGAGGTAATATGAACATGATAATCAATAGCCGGACCAGGGGGGTTTGTTCAGAGGTAATATGGACATGACAAACTCTCTGGGGTCGTGACTCCATCGGGGATGGAGGTACACATCTGCTCAGAGGTAATATGGACATGGCAGTTTTTGTGGACTCAACACCACTAGCGTACTTATAATTAAGTATGGGTGCTAAGTTGAGATGACAACCGATATCAGAGGTAGTATGAACATGATAATCGATAGCCGAAAACTCAAAAAGTTTGTTCAGAGGTAAAATGAACATGACAAACTCATTTGGGGAGATAGCAAAATGTTTAGACAATAGTTCAGTGGTAATATTAACATGAACTCCTGTCCGAAAAATTTACTATGGAGTGATTTTCTTGAATGGGGATAGACCTGAAGAATCCACTGGGAAAACTTTAGGGACTCATCATCCGGTATCTTCTTGACGGAGCAAATTGTCACGTTAACAGTAAAATCAATTTGCAGTGATCGTCCCCTCGTTTACAGGTGCAAAGTGATAACTTTGGCATTGATCAACTCCTGAATTCTTCTTTTCAGTACAAAGCACGCCTTTGTAGGATGATGAATGTACTGATGAAAGAGACAATAATCTGGGTCATCAACTTTGCCAGCCCTCTCAGGATATCTGATATTGGGCAGCTGAAGTTTGTGTTCCTTCATCAACATATTGAAGATTTCAATGATGTCATCTTCATTGAAGGAGAAAGTCCCTTTTGGTCTCCGGGCTCCTGATGCCTGAGTTTTACGGTCTTTCGGGAAGATCGTCGTCGTTGCATCATCTTCGGATTCTGAGAGAATTCTACCCCCAGCTTTGGATGCTGCCCTGTTTTGTCGAGGTAGGCTACCCCCAGACATGTCGTGGCATTTGTCCACAGAAGCTGATTTAGAAGGACCTGCCTCTGGTTGTACAGGATTAGACTTTGAAGATTTGGGGTTTGCAAAAGATGCAGTATACCCCAACCCAAAACGAGCTTGTTGACGGAAATAATTACCATGCAATGGTGTTTGTCTGCCTTTTCCATAGTTGAGGCCTTGTTTCAACCTCAAATCATAACCCATGCTTTATATAATTTTTAAAGCCTGTGGGCTATACCTGTGGATTTGCATTTTGCCACCTTCAGGCTCACAGAATTCTTCCTGTATAATCGGGCTGGTCCGCATGCAACCGAAGACTATTGGATGCTGGTCGTCGCGAGTTGGAGGAATAATAAAGATAGAATCTTCACGTGGCCCACCTGTCATGACAACATTAGATGTTGATGCATCTTCCCACAAGATCTCCCCGCATTTGACCGTTAGGGGAATTGACGCCTGTTTACGACTCTTGTCTTTGCGTTTCTGGATCAGATACTCACGCAGGTCAGGAGGAGTTTCAGAAGAAGAAGATGATGGCTTGTTCCTTCTGTTCACATCAGTGGGCATGCGGATGTTGGGAACCATAGTTTTCCCTGTGCCACCTATATACAACAGGTTGGCCATCTGGATAGCGGATAATCCCCGAGGAGGGTGTCTTTTCACGAATTGAGCCTTCTTTACGCTGAGGGGCTTCTCCTGACTTTACGCAGCTCCCTGTTGTCTTGGACAGAGAGAGTGAGAGCTACCCCCTGTTCGAAGCCTGTCTTCGTAGGCAGACTGGTTGAACTGGACGACCAGTGTGTTCTTCACGGATCCTACGGATACCGTATCGTGTTGAGCAATTGCTTCCTCATCAGAAGAGAAAGACTTCCCCAGCAGAGTCGCCATCTTGTTGTCTGATAAAATAAACGAAAGATATGGAAACGAGGCTTTATACGAAAACCCGCTCTTTATGTTTACAAACAAGCAGTACAATTAATCATATACGAGGATGTCGAGTATAATTTTTTAATCTGGGTAAATATTGCTATAGGTGTCTGATCTGCAGTCGATCACTTTGTCCCTTGGACCACACGATGATGAAGAAGTGCCTTAGAAGACAGAAAGCAGCTTCGAAGGTTGCTAAAAAGAGTGGATGCTCGATTCCAAAGTCGTCGATCGCTACTCTTTGCCTGAGCTCTGGATTCTTCTCTCTCTCAACCATTTTCTCTCATCGATCTGATCTCTATTTTTCGACCTTCAATTTTCGACCAAATCTCGACCTTTTCGACCCTGGACCTCTGTTGATAGAGGTCTCTATTTATAGATTTTTTAGTGACAGTGACCACTCAGTCGGTGTAGAAACCGAGTAGTGGAAAGCAAAGCACCCTTTTACACGATGGTTACAATAACCCTTGCCTGCGTATAGATGACCTTTTGAATAAGCGTGTGACGCGTGTCTAACTAAGGGACAACACGTATAACTGCTACGAAGATCACGGCGTAGAAGCCACGTAGGTAGTTATCCTTTGTGTAGAAGAGGTTGGCGTAGAAGCCAATAACTGTCACCATGGTGTAGAAGCCAAGTAGGCATAGAAGCCGAGTAGGCGTAGAAGCCGAGTGGGCATAGAAGCCGAGTGGGCGTAGAAGCCGAACGGGCATAGAAGCCGAGCGGGCGTAGAAGCCGAGCGGGCGTAGAAGCCGAGTAGGCGTGGAAGCCGAGTGGGCGCAGAAGATAGCTGATCCTCTTCCTTTGACTATGGCGTGAGTTGGCGTAATGTGCCAAAGCGATGATGTGGACGCCTTAGCCGAAATTACGGCTCTTGGAGATATAATCAAATCTCTTGCATTAAATGCAGAGATCTGCCCCCATCCTGCACATTAAATGCAGAGGCATATTTTTAAGATTTGCCATTATTCTGTGCATTAAATGCAGATACGCGCCTCGAATCCTGTACGAAGAGTAACTGCTGACGTGGCAGTCTGTTTGTCTTCTACGAAGCGTAAGAAGCTCACGTCTGCCTGTGTAAAACTGGGCAGCGTATCCCCTTGTATGCGTAAAAGCAGTTTACTCAAAGGGGATGTCACTAAACGACGGTTCGGTGACATTTAATCAAATCTCCTGCATTAAATGCAGAGATCCGCCATTATCCTGTGCATTAAATGCAGAGACGTGTTTTGAAGGTCTGCCACCCTTTCTGCGCATTAAATGCAGAGACGTGCCTCGAGTTCTGTCATCACTCTGCGCATTAAATACAGAGACGTGCCTCGAGCCCTGTACGTAGAGCAGCTTTTGACGTGGCAGGCTGTTTGTCTTTTGTGGAGCGTAAACAGCTCACGTCTGCCTGTGTAAAACTAGGCAACGTATTCCTTCGTATGCGTAAAAGCGGTTTACGCAAAGGAAATGGCAGTAAATGACAGCCTGGGTTGCAGTACCGCGCCATCATTATAGCCGTCGCCTGGGTAGTCATGTAGTACTCTTTGTCAGGAGTCCAGACGTCAGGTTCATTGCATGATCTGACAGGTTTATTTCGAAGAATACGAAGCGTTCCTCATACACTTCAATGCTGCATTGAAAGCGGATGAGTTTTACGCCATGAAGGCGATGTAGCACCCTTTTTACGCTAAAGCAGCCTGGACATACTGCATTACGCGGATGATCCTTGAGCTTATATTTTATGCTGTGCTCAGCGGAAAAGCTATGTTTGCACGTAGTGGCTCTGAGGTCATTATTTTATGCTGCCCCGCCTCAACATGCTGTGTATAGCTATCCAGCATATTTTTTATGCTTCTACAATATGTACTCATGATCTTGAATATTAATAAAAAAAAGTCTCTCCTTTTTTAGAATTTTGTATGTTGTAGACTTTTGGATATTGTATTAGAGGTAATATAGACGTAGTATAATACCGTAGCCTTTTAAGGATATCCCGCTGGAGGATCTATGGTGGACTTATTACTTTTTGCGCACTAGGGTGCAAGTAATAAGTTCAAAATAGGCCTTGCTAGAGGTGATATGGACATGATTGGTGGACTTAACACCGTTGGCACACTTAAATTTATGAGCAGGTGATAAGTTGAGATGACGACTGAAGATAGTAGTAGTTAGAGGTTTGCTTAGAGGTCACTTGGAGATGGCACACTCTCGGAGAAGAATGTGAGGATGTTAGCTCAGAGGTGAGGTAGACGTGAGCTAATCAATAACTATACCAAGAGGTTAGGTATGATCCTGATATTTTTGTAGAAGGAGAAGAAAGTGTGCCAGAGGTAGTATGGACGTGGATATTTGCTTCCAATGAGGAAATCCCACCGGGGACTCTTGGTGGACTTATTATTTGTTGTGCACGTTGCGTGCAAATAGTAAATTAGAAAACAATCCCTATAAAAGATAGTGTGGACGTGATAGGTTTTGTGGACCCATTACTTTTTACGCATGTTAGTGCATGTAATAGGTTTGAGACAAACCCTGCCAGAGGTGATATGGACGTGGCCGTTTTTATGAACTTAACACCGCTGGTGTACCTTGGTGAGTACGGGTGATAAGTGGGGATGACAACCAATATCAGAGGTAATATGGACGTGATGATCGATAGCAAAGACCCGGGAGGTTTGCTCAGAGGTAATATGGACATGGCAAACCCAACCGGGGAGAAATATTAGGACGATAGTTCAGAGGTAATATGGATGTGAACCGATGTCCGAGAAACTTGCTGAGGAGTGATTTGCTGAGTATGGTCTATCTGGGAGTATGGATAGACCTGAGGATTTCTCTGCTGGGGAGATTGGTGAGACGATAGCTCAGATGTAATATGAACATGGCTAGCGTCTAACAAAATTAGTTTTTGAGTGGTCACTGCGGGAGTGTGCAAGTGGACCTGAGGAGTGCTCCGCTGGGAAGACTTTAAGGATCCATCATCCTTATCGTATCCAGGACTCCTGGATACAAATGATAATTTTTACAGGTATTTGTAAAGAAGGGAAAATAGTTGCACATATGCACTTGCTGGAGATGAAGAACCAAGAGTGTAGAGATGTACATCTGGGTTATCCCGCTAGGGATAAGGGGAGTACAAGTCCAGCTTATACATAGTACTTTTTTAGAAACTTGCTGTTGATAGGCATCATAAGCAAGTCTCCATTGGATTTTACTAGCCGGTAGGCGCCGTTGGAGAATACAGACTCCACGATGAACGAGCCCTCCCATTTAGGCTAGAATTTGTCAGTCGTCTTGTGGGTCATGACCATCGGTCTTTTCATGGTCAGGACGAGGGCTCCCACTTGGAAGGTTCTCTCATTGACCCGTCTGTTGAAGGCTCCTAAGATACGCAATTGGTATAACTCAATGTGCTGCTGAGCTAAGAGACGTTTCTCGTCGAGTGCTTATAACTCTTGTAGCCGTCAGCGGTGATTGTCATCGACGGTTAATTGGTTGGAGAGGGCTACTCGGAGTGAAGGGATTTCAATCTCGAGCGGAAGGACCGCTTCACTTCTGTACACCAGTGAGAAAGGTGTGTTGCTAGTAGCTGTCCGGACCATTGTGCGGTAGGCCCATAGACATTCACCCAGCTTCTCATTCCAGTCACGCTTATTGGAAGACACAAAATTTTTGAGTAGCTTTATGATGGTCTTGTTGAAGGCTTCTGCCAGACCATTTGCTATCGGGTTATAGGCGGTTGATGCTACATTCTGAATCCAAATTTTGTCACAAAATCGGTAAAATGCGTGACTTGCGAACTGTGGACCATTGTCATAGACAATCCTTCATAGCAATTCAAAACGGTATATGATGTGATGCTTGATGAAGCTAATTACATTCGATGTTTTTACTTTGGCAAGGGGGAACAACTTTCGTCCATTTGGAGAAGTAATTGGTTATAACCAGGATAAATCGATGTCCTTTAGAAGAAGGTGGACTGATTGGTCCAATAATGTCCACCCCCATGATTCAAATGACCAAGATGCGACCGTTGGGTGCAGGAATTCTGAGGGCTGGTGGATGAAGAATACGTAGATTTGGCACGTCTAGCATTTCCTCGCATAATCAATGGCCTCTGCTACCATCGTCGGCCAGTAATAACCCATTCTCCGAAGATGGTCTTGTAGCTTTATACCGGGTTGGTGTGTGCCACAGACGCCGTCATGAGATTCACGGAGGTCTTACTTCGCTTATGTATTCAATAGGCATCATAACAGAAGGCCGTCGTAGGACCGACGATACAATATTTTGGTAGATGTATCATAATAGAAGCGGAGGGAACGTCTTATGATTGATGTTGCTTCCTTTGGGTTCTCGAAGAGAATTCTATAGACCATGTAGTCATTGAATGGAAGCCTCTAGTCCTGGACGTCAGTGTGTACTTTCGTTGCGTAACTCATACATAGGCAGAGGTTATTCTTTAGGCAGACCATCTCTCGGTCGATCACTGTGATTAGCTGGTGGGTGTTGTCTGAAACTGCCAAGGAGGCAGCAAGGCCGGCCAAGGCGTCAGCCTCAATATTCTGTAGTCGAGGAACATGCTCAAGGAATAATCCCTTGAAGGTTTAGATGATGCCAATCGCAGCTTGGTGGTAAGGAATCAGGTCTTTATTCCGGACTTCGTACTCACCCCAGACCTGACTGACTATTAATTTAGAATTATCGTAGGCCTCGAGATACTCCACTCCTACTCTAGGAATTAGCTTAAGATTTATGCTTCTGATTGCCAGTGGACATCTTAATCTGATTATAGCCAGAGAATCAGTTCTTGAAGGACATGCGCTCGAAGTCGCAAGTATTGTCGATCATTATATCTGTGATCGAAAGAAGGAGTTCGTCTTTGGGGCAGGCCACGTTTAGATCATGGAAGTCAATATAGATCCATATCTACCTGTTCTTTTTGACGATGGGCACGATGTTGGCTACCCAGTCTGGATGTTGTTCTTCGCAGATGAATCCACTAGCTATCAATTTGTTGACTTCGGCTTTGATGGTGTTTATTATATCTAGCCGAAACCGCCATTGCTGCTGCTTGACAGGATTAGCGTTAGGTAAGATGTTTAGCCTGTGGACCGCGATTCAGGGGTCCAGCCCTAGCATGTCTTCGTAACTCTTGGCAAAGACATCAATATATTCCTTGACGAGCTATAACAGGGATTCCCGATCCGCACCAGTCAGACTTTTGCTGATAAAGATAGGTTTAGGAGAGGATTCGTCGCCCATATTGACTTGTACCACTTCACCCGCGGTAGGAGATTCTTATTGTTCGAACTGCATCTTCCATTGTGCGTCCAAGCATTGGGCCCACAGTTCTACTACAAAGAGTTCTGGTAGATCCTCATCGTCTTCCTCAGGGTCAGCTCACACTATATTGTCAGATAATGTTTGCTTGAGCATCTCGCCGATACTGATATCGGAGTCCCAAGCGAAAGATTGTGAAGAGTGAGAGTGCACCTCGTATCATTCATCTGAACCCTCGGGGGTTATGGGAGGCGTTATTACCTTAAGCCATCCTTGGTATTTTGGTAGTAGTCCTCGAATTTGCATGTAGGAGCAGGTAGACGCAGAGACAGTCTTTGACCTTTGCCATAGTTTAAGTGCTTAGTGGCCTTCAGATCGTACCCCTTCTTCTGGATAAGGTGCTTGGATTATGAGCTATACCGGTGGAGTGCCCTTTTGCTGGTATCGGGCTCCAGATCTAGTTCTTCAGGGACGAAGGATCAAGGCCCTTTTACTTTACCGAAGATGATGAGTCTCTCTCCCCTCTTCCGGGCTGGGACTAGGAAGTGAGAGTTTTGGCTGGGGAGAACCCAGTTTATAGCATGGGTGGTAGTCACATGTGTCTACAGGTGCAGACCTAGACCATGCTCCATTGAGTACATTGTGCTTATGTGTGCAACTTCGGAGTAGTTCAAAGATAACCCTTTATTCATAAAGTAAAGTATTTTTTTCTAAGAATTACATCATCGATGGAAGGAACGTCTGCGTGAGCAACTACGTACTCTTCTAGCTCGTCCTTTCCGTGATTAACCCCCAGTGCGAGCGACAACTTTGGAGGTTTTTTGCACAAATTTACTACTAGAGGCTCATATGTGGTAAGAGGTAATGGACAATCCTTCGGCGATCGACTTAGCCTATGAAGGCAAACGACCAATGGTTTGGGTGTAGTGGATGGTGCCAAATTTTTCTTTGGTGATCGGCTTGGCCTATGAAGACGAACGACCAGAGGTTTGGGCATGGTAGATGGCGCTAGATCTTCCTTTGGTGATCGTCTTGGCCTATGAAGATGAACGACCAGGGGGTTGGGTGCCTTCCTGCGCAGTTTTACGACGAAGGAAAAGGTTGTGTCAGGAGCGCGCGCCTTTAGATGTACTCCCAAAGGTTCATCCGATGCTGTGTTGTCCTCTACCTCAACGTTAGCATCATTGCTACCTTCATCTTGGTGGACTTGCTTGTATAAGAGTGCATCAGAGTAGTAGTCCCTGATCCCCTTGAAAGGATCGTCATATACGAACTTTGTCTTGACCGTGCCATGATCGTCCACGTACTTTAGACATTGGTATAGGGTTGATAGCGCGATCATGTATTCGTGTATCCATGGACCCTCCAGCAGGGCATTGTAGGATACGTACACATCTATGATGTAGCAAGTGTCCTCAATTTTTAAGTCGCTAATTTGATATTTCAGACGGATCTTGCCCAAAGGGTAGCTTCTTCCTGCGTTGAAGCCAGTGATAACAGAATTGGTAGTTGTCAGGCGATGCATCAGAATACCCAATGTCTGAAGGAGACTCCGTGGGATGATGCTGATTGACGAACCTGGATTGAGGTGCATCCAATCCACCTTGATGGCACCGATGTACCCTGTATAGTATAGGGGACGATCATACCGGTTGTTTTTTAGTAACATGTCCTGTTGCAAAAATGTGATGTTGGACACCGCCTCTGTCACATTGTTGTAGTGGGGACATGCGGCAGGATCCTCTGCTGACGGCTTGACTTACGCCAAGTAGGCGTCGACATTTTGTAATGCCTCACTCAGAGCATTTCGAGTATCTCTGGAGAGTCGAAGAAGCTCAAATAGTGACAACTTTGTTGGAGTATTGGTGAGTTGAGCCAAGATGTCAAAGTTATAGGGCTTTTTCAGTCCTTGAGCCATTTTCTTATAAAACGGCTTGTGGAAGTGTCCCTCTTTTTTTTGGACTTGTCCATTGGTGGGGGTTGAGATGGACCCAGATCAGACATGACAATATAGTTGTTGAAGATACATCAATACATGATCGTACCTTCAACCTTGCACCAGTGCTTGAAGTACGTGGATGATCACAACATCGTCAAGACTAAATTTGCCAATGTAGATCCTTTCAAAGGGGTAGAGGCTTACTACTCCGATTCACTCTTGTACAAGCAAGTTCGCCAGGACGAAGGAGGGAATGACACCGACGACGAAGCAAAATTTGGCATATTATCAGGCAAACCTTTGATGGTCCACCTCAAGGGACGTACTTGTGACACAACCCCTCCCCTCATTGTAAAGATACAAAGGAAGGCACCACAACCTCTGACAGTTCGACTACCAAATCGAAAGAAAGACCTAGTGCCAGTTTTTACCCCCGAACCCTTGGTAGTCAAGCTTTGCAAGAGGCCTCCAAATCCCTCGTCCGCATCGGAGACAAATCTCGAGGAAGACAAACTAGAAGAGTTCATAATGGCTCACACTAACGCTCCGTCCCTAGACGATGTAATTCCCCTGGAAAAGATTCCCTACTTTATGAATAAAGGGTTATCTTTGAAGGACTTCGATGTCGCTCACTTGAGCATATTGTACTCCTTAGAACACAGTATAGTCCTGCAACTATATACACAGGTAACTACTACCTATGCAGTAAACCAGATCCTCCCTAGACAAGGTTCCTATTTCACGGTTCCAGCAAGGAGGAGGGAAGACAAACACATCATCTTCGGCAGGGTTGAATGCCCCCGGTCCTTCATCCCGGAGGAACAAGCGCCAGAACCTAATACCAGAAAAATATAACTCTATCAATTTATTGGTCAAGCCAAACACCTGATGGGTTATGATCTTAAAAGCAACCAATGTCTGAATTACGGCAAAGGTCGACGACTGCTCTTGCACCTCAATGCTCCGGCAGGCAAGTTCGAGGATTACTACCATAAGACCAAGCATGACTTAGGACATGTCATGCCTCCTACAACACCCGAAGGCTCGGATGAAGAAGATGAGTTACACTCTCACTCTTTAGAGTCTTTCTCTTGGGATTTTGATATCAGTATTGGAGAGATGCTCAAACAAACATTGTTTATCAATATAGTGTCAGTTGACCCTGAGGAAGACGACGAGGATACTCCGGAACTCTTTGAAGTAGAACCGTAGGCCCAATGCCTAAAAACAACAATGGGAGATGTGGTTTGAACAAGGAGAACCTTCCACTATGGACGAAGTCGTATAAGTCAATCTTGGCAAAGAATCCTCCTATAAACCTATCTTCATCAGCAAGAGTCTGACGGATGAGGATCGAAAATCTTTGCTACAACTCATCGGAGAATACATTGATGTCTTTTCTTGGAGTTACAAAGACATGCTGGGACTGGACCCCCAAATCGCTGTCCACAAACTCAATATTTTGCCGAACGCTAAACCTGTCAAGAAACTACAAGGGTGATTCCGACCGGATATCATAAATGCATTCGAAGCTAAAGTCAATGAACTAATGGCTAGTGGCTTTGTCCGCAAAGAACAACATCCAAATTGGGTAGCCAATATCTTGTCTATCGTAAAAAAGAATGGGAAGATTCGAATCTGCATCGACTTCCGTGATCTAAATTTGGCCTGCCCTAAGGACGAGTTCCCCCTACCGATCACAGACATAATGATCGACAATACCTGTGGCTTCGAGCGCATGTCCTACATAGACGAATTCTCAGGCTATAATCAAATCAAGATATCTTCTGACGATGATAAGCATACATCATTCCGAACGTCGATAGGAGTATAATGCTACACAGTCATCCCCTTTGATCTGAAGAATATCGGTTCTACATACCAGCGAACGATGAGCACCATCTTTCGTGAGCATCTACACAAGACAGTCGAGTGTTACATTGATGACATCACGGTCAAGAGTCGCTCTAAAGATGATCACCTCCGGGATTTGAAGACTGTGTTCGACCTCATACATACGCACCAGCTCAAGTTGAATCCCACAAAATCTTTTCTAGGAGTCTCTAGCGGCAAATTCCTGGGTTTTGTCATAACTTTAAAGATTATCCACGTGGACCTTGACAAGACTAAAGTAATCCTTGAAATGCGCCCATCGAAGAACCTTAGTGAACTTTATGGACTTCAAGAAAGACTGGCCTACATCAAGAGGTTCATCTCAAACCTCTCTGGACGTTGCCTGCCGTTTACTCAGCTCATGAATCAAGGAGTCTCCTTTGTTTGGAACGAAGAATTCCAATGCGCTTTCGATGACATCAAGGAGTACCTCAAGAATCTCCTAGTATTGGTTCCCCCATTGTAGGAAGACCCTTCATGCTATATATGCGAGCAATAAATTACTCCCTCGGTGCTCTGCTAGCCCAGATAAGCAATGCAGGTTACGAGTAGGCCATCTACTATCTCAGTAGGATGATGGCCGACGTAGAGCAAAGGTACAACCCCATCGAGAAGGAGTTCCTTGCTCTAGTCTTTGCCATCCAGAAGACCTGGTATTATGTGGCAGAGCAAACCATCCACATGATCTCATGAGTTAATCCCCTCAGGGTCCTTATGACTAAACCCAGAGCGCTTAACTCTCGCCTAGCCATGTGTACAATATTGCTGTCACCATATGACATGGTATTCGTCCCACAGAAGGCGATCAAAGGTCAGGCATTAGCAGATTTTCTTGCCGCACACCCGGTACCGGAAACCTCAAAACTTTACGAGGAGATCCCAGACAAGGTCACAGACTCAAATATGAATACGTGCGCAGAAGTCGTTTGGTGAATGTTCGTCGATGGTGCTTCAAGAACAGGGCCCAAAGGCGATATTGTCGCTGGCATCGGGATAGTACAGATTTCTCCCACACGATCTGGTCATCAACCATGCCTACTCTCTTACTGATTCGTGCTCCAATAATATGGCAGAGTATAACACCCTCATCATTTGGCTCCAACTTGCCAAACAAGTAAGAGTGGACTACCTAGAAGCCTTCGACGATTCCAAGCTGATAGTCAATCAAGTTCAAGGCGAGTACGAAGTCCGGAATGAAGACCTACTCCCCTACGACCAAGTCGCGCTTGGAATAATCTCCACCTTTGAGGGGTTCTTCATAGAGCACATCCCTCGACTGCAAAATATTGAGGGTGACGCCCTGGCCAGCCTCGCAGCCTCTCTATCTGTTTCGGTCAATACTCATGAACTGAGCACCGTGATCGGTCAGGAGATGGCCTGCCAGAAGAACAACCTCTGTCTGTGCCTAAGCTACTCAGGAGAGATAAGCACTGACTCCCAAGACTAGAGACTCTCATTCATCGACTACGCAGTCTAAGGGATTCTCTCTGAGAACCCAAAGGAAGCCACTTCCATAAGAAGATATTCCCTCAAGTTCTATTGTTATAGAGATACTAAAATATTGTATCTCCACTTCTATGACGGTCTTTTGTTATGATGCCTATCGAATGCAGAAGCGAAACAGGCTCTCCGCGAGGCCCACGATGGGGTTTGTGGTGCCTATTAGCCAGGGTCCAAACTACAGGACCGTCTAGGGAGAATGGGTTACTATTTACCGACAATGGTAGCAGACGCCATTGACTACGCAAGGAAGTGCCAAGCGTGCCAAATCCACGTAGACTTCATCGACCAACCCTCAGAGTTTCTATACCCGACTATTGCGTCCTGGCTGTACGAAGCCTGGAGCATGGATATCATAGGGCTGATCAGTCCGTCTTCATCTAAGGGACATCCTTTTTATCCTCGCCATTACCGAATACTTCTCCAAGTGGACGGAAGTCGTATCACTCGCTGAAGTCAAGACATCAAACGTGCCCAGCTTCATCAAGCATCATGTCATATACCGCTTTGGCTCGCCACAAAGGATTATCTATGACAATGGTCCAGATTTTGTAAGTCATACTTTTTATCGGTTCTGTGACAAGAACCAAATTCAGAATCTAGCCTCGACTGCCTACAACTCAGTAATAAATGGCCTGGCAACAGCCTTCAACAAGACCATCATAAAGCTTCTCAAAAAGTTTATGTCATCCAACAAACGTGACTGAATGAGAAGCTGGGTGAATATCTCTGGACCTACCGCACAACGGTCCAGACGCCAACTGATAGCACACAATTCTCATTGGTCTACAAGAGCGAAGTGGTCCTCCCCCTCGAGATCTAAATTTCTTCACTCCTAGTGCTCTCTCCAACCGTCTAACCGTCGAAAAAAATTATCGCCGACGGTTGCAAGAATTGAAAGTACTCGACGAAAAGCGCTTCTTAGCTCAACAACACATTGAGCTGTACCAAACGGGTCTCTCGGAAGCCTTCAACAAACTAGTGAAGAAGAGGACTTACCAAGTGGGTGACCTTGTCCTGATAGTAAGAAGGTTGAGGGTTATGACCCACAAGAAGGCCGACAAGTTCCAACCTAAATGGGAAGGCCCCTTTGTCGTAGAATCAGTATTATCTAACAACACCTACCGACTAGAGAAACCAAATGGCGACTTGGTCATGATGCCCATTAACGACAAGTTCCTAAAAAAGTACTATGTCTAAGGCTAGGCCGGTAATTCCCTATCCACATCAAATACAACCAAGATGTACAGTGTTTATACTCTTGGTTCTTTTTTCCCAGAAAGTGCCTATGTACGGCCTTGCCCTTCCTATACAAATTATTGTAGAAGCCGTTATCGGTATTCAGGAGTCCTGGATAAACAATGGATAATAGATCCTCAAAAGCTCTCCAGTGGAGCAGTCCTCAGGTCCACTTGTACACTCCCATAGTGACCACTCAAACCAATCTTGTTAGGCGCTAGCCATGTTCATATTGCCTCTGAACTATCGTCCTAACATTTCTTCTCGGCCGTGTTTGCCATGTCCATATTACCTATGAGCAAACCTTCCGGATTTGGCTATCCTTTATCATGTCCATATTACCTTTGATATTGGTTGTCATCTCAACTTACCATCCGTACTTAACTCTAAGTACGCCAGCGGTGTTAAGTCAAGAAAATCTGTCACATCCATATTACCTCTAACAGGGCTTGTTATTTCAAATATATTACTTGTACTCCAGTGCACAAGAAGTAATAAGTCTACCAAAGATCCTACAACGAAAAGTCCTCAATGGAAGAAAACAGTTCACGTCCATATCACCTCTAAACTATGAGCTGCCCATTGTAGAAGCATAAAAAAAACCATGCAGGCCGCATAAAGTTTATGCTCTCTCAATAACCTACAATGAAGCCACATGCGGCCTGAACTATCAAACCGTAGAGAAGCCACATACGGCCTGAACAATCAATTCATAAAAAACACATGCGTCCTGATCAACCAAATCGTAAAAATAATTGCATAGTATAATATATGCGGCCTGAACGACCACAGAGCAGGGAGGCCGCATAAGGACCCCCTGACACAGATTTTGATGTATGACAGTCACTCTGATACGCTTCCAGACTCGTGAAGATGACGAATCCGAAAAAGAAAATAAGTCACACCAGTGCATTAATTGCTTCTACAAACGTGCCATGTCACGTGTTCCCTCGTATGCGCCTATGCCCTTTGCGACCTCGCCAACATGCGGCCAGAGTATCCATCCGACCAAGGCCCAAACGAGAGCACGCATGCGACTACAAGACCCATACAACATCGTCATCATGCGGCCAGAGAATCCATTCGATCAAGGCCCAAACGAGAGCACGTCTGTGACTAAAAGACCCATGCGACCTCGCCATTATGCGACCAAGATGCTATGTGGCCTCCAGCTCACAAGATCTTCCCGTTACAACTGCAGAGATCTTCGCACAGTTGGTGCTGACCACGTATTCAGCTAACTAAGTCACACACACAATGGATTAAAAACAACCCCAAGATTCCTTCAACAACATATCTCAACCATGACCACGTGGCAATTAGCCATTGGCATGCGACAACAGTTGCAACCACATTCTGTTGAAGAGGCCTTATGCGGCCATCAAATTGAGGGATAAGTGTCACTCATAGCCCATCAGTATGATGGCTATAAATAGGAGCAACTGGAACGTTCTAGGGACGGGCTTTTTTTTCTTCTTCTTCAGAGAGAAATTATATCATCCCCGGCCAATAAAGACAAAGAGCATACCGAGATAAACGAAGAGAGAACGAAATCTTCCTCACCCTGCATTGGATTATCTACAGAGTAAAGAAGATGCCATAGCACTCCTTGTCCATCGCCATACCCCAAAATCAAATATATTGTACTTAGATTATTCTTCCAAGACCTTTTTGTACTTTCTTTCGTTTGTTAGTTAAATCAAGCTCTTTTTTAGAACTTTTGAATTTAATGGAGAACAAGATGGCGACTCTGCTGGGGACATCTTTTTTCACTGATGAGAAATCTGTGGCATAATTCGATGAAGCCAAGCTCAGGTACACTTAAAGGATGTTGGTGGTCTACTTCAGTCAGTAGGCCTTCGAGGACATGCTCTCCGAGGATAGTGCGAGTCCTTCTCGAAGGCAAGAAAAGCCCAAGAAGACCCGCAGGATACGGGTAGCAAAGGCCGTCGTGCCTCACCCAACTGCGAAGCTTGCGCTCCCCGTCTCTCTCCCAGCTACTGGGACCGCACATCATGAGTCCACTGTCTATGCGATATCCTCTTCCAACCAGAAGGGGGCTCACCACTCGAAGAATCGTAGGACATGGGCAGCCAAGGCCACCATGCCTCACCCAACTATGGCATCCTTCGTCTTTCTCTCTATTGCTGAAGGCGCTCGCCAGGCGTCCCCTCCGGCTGTCCATGCGGCATCCTCACCTGACGCAGAAAATGTCCCACACCCAAACCCTGGCAAAGAAAAATACTATAATACCAGATGTTCCAGCGCTGATGCAAACTCTATGCGGCCAAGGAGGAGGTCGCATAAGACTCACTATGCGGCATTAATTGACGATCGCAGGAAGATGGCCGTACGCGACTCTGGCAACAGCCGAACCTTTATTTTCAACCGAATCTCTCACAGCGCTGACCCTATGCACCATGCTGAGAATAGTAAAAACCCAAACTTGGACACTTCGTACTACGCGCCTATGGGTGCCAAGTCGAAGAAGTTTGAGGCAATGCGAGCTCGTCATGCTCAAGCAACTGTCCATTCGGCTGACCGTTGGATGGCACCGCTAACTGTTATGCGGGCCCCTGATGGAAGAATATATAAGACTGATCCGTGCGTCCAGTCCTCAGTGGGAAATAGACATGGTCCATCTCCAAAGTCTTCTACTGTTACTACCATATTTTCTAGGAAAGGATATTTTGGTCATTTTATAATTAATCAATTTATGTGCTTGTTGAATATTTACTTATTGTATTATTTAATTATTGTGATATGTTAGATTAGATTTTGGACTTATGTTAGTGGACCTAACTAGATTAGACTAGACTCAAGGACCAATATTAATTCTAGTTAGATTGAGCCCAATAAATAAGCCCATTTATTAGGAGGATGAATTAATTAGTTAAACCAATTGGAATAGAACCTTTCCTTCTTAATTAATTCCTTCATGATAAGACCCAAGGGGTATTATAAACTTTTCATAGTGACTTGGCGGAGGGGGCAAGGCCGTCCACAAGGGGGAGGAGAGAGACTCTCTCTCTCTCTCTCTTCATCCACTTATTTCAATTTTAGATCTAGAATTTCCCTTATCCAAAATTTATCATTCCTACACCAATCCCTATCCAAATTTATTTCCAATTCCTTCTCTACTCACTATTGGAGGCTATTGGAACAAGGAGGAGGCAAGGATCTGCAAGGAGGAGGTAGGAATACAAGTTGAAGCCTCTTGACACTCAATTAGAGACTTGCATTGGGAATCCATCTTTCAATAGGTACAATTTAGTTTTTTCTCTCTAACTAGACTCTAAATCTATAGTTTAATCATTAAAAACCCTCACATATACTAAGGCTACCCATAGGAAGTGGAATTAGGTTTATAGGAGGCCTATGGAGAAAGTTCTGGGGTATTTTGTGCTAATTTTGGGAGAATTCCGAGATTGGCACATCATGTGTTTGTCAATAATTCAATCAGACCAAATTGACATGTGTTTAATTGTATAAGACTAGTTTCGTGTCCAAATTTGGATACGTGTAGGCCGTATCACGATAATTTGGCGATACGGATTGATTTCGGAGTTTTCTTCCTACACGGGGGTTTGAGCATATCATATTTTGATACGGGCACATATTTAAGTAGCTAGCTCTTCGTAGTACTTCTAATTATGATTCTAGACTTTCTCGTATCCTTTGGGATATGTTTGGATTAAACCTTGGTAGTGTATCGCAATTGTATCATAGATTTAGTGCGATACGGTGTGGTGCACACCAAGTGTTTATGAATTTCATATGTTAGTTTCATATACTTATATGAGCCTTGTTTATATATAATTTGTACTATTATAGAATCTATATTTTAATATATATATACATGTATTTTTTTAGTATTAAAGGTTGTTAATGATATATGTTGGTATTTTTCTATGTGTATTGGGTATTTGAGCTAAGGGGGTGTTGTACCCAAAATGTGGGAAGGCCTGGGTACCTGGGGTCTGTTATTGCTATGTAGGTATTCTACTGTTGGTAGAAGGGTCTTTAGTATGGGTACAAGGCTTGGGTAGGAGTAATGTTTAGACCTTGGGATTAAGTGGGATATAACAACATATGGCGAGGTGTGTAAGGTCGGGCAGTAGCAGCAACAACATACTATTAAGGGTCGGGCAAGTAGCAAGCAACAACAATGCAAGTATCAAGCAGCAGCAATACAAGTAGCAAGCAGCAGCAATGCAAGTAGGAGGCAGCAGCAGCAATGCAACTAGAAGTAGCAAGCAGCAGCAATGCAAGTACCAAGCAGCAGTAATACAAGTAGGGAACAACAACAACATCTATGGGGTGGACATGATTATGCACACAGTGTGCACAACAAGGTGTGGGTGAGAGGGATTATGTGAGAAGCTTATATGTGTGTTGATTCTTGAGGAGAGGACTGCACAAGCATGTCAACAGACTAGGAAGTAGTAGCAGTGAGGGGATAATGACGTATCAGTCAGTGTATTAGCAGTAGAATCAAGTATGTAGGTAAAGTATCAATTAATATATTAGTCTAAGAGACTGTTGATAGTCCAGGTGATTTGAGTTCAGATAGTTGGTTTGGGCATGTTCAGTTGATTAGATTAAAGCATGGATGGGTGGTTATGTAGTGTCACCTAGGTAAGACACCAAGATACGGGCAGGGAAATAATTATAGTTAGGTATTGGTATTGAGTTATATTGTTTAAGGTATTATATAACTTGTATACATGTGAGTTAGATATTAACTAGTATTAGTATACTAGTTATACATGATTAAAATAAGTATGTGTGTATAGCTATTACCTAGTATTTATAACTAGTATGAAGAATGCTTAATATTGATACTATAAGGTATTCTAGTACCTAGTCTAACTAGTTTTGTTAATATCATATAGATACCAACCTAATAAATTAGAGATGAACTCATACAACCTAGAAATAGCTAGTTTGACCAAGTTTGACTATTATGACCTAGAATTAGACTAGTTTAACTTATTTTCATTCTAAAATCTTGTATTGATGTAATATTCCATATTTAGGTCTCTGAGGCACCGTTTCGAACATCTTTGATACTGTTCACCGGATTCCAGGCAAGTACATTCTCTGAAAGTTTTTCATTTATGATATCCCCTATGTTTCTTGTATTTAGTGTAGATATCCTTGCTTTCTTGACACGATGGTTACATGGATTGGTATATCCGAATTTTGTCATGAGATGTTATTCCTTGGTAGTTATGGTGTATCCTGCACAAGCCTTGTTCCTCGTTCTTCTTGTAGATGTATAGACATTGATTTTTGAGGAGACTAGCTACCTACCCAGTGAATCTCGTATCATAATGTACCTTGGTTTGATCTACTATACCAATCAGGGTGAGAGTGTTGGTATAGATATGTACTTATACCCTCCTTGTGCATGTCATTGTGAGTGTTCATCATACACCGCACGTATAATTAACCAAGCCCTAATCCTTGTGCAAGTTCCCAAGCCGATCACATGTTGAAGCTGGTACTCACTCACATAGTAGTACTATTTCTTGCTCATTTTTATGATGCTCATTTCTTGTATTTAATTCCAGTATTCCTATTATGTATATCTCTTGTACTTGTATCTTACATCTTGGATATTCGCTCTATTTACTGTTACATAGTTTATATCTTTCATTGGAACTGCTGTTAGAGGTGTACTTTGCTCCTTTCCTGACTGAATATATTTTTCCAGATGACACTGAGGAATGGTATCCCACTCACTACGGGCCTCAGGACGTAGTTGGCTTAGAGTCAGAGACTTTGGCTCAGGAGAGTCTCATCCCGATTGAGATAGATGACCTAGTACCTGTAGCTCAGTAGATAGATTTATTTGTACTGGATTTGTCTCCAGTATTTTGACATTAGTATTCTTATTTTATTTGATGACTCATTGGATATTATTTTGCCTTGTGAGTTATATTTGACTCTTCAATTCTTTATATCATATTCGTGTGATTATTCTATCTTATAGATATGTGATTGAGTATTCATATTTTATTGTGGCATTATTATATCTTAATTGCTAGATAGATAGTTTATCCAAACAGCGTTCTATCGCCGATGCTGTGGCGTAGGCTGAACGTTGTTCACTACTCGTGCCCCTACACCGGGTGCGGGTCGTGATACATTTTTAGTGGTAGCCCATGCAGGTCTTCGAGATCGCAATTAGTGCGATTCATAGTGGTTCTCTGATTTCAGTGCTATTACGAGCCTATTTCAGGATATATGATATACACTGTCGGCTGAGAATACTCAATGATATCTAGGAAAGACTCTATTGTTCATTTTAACTATTCTTCCTTGATATTGATATTTGATATTTAAATATCCTTCTTTGAGTATATTATATCATGTGCCATATTGATTCTTTCTTTTTGCTTTGCCTCAGGATGCCGCCTAAGACTCGATCACAACAGAGATGAGCAGTTTCTGAGAGATCTGTAACTTCCCAAGGACCTGCACCAGTCACTTCTCTGGTAATTGGCGTATCAGCTGCATTCGGGGGTCCACCTCCAGCTTAGAGGACTGTTTCAACTGTGTCAGAGGGGCTTCTACCTCCACCTTCTGTGCCGACAGATGCGACTCAGGTGTTCACATTGTTTTGCAAGATGCTGGAGGCTCAGAGGACCTAGTCAGAGGCTCACCAGAGGAAGACCGACATGTTACGACAAGGTATTGAGAGTGCTTATCAACTTACCCTTACTGTAGTAGAGAGATGAGCTCCGATCCAGCAATAGGTTGCTCCGTAGGTTGCCAAGCTTCGACCGAGTAATATCCAGGACTTCAAGAATCTGGAACCTCGAGTCTTCATGGGGATCGAGGGCATCATATACACTGATGATTGGCTTGAGGACATCGAGCGTCTCATGAGGGTGTCCCGTCTTGCTGAGGATCTGAAGGTTGAGGCAGTAGAACATCAGCTGTTCGACATTGCCCGCACTTGGTTCAGGAATGAGCCACTTCTTGCTGATGCGGGCCATCTTGGGAGGTATTCAAGGACCTCTTCAAGAGGAAGTTCTTTGCTCGAGCAGACAAATTGGACTTGGGGAGGCAGTTTGAGGGCCTTACTCAAGGGAGCATGTCCGTAGAGGAGTATGTGGTAGAGTTTGGTAGGTTGAGCCGATTTACAGAGTATTTGGTGAGGGAGCCAAAGGTTTGGGCTATCCGCTTTTGCGAGGGTCTGAACTGGGAAGTGAAGATCCTCATTCCGTCTTTCTATGAGATGTATTCAGAGATACTTACGGAGGCACACAAGGTTGAGTGGGAGTTGGGCTTAAAACCCAAGAGAAATTATGATTATTTTTTGGGGGCTAGTAGCAGTGCAGGGCTTGCTAAGTGTTCTTATTTCTAGTCTAGGCATTTTCAGCAGCCACAATAGCACTAGACTCCAGCTAGGACACCGGTTCACCAGGCACTACAGCAGCATCAGAGACAGTCACGGCAAGCTTCCTGCAACTACTACAAGAAGCCCGCCCATATCTGGAAAGTTTGCAGGAAGAGGTTGAGATTTTGTCTGTATTGTGGTGCCGAAGGGCATCAGCTGAGAGATTGTCCTTTCAACCCTCGTCGTACAGTTTGGGAAGCAGCTCCAGCTCTAAGAACACAGGCGAGGCCACTTGCAGTACAACCGTGGTGATCGCCGCTTCCGACCCAGCAGCAATGTTATGCCCAATATCAGCATCAGGGGGGATGCACCTCAGGGACGAGTATTTTCTATGACAGTAGAGAAGGCCGAGCCCACCGGAGATGTTATCACAGGTTCTGTTCTTCTTTATTCTATTCCAGCTTTAGCATTATTTGATAGTGGTGGTTCTCATAGTTTTGTATCTGTTTCTTTTGCTCTTAAGCATCATTTGGTAGCTGAGTCCTTGCTTAGGACTTGTAAGATCATGACCAGGGAAAGCATTATCCTGGTTAGTGATATTTATAAGGATCGAAGAGCTACTCTGGGAAGCCAGAATCTGAGTGTGTATCTACTTGTAATGCCACTTTCAAGCTACGATATTGTACTCGAGATTGATTGGTTGAGTAGACACCATGCTAGTATAGATTGCAGAGGAGATAGAGTTTTATTTAGACCGCCAGGAGAGCCAAAGTTTGAGTTTTCTAGAGGAGCTACAGAGCAGAGAGAAGGTAGTATCTGTGGAGCTATGGTGGAAGACAAGGAGTTGCCACATCCTTTGATAGTTGAGTTCTTGGCTGTGTTTCCTGATGAATTGCTAGGATTGCAGCCATATCAAGATATTGAGTTCTCTATAGACTTGGTGCTAGGTGTAGAGCCAATTTCACAGCATGTCTATAGAGTGAACAACAACGAGCTGGTCGAGCTGAAGAAGCAAGTGGATGGATTACAGGATAAGGGGTTTATCAGATCTAGTTTTTTACCGTGGGGAGCCCCGGTATTATTTGTGCCAAAGAATGATGGATCGGTGCGTATGTGCATCAATTACAGGGCATTGAATAATCTCACTATCAAGAATAAATATACGTTGCCATGGATTGTTTACCTATTCAATCAGTTGAGTGACGCCAAGGTATTTTCTAAGATAGACTTGAGATCAGGCTACCACCAGGTGAAAGTGAAGCCGGAGGATATTCCAAAGACTGATTTTAGGACTCGGTATTACCAGTATGAGTTCATGGTGATGCCATTTGGGCTGACTAATGCCCCAACGATATTTATGAATTTGATGAACAAGGTGTTCCACCAGTACCTTGACAAGTTTGTGGTGGTGTTCATCGATGACATACTCATATACTCGAAGTTACCAGAGGAGTACGATGATCATCTGCGAATTGTATTAGATGTGCCGAGGAAGGAGAAGTTGTATGGGAAGCTATCCAAGTGTGAGTTCTTCCTGGACAAGATGGAGTTATTAGGACATGTTGTGACCGGTGATAAAATTTTAGTGGATCCGAAAAAGATCGCAGTAGTGGAATCTTGGAAGATCGCGAGTTCAGTGGCAGAGATAAGAAGTTTCTTGGGTCTGGCAGGCTACTATAGAAAGTTTGTGCAAGATGTTTCAAGGATTGCCGAGCCGATGACTAGACTAACCTGGAAGAACACGGAGTTTGTTTGGACAGAGGAGTGCCAGGCTACTTTTGAGGAATTAAAGACGAGGTTGACGTCTGCTCCTATTTTGACTTTGCCATCAGGGTCAGGAGGTTTCACTATTTATAGTGATGCATCGAGAAAATGGCTGGGTTGTGTTCTTCAGCAGAATGGAAAAGTGATTGCCTATGCATCAAGGCTATTGCGTTCTCATGAAGAGAAATATCCTACCTACGATTTGGAGTTGACAACAGTCATCTTTACCTTAAAGTTGTGAAAATACTATTTGTATGGAGAGCGTGTGGAGATCTTCACAGACCACAAGTGCTTGAAGTACATTTTTACTCAGAAGGAGTAGAACATGAGGCAGCATTGGTGGCTGGAACTGATGGAGGATTTTGATATATCTTTACAGTATCATCCGAGAAAAGCCAATATAGTTGCCAATGCCTTGAGCATCTATCCGGTAGCTATGTTTTTGATGCAGGATCAGTATTTATTGGAGGATCTGGAAAGCTTGAGCATTAAGGTGATAGTCACTGGTCTTGCCATGCATATATGGGGGTTGCAGATACACTTAGAGTTGATGGAAAGGATCAAGGCAGCCTAGTATGGGGATGTATCTTTGAGGAGCATCATAGCTCAGGTGAGAGCAGGATTGTAGGATGATTTCACCATTGCTAAGGATGGTTCTTTGTGGCATGGTGCTAGATTATGTGTGCCTAGTAGGGAGCTGCGTGAGGAGGTATTGCAGGAAGTGCATCATTATCGGTATTCTATGCATCCAGGTATGTATCGGGATATGCGAGAGAGTGTGTGGTAGTATGGCATAAAGAGGTAGGTGGCACAGTTTGTATCCAGATACTTAGGGTGCCAACCGGTAAAAGCTGAGGGGTAGAGGCTAGGTGGATTACTTCAGCCATTACCCATTCCAGAATGGAAGTGGAAGCATATTACTATAGATTTTGTGTCCGGACTTCCACGATCTTAAGGTGGGAAAGACGCGATTTGGTTCATCGTTGGCAGGTTGACCAAGTCGGCGCACTTTTTGCCTTTCAATGTGGGTTTGTCTACGAAGAAACTGGCAGAGATGTATGTGAGGCAGATCGTTTGGATACATGGGGTTCCCATCAGCATAGTCTCGGATCTGGATAGTCGTTTCACTTCTTATTTTTGGAGGAGTTTGCAGGCGAGTTTGGGCACCCAACTCAAGTTCAGTACTGTATATCACCCCCAGACAGATGGGCAGTCAGAGTGGACCATTCAGAATCTCGAGGATATGATGCGCACCTGTGTACTAGATTTTGGGGGATCTTGGGAGGACCATATCCATTTGATAGAGTTTGCTTACAACAACAGCTACCAGGCTAATATAGAGATGTCACCATTTGAGGCTCTATACGGTCGGAGATGTCGTAATACTTTGTCATGGGATGATGTTGGAGAGGGAACTTTCCTAGGGCCAGAGATGGTTGTTGATGCAGTGAAGAAGGTTAAGTTGATCAGAGACATACTTAGAGAGGCGCAGGACAGACAGTGGCATTAGGCCGATAGCCCCCGGAGACCTTTGGAGTTTGAGGTATAGTTTAGATTTTTGTTTTGTGCTTGATATTGGTTATTTGTTATAGATTAAGTTATTAAGGTTGTGTTTTGTTCTAGGTTGGTAGTAAGGTATTTCTAAGGATTTTTCTGACATGAGGCACGATTCGTTTCGGTGGAGACAGAAAGCTTAGTCCACGATTCATCGGACCCTTTAATATTCTTGAGAGGGTCGGTGCAGTTGCTTACAGACTAGACTTGCCACCTACATAGGAGAGTGTGTACAACGTGTTTCATATATCACAGTTGAGATAGTACGTAGCAGATCCTAGTCACGTATTGGATCACTCGGAGATAGAGGTGGGCCCTACTTGTAGCTATCCAGAGTAGCCAGTTGAGATTCTGGATCAGAGAGAAAAGGTGCTGAGGAACCAGACCATTTCCTTGGTACGCGTCGTATGGAGGCATCACTCTCCGGTGAGTCTACCTGGAAAATGGAGGATAAAATACGATAACATTACCCATATTTGTTTGTACTTTGAGATATATTATTTCCTGATTCTGTTTTATTTTTTGGGGGTAGTTTCGTCTTTGAATTTCGAGAAAAAAATTATTTTAAGGAGGGTAGACTTGTCACTACCACATTTTCTAGGAAAGGGTATTTTGGTCATCTCATAATTAATCAATTTATGTGCTTATTAAATATTTACTTATTGTATTATTTACTTATTGTTAGATGTTAAATTTAATTTTGGACGTGTGTTAGTGGACCTAACTAGATTAGACTAGACTCATGGACCAACATTAATTCTAGTTAGATTGAGTCCAACAAACAAGCCCATTCATTAGGAGGATGACTTAATTAGTTAAACCAATTGGATTAGAACCTTCTCTTATTAATTAATTCCTTCATGACAAGCCCCAAGGGATATTGTTGACTTTTTATAGTGACTTGGAGTAGGGGGAAAGGCCGGCCACAAGGGGGAGGAGAAAGACTCTCTCTCTTCATCTACTCATTTCAATTCTAGATCTAGAATTTTTCTCATCCAAATTCCATCATCCCTACGCCAATTTCTGAAAAAATTCTTTCCTAATTTATTCTCTACTCACCATTGGAGGCTATTGGAACAAGGAGGAGGCAAGGATCTACAAGGAGGGGGAAGGAGCACAAGTTGAAGGCTCTTGACACTCAATTGGAGACTTGCATTGGGAATCCATCTCCCAATAGATACAATTCAGTTTTTTCTCTCTAATTAGACTCTAAATCAGTAGTTTAATCATTAGGAACCCTTCCATGTACTAAGGCTACCCATAAGAAGTGGAATTAGGTTCATTGGAGGCCTATGGAGGAAGTTATGGTGTATTTTATGTCAATTTTGGGAGAATTCTGAGATTGGCATATTATGTGTTTGACAATAGGTCAATCAGACCAAATTTACATATGTTTGATTGTATGAGACTAGTGTCGTATCCATAATTGGATACGTGTAGGCCGTATCATGATAATTTGGCGATACGGGTTGATTTGGAGATTTTCTTCCGACATGGAGGTTTGAATATGTCATATTTTTACACAGGCACGTAGATGAGTAGCTATCTCTTCATAGTACTTCTAATTATGATTCTAGAATTGCTTGTATCCTTTGGGATACGTTTGGATCAAACTTTGGTAGCGTATCGCAAGTGTATCATAGATTTAGTGCGATACGGTACGGTGCACGCCAAGTGTTTATGAATTTGATATGTTAGTTTCATATACTTGTATGAGCCTTGTTTATATATAATTTGTACTATTATAGAATCTATTTTGATATATATACATATATTTTTTAGTATTAAAGGTTGTTAGTGATATATGTTGGTGTATCTCTATGTGTATTGGGTATTTGAGCTAAGGGGGTATTGTACCCGAAATATAGGAAGGCTCGGGTAACTGGGGTATGTCACTACTATGTAGGTATTCCACTGTTGGTAGCAGTGTCTGTCACTACCACATTCCAAAATAGGGATAATTTTATCATTTTATATATTATAAATATTGCGTGTATTTATTTTAAATAATTTCATGATATGTGTATATATATATATATATATATATATATATATATATTATAGTGTTCTTAAAATTGCATGAGTTAGTAGACTGGACCTAGAAGCCCACTAGGTGAAGCCCTGACCGAATTATAGGATCATGGATTTTAATTAGCATTTTTGGGATTTAATTATGGAGGTTGTAATTAATTACCGTGATTTTATTTAATTGTTGTGCGTTACCGTTGTTTCGATATTTAGAGCGCTACCCTAGCTTTTGCCTTCCAATAAATTCTATACCCTTGTCCTAGACGTGCCCGCCTTCCATTCAGACCCTTGTGTAACTCATGAATATGCTCTCTTGTGCTTTATTTTAGTCGCACAATATTCGTCGCGGACGTTTATTTTTAATTCCAGATAAATCCAACTTTGTATCCTTGTGCGTTCCAATCGAAATTGGAGACACAATCTCGACCCATTTTGTACAACCCAAATTATGATAATATTTTATTCTGAGCCCTCTACGTCCATGACACTTGTGTTCTACCTAATTTTAGCCCCATGTATTTCCAATTAATTTTAGAACACCAATTATATTAATTTTAATTAAATTAGTGTAAGGACCCAACTTGACCCAAAACTAGACCCAACACCAAATCAAGCCCCCATTTACACCCTCAAGACTCATACTAAATACCACACACCCTTTTCATCCAATACATCACACCAAACATGGTATTTTCCCTCATTAAATCCCAAAACCTACTTCCGTACAATTTTCCAATTGTTAGGGGCTTATTTGCAAAATTACAATGATGTGTCACCATCCTATTGGTCAAAAAGCACATGAAGAAAGCAAACTCTCCCCTTTGACCGTTTAACCCTCTCCCTCTCTCCTCCTTTTTGTTTATGTGTTTTCTCCATGTTGAATCTAGACCACTCATTCAAATGGAGCCATCCTCACCACACACACCATTATATATAAATATTCCTCATCCTCAACCCTTTTCCCAAAGCAACCCCATCCCAAAGCATGACCGGCCCTAATCCCTAGGAGGTCACCATCAACCCCATCCTAAACCATCATCCCCACTATTTTTTATCTTCACCATCCCTCATCAAACCCACATAACAAAAACCCTAACCCAACCTTATTCATCATCATCCTCACCTCCTCCCTCCGGTGAACCCGACTCCACCAGAACCCGGCCTCCTTCCGCCGCCTAAATTCGACGACAACCGGACCTCCCCTCGACTACCACCAGCTCCACCACCCATCTTCTTCGCCTGCACAACCGACCTCCTCTTCCCTTTTTCTTTGGTGATCACCCGCCCGAGCCTTCCCTCGATCGGACGACCTCGCCGGATCCTCCGTTCGTCACCTCCACCACCAGCCTCCATTATCCCCGAGCAGTATCCCTCTTCGTTCTCCTCCACCTGAACACCACTGTGACCCATCAAGCCGATCCTGACCCCGCCGGTGGCCGACGCAGTCGTCCCCTCCCAACCCTGCTTCCATCACCTCCCCCGCCTGACCCGCAGTCCACCACCCGCCGGACTTCATCCCCAGCACCTCGTCATTCCCGGCAGACCGCCAATCTTCTCGACTCCCTTCGCGTGAATGCCTCCTCCACCCGACCACCGAGCCTCCCTGAGCCCCCTCCTTCGTTCTCTTCGCTTGAGACTCGACCACCACCACCATCATGACTTCGTTCTCCACCCCGATACCTTTCTCGACGCTAGACCACCCTCGTCCATCATCGTCATCAACATCATCACCATCATCTCACCATCATCATCACCCTTAATCATCATCGTCGTCACTATCATCATCGTCGTCATCGTTGTCATCATCAACATCGCCGTCATCGTCGTCATCGTTGTCATCATCGTCATCGTCGATCTCGTGCACGTGTACAGGTTCGTACCTGTCCCCTCCTCCTTCATGATTTTATGTACGTATGTGTATATGTATTCAAATAGGTATATGTATGTATTTGGTATATATAGAATATGTATTCCATTAGTATATGTTTAATAGGTATATAATTAGTATATGAGTATTATTTAATTGGTATAAATATATATATATAAATATATATATATATATATATAATTCAATTTGATATATCTATATATGTATATTTAGTATGTGTATATACTGTGTAGCAATTAAATACTATACTAGTATATATATAATTATATGTACTGTGAGACCCTAGTATAATTATGGATGCCCTGTATTCGCACATGACCATGTGACCCTGAGTATTAGTGATCTGTCTGCCTTGGGTATACTGACGTACTGGCAAGACATGTGTAGTTTGACCGTCTGATTTTACACATCATTGAGGATGCGACACCCGTGCAATTAGACGCACACTTGACCCTAGTTGACCAGTGTCACCCTAGTGTAGCTGCTGAGTTCAGCATAATTATATTGTGTGTGCTAGTGTAATGGCTGATGTTGTATTGTGTTATATTATATGTATATAGGACCATTGGATCGTCCTGCGAGACTTCATGAGCAGGATATTGGTATTGCCAGCTAAGGACCCCAGGCGAGTACATTCTCTGACAGTTTCTTATTTATGATATCCTCTATGTTCATTGTATCTAGCGTAAATATCCATATTCCTTGACACGATGGTTACATGGATTGGTATATCTGGATCTCGTCATGAGATGTTATTCCTTGTATATGGTGTATCTTGTACAAGTCTTGTTTCATTGATTATCTTGTGCATGTACAGACACTGATTCTCGGGGAGACTTGCTACCTTCCTAGAGAATCTCATGCCATAGCATACCATGGTTGGATCTACTATACAAGTCGGGGTGGGGAGTATTTTAGTGTAGATATGTGATCATACCCTTCATGTACAAGTCTTGTTCTCATGTTAGTGTTGGTCATACACCACACGTATGACTAGCCAGGCCAGTACTCGTGTACAAGTTCCCAAGCCGATCACATGTTAAAGCTAGTACTCACACACTTAGTCATTAGTATTCTTGTTCATGGACATATTGTTTATTCTTGTATTTATTTCCAGTATTTCCTTTATTGTGTATCTTTTGTACATGTATATGCATCTTGTATATTTCTATCTATTTACTGCTACATAGTTTATATTATTGATGTAGAACTGCTGTTAGAGATGTACTTTGCTCCAATCCTGACTGGATATTTTTTTCAGACTGCGACTTAGAGGGCTTATTTCCAACATACTTGGAGATATGGATGTTATTGATTGCAGGTTAAACTATTCATTGTTGTTTAGACTTGTCTTGTATTTTATTTATTTCTTCGATATCTCATCGTACTTTAGTCCTGTGATTGAGTATTCCATATTATATTGTGATATTTGTGCCTCCTTTTGGAGTTGGATATTCGTGAGAGATTGTTTAGATAGTATTGTGACCTAGACAGTATTCTACCGCCGATGTTGCGGCGTAGACTGGATGTACCCACGTATTCGTGCCCTAAATTTTGGGTACGGATCGTGACAGTGTCTTTAGTGTGGGTACAAGGCTCAGGTAGGAGTAATGTTTAGACCTTAGGATTAAGTAGGATATAGCTACATACAACGAGGTGTGTGAGGTCGGGCAGTAGCAGCAGCAGCATATTGTTAAGGGTCGGGTAAGTAGCAAGCAGCAGCAATGCAAGTAGCAAGCAACAACAATGCAAGTAGCAAGTAGCAGCAATGCAAGTAGGGCACAGTAGCAGCAGCATTGCAACTAGAAGTAGCAAGCAGCAACAATGTAAGTAGGTGACAACAACAACATCTATGGGGTGGACAGGATTATGCATACAGTGTGCACAGGAAGGTGTGGGTGAGAGGGATTATGTGAGAAGCTTACATGTGTGTAGATTCTTGAGGAGAGGACTGCATAAGCATTTCAATAAAATAGGAAGTACTAGCAGTGAGGGCATGATGACGTATCAGTCAGTGTATTAGAAGTGGAATCAAGTATGTGGGTAAAGTATCAATTAATATATTAGTCTAAGAGACTGTTGGTAGTCCAGGTGATTTGAGTTCAGATAGTTGGTTTGGGCATGTTCAGTTGATTAGATTGAAGCATGGATGGGTGGTTATGTAGTGTCACCAAGGTAAGATACCAAGATCTAGCCAGGGAAATAATTATAGTTAGGTATTGGTTTTGAGTTATATTGTTGAAGGTATTGTATAACTTGTATACATGTGAGTCAGATACTAACTAATATTAGTATATTAGTTATACATGATTAAAATAAGTATGTGTGTATAGATATTACCTAGTATTTATAACTAGTATAAAGAATGCTTAATATTGATACTATAAGGTATTATAGTACCTAGTCTAACTAGTTTTGTTAATATCATATAGATACCAACCTAATAACTTAGAGATGAACTCATACAATCTAGAAATAGCTAGTTTGACTAGTATGACCTAGAATTATACTAGTTTAACTTATTTTTATTCTAAAATCTTGTATTGATGTAATATTCCATATTTAGGTCTCTGAGGCACCGTTCCAGACATCTTTAATACTGTTCACCAAATTCTAGGCAAGTACATTCTCAAATCCTTGTACAAGTTTCCAAGCCGATCACATGTTGAAGCTAGTACTCACTCACATAGTAGTAGTATTTTTTGCTCATTTTCATGATTCTCATTTCTTGTATTTATTTCTAGTATTTCTATTATGTATATCTCTTGTACTTGTATCTTGTATATTCGCTGTATTTACTGTTATATAGTTTACATCATTCATTGGAACTGCTATTAGAGGTGCACTTTGCTCCTTTCCTGACTGGATATATTTTTTTCCAGATGACACTGAGGAGTGGTATCCCTCTCTCTATGGGCCTCAGAACATAGTTGGCTTAGAGTCAGAGACTTTGGCTCAGGAGAGTCTCATCCCGATTGGGACAGACGATCCAGTACCTGTAGCTCAGTAGATAGATTTATTTGTACTGGATTTGTCTCCAGCATTTTGACATTAGTATTCTTATTTTATTTGATGACTCATTGAATATTATTTTGTCTTGTGAGTTGTATTTGACTCTTTAATTCTTTATCTCATATTCGTGCGATTATTCCATCTTATAGATTTATGATTGAGTATTCATATTTCATTAGTGGCATTATTATATCTTGATTGCTAGATAGATAGTTTGCACAAACAGTGTTCTATCGTCGATGTTGCAGCGTAGGATGGACGTTGTTCACTACTCGTGCCCCTATACCGGGTGCGGGTTGGTATATAAAAAATGGGAAAATGTCCCAACAATAGCAACAGCGAAAATATCAGCTGTAAGAAAAAAGAGAAGCAAGCCCTGGTGGCCAACTTAACCAAGAAGTCTGAGCAAAAGCCGGTTGAGGTTCCAAAGCCCTAGGAAACTTACTCCTTTAAAAATAACAATATCATGTCCATCTTTGATGTGTTGATGAAGGGTGGCAATCTTCGGCTTCCTGACATCAAGCGCCCTGTAGAGGCAGCAGAGATGAACAATCCAAAATACTGCCACTACCATTGCTACGTCCACCATGCAACGAAGGACTGCTACATCCTCAAGCGGTACATCCAATGCTTGCTTGACACCAAGGCCCTTACCTTGAACTTCGACAACAAGACAGTTATCGCCAACATGGTGTCCCTCCAGTTCGGTAACTTTCCCGCAACGGAAGCCTAGGACAGAGTCATTCTGATCCTAAGGGCAATAATGGAGGTAGTCAATCTTCCACCAGCTCGCGACCAAGCAGCCGGGATGATATCTTTTACTATACCTCAGGACGAGATCATGTGGGTCCACCCGGATCTTGCCCCAGACTTGATGCAGCAAGCAGCACCTTCCGCCGTCAAGTCTAAAGCACAAAAAATCAAGTCCTATCACATGGTTTCTCTTACCGTTGAGGAGGCTTGGGCAGGGGAAACCAGGTCGGGACTTGCCTACCAGCGAGATTATGAAGCTCCCAACGTCAATGCACCTCCAACAACTGCATATGTCATGTCTGATCCGGGTCCATCTTAACCCCCACCAGCGGACAAGTCCAAACAAAAAGAGTGTCGCTTCGACAAGCCATTGTAGAAAAAAATGGCTCAAGGACTGGAAAAGCCTAATAACTTTGACGTCTTGGCTCAACTCGCCAATACCCTGGCAACATTGTCACTGTTTGAGCTTCTCTGACTCTCCAGAGACACCCAAAACGCTCTGAATGAGGCATTACAAAATATCGATGCCTACCTGGCACAAGTAAAGCTGTCAGTGGAGGATCCTGCTGCATTCCCCTATGGCAATAATGTGACGAAAGCGGTGCCTAATATCATATTTTTGTAATAGTACATGTTGCTAAAAATATCCGGCATGATCGTCCCCTGTATTACACAAGGTACATTGGTACCATCAAGGTGGACCAGATGCACATCGATCCCGGTTCATCATTCAGCATCATCCCACAGAGTCTGCTTCAGACCTTGGGCATTCTGATGCATCGCCTGGCAGCCACCAATACTGCCATCACTGGCTTCAACGATGGAAGGAGCTACCCTCTGGACAAGATCCTCCTGTAATGTCAAATTGGAGACTTAAAAAGTGAGGTCACTTGCTACGTCATAGACAAGATGTATCCTACAATGTCCGACTGGGACGGCCATGGATACACGAATACATGATCGTACCATCAACCCTACACCAATATCTAAAGTACTTGGATGCTCATGGCATGGTCAAGATGGAGTTCACAAATATTGATCTTTTCAAGGGGATCGAGGCCTACTACTCCGACGCACTCTTATACAAGAAAGTCGACCAAGATAAAGGTGGCAATGATGCTGACGTTGAGGAAGAGGCCGGGACAACATCAGATGAACCTTTGGGGCCCTCCTGACACAACCTCTTTCCTCGTCGTAAAAATGCACAGGAAGGCACCCGATCCTCTGTTCGTTCGTCTTCATAGGCCAAGCTGATCACCAAAGGAAGATCCGGCGTCATCTACCAGACCCGAACCCCTGGTCGTTCACCTTCATAGGCTAAGCCGATAACCAACAAAAAATTTGATACCATCCACTATATCTGAACCGCTGGTCGTTCGCCTTCATAGGCCGAGTCGACCGTCGAAGGATGCTCTGTTACCTTCTACCGCATCTGAGCCTCTGGTGGTAAAGCTGGGCAGAAAACCTCCAAAGTTGTCGCTCGCACTGGGTAGATCACGGGAAGGGCGAGCTAGAGTAGTATGTAGCTGCTCACACAAACGTCCCTTCCCTCGATGATGTAATTCCTGGTAAAAAAATACCTTACTTTATGAATAAAGGGTTATCTTTGAACTACTCTGAAGTTGCACACATAAGCATACTGTACTCAATGGAGCACGGAATGGTTCTGCACCTACAGACATAAGTGACTACCAGCCATGCTGTAAACCGGGTTCTCCCTAACCGAAACTCTCACTTTCTAGTCCCTACCAGGAAGAGGAGAGACGGACTCATCATCTTCGGCAAAGTAGAAGGCCTTCATCCCTGAAGAACTAGATCTAGAGCCAGATACCGCCAAAATGTCACTCTACCAGTATAGCTCTCAAGCCAAATACCTTATCCAAAAGATGGGGTATGATCTTAAGGCCACTAAGGGCTTACACTATGACAAAGGCCGAAAGCTGCCACTGTGTCTACCTGCCCCTGCAGGCAAATTCGAGGACTACCATCATAAGACCAAGCTTGGCTTAGGGTATGTAACACCTTCCAAAACCTCTGAGGGTTCAAATAAAGGTGATGCAGTACACTCTCACTCTTTGCAATCTTTCGTTAGGGACTCCAACATTAGTATTGGGGAGATGCTCAAGCAAACATTATCTGTCAACATGGTGTTAGCTGACCCTGAGAAAGACGACGAGGATCTTCCAGAACTCTTTGAAGTAGAATCGTGGGCCCAACTCCTGGACGCACAATAGAAGATATGGTTCGAACAACAAGAACCTCCTGCCAAGGACAAAGTCGTATAAGTCAATCTGGGCGACGAATCCTCCCCTAAACCTATCTTTATTAGAAAAAGTTTGACTGATGAGGATCGAGAATCCCTGCTACAGCTCATCAGGGAATACATTGATGTATTTTCTTGGAACTACGAAGATATGCCCAAATTATGGTCCACACGCTCAACATCTTGCCTAATGCTAAGCCTGTCAAGCAGCAGCAAATGCGGTTCCGGCCAGATATAATGAACGCCATCGAAGCCGAAGTCGACAAACTAATAGCTAGTGGCTTCGTCCGCAAAGAATAACATCCAGATTGGGTAGCCAATATCGTGCCCATCGTAAAAAAGAACGGGAAGATTCAGATCTGCATTGACTTCTGTGATTTAAATACGACCTTCCCCAAAGACGAATTCTCTCTTTCGATCACAGACATAATGATCGATAATACTTGCAGCTTCTATCGCATGTCCTTTATGGACGAATTCTCACGCTACAATCAGATCAAGATGTCCCCTGAAGATCAGAAGCATACATCATTCTGAATGCTGATAGGAATGTACTACTACAAAGTCATGCCCTTTGGTCTAAAGAATGCAGGTCCTATATACCAGCGAGCTATGAGCATCATCTTCTGTGAGCATCTATGCCACATGGTCGAGTGTTATGCCGATGGAATCGTGTTAAAAGTTACTCCAAAGGTGATAACCTTAGGGAGGCTACCATACATCAGAAGGTTTATATCAAATCTCTCTGGGCGTTGTTGGCCATTTACCAAGCTAATGAAGAAAGGTGTCTCATTTGTCTAGAATAAAGAATACCAATGTGCATTCGACAACATCAAGAGATACCTATCAAACCCTCCAGTGCTGGTAGCCCCGGTCTCCAAGTAGCCTTTTCTGCTTTATGTACGCGTGATGGATCACTCCTTCGATGCTCTATTAGCCCAAAATAGTGATGCAGGCCATGAGCAGGCCATCTATTATCTCAGTCGGATGATGGTTGGCACAGAGCATAGGCACACCCCTGTCGAGAAAGAATGCCTTTCTCTAATATTTGATGTCCACAAGACTCGATATTATGTGACTGGACAGACCATTTATGTGATCTCGCGAATCAATCCGCTCAGAGTTCGCATGACCAAAATAGGGGCACTCAATTGTTTGTGGTAGAAAATGAAAAGAATGAAAGATGTATTCAAGACGGGGTTTACACAGGACCCGTGTTCTTTTGTTTACAAACAAACTTGTACAATGTAATCCTATACGAGGATGTGGGAGTATAATTTATTTAATCTGGATATAAATTGCTATAGGTGTCTGATCTGCAGTCGATCACTTTAGCCCTTGGACCACACGATGGTGAAGAAGTGCCGTAGAAGACAGGAAGCAGCCTCGGAGGTTGCAGAAAATGGTGGATGCACGATGCCCTGGTCGCCGATCCCTATCGTTTGCCTGAGCTTCGGGTTCCTATCTCTCTCTCTCTCTCGATCTTCTCTCTCCTTGCTCGATCTTCAATTGTTCGACCTCTTCTCTGAGTCTTCAATTGTTCGATCTTTTAATTTGTCGACCTTGTTCCTCATTGATAGAGGTCTCTATTTATAGAGTTTTAATGACAGTGACCACTCGGTGTAAAAACCGAGGGGTGGACAACACAGCACCCTTTTACACGACGGTTAAAATAACCAATGCCTACGTATAGATGATCTTTTGAATGAGCGTATAACGCGGGTCCAACTAAGGGACACAACGCGTATTGTTGCTACGAAGATCACGGCGTAAAAGCCACGTAGGTAGGTATCCTCCGTGTAGAAGAGGTAGGCGTAAAAGCCAATGTCTGTCACCATGGCATAAAAGCCAAAATAGGCATAGAAGCCAGGTAGGCATAGAAGCCTGATGGCATAGAAGCCGAGTGAGCATAGAAGCTGAGGGGGCGTAGAAGCCGAGAGAGCATGGAAGCTGAGGAGGCGTAGAAGCTCTGAGAGCATAACAGCTGAGGGGGCGTAGAAGCCCTAGGAGCATAACAGCTGAGGGGGCGTAGAAGCCCTGAGAGCATAACCACTGAGAGGGCGTAGAAGCCCTGAGAGCATAACCGCTGAGGGGGCGTAAAAGCCACTGCGCAATGCTGAGTGCTGACGTGGACGTCCTTAGCCGGAATCACGGCTTTTGAAGATATAATCAAATCTCTTGCATTAAATGCAGAGATCTGCCACCATCCTGTGCATTAATTGTGAAGGCGTGTTCTGAAGGCCTGCCCCCGTTCTGAGCATCAGGCGAAGAGACGTGTCTCGAGCTTTGTTCAAAGTACAGCTTTTGACGTGGCAGTCTGTTTGTCTTCTGCAGTGTGTAGACGGTTTCACGTTTGCCTGTGTAGAATAAGGCAGCGTATCCCCTTGTATACGAAAAAGCAGTTTACGCAAGGGGGTGTCACCACACGATGGTTCGGTGATTCTTAATCAAATCTCCTGCATTAAATGCAGAGATCCGCCATCATTCTGCGCATTAAATACGGAGGCGTGTTTTTGAAGGTCTGCTGCTCTTCTGTGCATTCGTCGCAGAGACGTACCTCGAGAAGGCTGTCACCGTCTTGTGCACCAATCGCAGAGACATGCCTCGAGCCCTGTGCAAAGTGCAGCTTTTGACGTGGCAGGCGGTTTGTCTACCGCGGAGTGTAAACAGCTCATGTCTGCCTGTATAAAACAAGGCAGCATATCCCCTCGTTCACGTAAAAGCAGTTTACGCGAGGGAGATGGTGGTAACTGACAGCCTGGGTCGTAGTGCCGTGCCATCATTATAGCCGTCGTCTGGGTAGCCGAGCCGTATTCCTTTGTCAGAAGTTCAGACGTCAGGTTCATTGGAGGGTCTGACAGGTTCGTCTTGGAGAACACGAAGCGTTCCTCGTACGCTTTAATACCGCATTTGAAAGCGGATGTGTTTTACGCCATATAGGCGACGAAGCCCTCTGCTTTACGCTCTGAGGCGGCCTGGACATACTGCACTTACGCAGATGGTCCTGAGAAGCTCTTGTCTTGCCTGCTTGGCGGCTCTGAGGTCATCTCTTTACGCTGCCCCGTACCAATAGGTTTGCGTATAGTCATCCGGCGTATTTTTCATGCTTCTACAAGACCCCCTTCAAAGCTTTTAAATTCCTCGGAATTTGAAATGCTTTGAATGAAGCATGAACCATCCCTCGTAACTCGAAACGCCTTCTGAATGGAGCCCAAAACGGTCAAGTTTGGCACGTACTTTTAGGCTGGTCTTTATGGCGGATTTATTGGGGGTAGGTGTGACCTCTTTTGCCTATAAAAGGGCTGAGGAGTTAACCTGTTTCTTCCTATATTTCCTTTCACCATGCTGAGATGATCGCCGGAGTTCGTCGGGTCGACCTGAGGAAGAAGAAGACCATGTTCTTCCAGCATGTAAGGAGCCGAACAAGACGGCATCTTCGAGCAAGTATCATCTGCAATGATGAATCATGGAAGGATATCTTAGCCTCCCTTGCTCGGGATAATCAGCAACTTCATGCGGCATCTCACTCGGAGAGTGGCGAGGGGTCACATTTGACCAGGCCGCTTGCAAGTGGCGCTTTCTCTCGTTACTTCTGGTGATGAGAGGCAGACAGATCGGCTAGGGTGGCGGTGGTCTGTAGGAAAGCAGAGTTACCCTGCTTTGGAGGATGGGTCTATGCCCAGTTGTGTATCCTCCTGCCACCGCTCATCTTCTTGGAAGAAGAGGAAGACCTTTGTAGAGGGGATTTCCCTCATATGTAATCACAAAAATGAAGAAAAATCCCTTGCAGACAGGATTTCCCTCATATGTAATTGTGATTTTAACTTTAAATAAAGTCGTCCTTCTTCTCCGCATATGATCGTCTTTGCCATATGTTGCTGTGAAGTCTGAATATGTGCAGCTTTGACACGTCTGATTTTGTACGCCGACTCTGATAGAAAGAGTATTAGGTCCCGTCCTGTCTTTTACGCATAACTAGCGATGCGCAGCTGCTTTAGGAATGTAGGGACCGAGTAGAATTCTTTGTCCCAGACATCATCTTCAAGAGTGATTTCCCGAAAGTCCCTTGGAACAGGGCGAGAAATGGCTATAAAACTGAGCCGCCGTCTTGAATTGTAGATGAAATATTCAGACTGGGTTTCTGGATGAACTTCGAGTTGACCCACGAAGAAGAGTGATTTTCAATGTTGAACTCTTGCATGCTTCGGATACTTGGGATATTTTTGAGGTCAAGAGGGGGTATCTTCTGTGTGAACTCCTTCAATTGACCGCTTTAAGCACTGTTCGGATATGCGGAAAGTCAGAGATCCGTTAGTGTAGATGGGTCGAAAATCCTGAGTTCGTAGCCTACCGAGCGTAGAAAGCCACCGAGCGTGAGATCGTAGGTTTGTATCTGCTAAGCGTGAAGTCGTAGGTTTGTAGCCTCTCGAGCATAAAAGCTACTGAGCACAAAAGGCATCCGGGCATAAAACCATAGACTTGTAGCTTGTGAGCGTAAAACTGTAGATCTGTATCCGTCGAGCGTAGAAAACTCTTTAGCGTAGGACTGTAGATTTGCAGCTTGTGAAAAAAGAAGTCTTCCAAGCGTGAGGTCGTGGATCTTGTTGCCTCCGAGCGTAAACTAAACACCACCGGGCGTGGGACCATAGGTTAGTATCTGCTAAGCGTGAAGTCGTAGGTTTGTAGCCTCTCGAGCATAAAAGCTACTGAGCACAAAAGGCATCCGGTCGTAAAACCATAGACTTATAGCTTGTGAGCGTAAAACCGTAGATCTGTAGCCGTCGAGCATAGAAAGCTCTTTAGCGTAGAACCACGAATCTGCTTTGCACGAAAAACTCTTCGAATTTGCTGACTGTCCGTCTTTCGAGAGTAGTGGGTTGCCGTAGTACCCAATCATAACCAAATATTAATTTGCGAGATTTGGTTAGGGTTTCGAGGAATCCGTCCGAGGATTCGAGGAGTCGATCCGAACCCTATATATACCTCGAGATTTTGCGAGAAAACTTTTCATCCGTCTTCTGCGAAAGAGAGTCTTCGTCTGTTCGAGTTTTTCTCCGTTGCTTCTCCGAGCACTCAGTGTCTTCAGAAATGGCGCCGAAGCAAACCCCTTCCGCTAAGGGAAAGAGTGTAGGTTCTTCTTCCCATTCTTCCGCCCCGGCGAGGGAGTCTTCGGTCGGGCAAGGCAAACTTTATTCTGAGCAAAGTATCCCGCCGACAAGCAGCGCGCCCGGTCTTAGAGGTAGAGCCTTCGGGATGACAAAGAACGACGAAAAATCCTTCGCACACGTTGAACGTGACCGCGCTAGGTCGTCTTCTGTGCTGATAGCCTCTTTGAGAAAAATGATGCACGGAGACGTTTTCATCTCTTACGTCGACATTTCTAATGTGCCAGCGTAAGGGCTCCATAGTTTTCCTAGTTCTGGGCGTAACAGCTCTGACTGCCAAAAACTTGGTGCATACTATAAAATTTTAGTTTTATGCCTGGGGACGGAACCTCCGGCGTAATAACTAAAATTTTTGGTAGCCCGGCGTAAAGCACGGATCGTACGCTGCCAGTTACGTCTCTGGATGAGACTTCCTGCGTAAAATGGCCAAATTTGTACAGTCTTGGCTTAAAGTACAGACTGTGGCTTCTGTATCCCCATGTTGCAAGATTTTGTAATAACGTGTTTTTCTCGCACTTTTGCAGTTAATTTAGGTGAGTCTCCACTGGCCGAGGTGATGGGTTCCGCTGCTGGGATGCTGCACTCGAACTATTTGGAGGATCTGTCCCACGTGGTATTTCCTATCTCTGGACCCCAGTATCCTGAGGGAAGGGAGCTTTTGATATCAGCTCAGGGCGAGCGGACGCTACTGAATATGATTAACGGGGAGCCCCTGACGTATATAGACGGGGAGCAGTACATAAAGCCAGCTTTTCTCTTTTGGGACATGATCGATAAACGGTCCAAGACGAAGCCTAAGAGAGAACCTTGGGTATTTCTTGCCAGGAACCTGGTTTTGTACCTGCAAACGATGCCGAGGGATTATCCCATCTCGGCCTTCTTCCATGCGATACACCCTAGGAAGATGTCGTGGACCCTGACGCCCGATCTTCATGGCAAACCGGGGAAGATCTTTCATCTGAAAGGAGCTGACCAGGGGTCGTTCGTCAGCCGTCCTTCTGGCCTCGTGACGTCGTTCAGGGGACTGTACCTGGGCAGTGCCCCGAGCGAAGATAGTCTAGTGATCGAGCAGGTCCAGTTGTCGACTTTCTGCAATGACTTCATGGGAAGAGGGGGAGTATATCCCAAGGAGAATCCTCGATGCAACGGGTGGATCACTCCAACAAACCGTCGATGGGCTTGCCTAGTCGACTGGGCCTTGAAGCACTGTCAGAGAGAGCTGGAGTGCATTGGGCTGTATGCCGCTGTGAGCGTGACCAGTGTTGGGTTGCCTCCTAAACCTAACCTGTACTTGGCACTGATGGAGCGATACATTCCGCTCACCGGGACTTTCGCCACTCCGCTGGGTGAGTTGGGATTGGCCCTCCATGAGATGGCAGTGATCTCGAGGCTGCCGATGGAGGATACCCCCTATGAATAGTATGTCCCCACTAATCGAGAGTTGGGGGATTCGGACCCTCGGGTAGTAGAGGTGTATCAAGAGCTGATGTGCCACTACTTTGTGTGTACTGCTTTTTATGACGAGCCTTCTGATTTGGCCCATACCACAAAGTGGACGTCCTATCTCTTCTTCCACCAGGCAAGGGCCGCCAAGCCGGAGAAAGTTTCGGGGGGCAAGGATGAGCCCGTAAATTGTTTGGGCGTGCTTAGCGCCCAGGTCGTCGAGGCTCTTATGGATGACGCCAAGGCTCCGGACCAGATTCTTGACGATGGGGTAGGAAAGTATCCCGAAGGCACTAAGGCCTATAGCTACTTGAGGCGTTGCCGCAGACCTCTGTCCAAGGAAGCCCAGCTGGCTGGTTTCCTCTCCATATGGCTGCGTCGAGTAGTGGTGCCTGGCACTGCATCTGCGGACCGGATTCACCGGAATATCCTGTGGCCTGCGGTGCGTCTGGTGTTTGGGGCGAGACTGGGCTTGCTCCCTGCTATGGTGTGCCGTATACAGGCTGGCCTGAGAGCCATGACTGACGGGCTGCTCGCCGATGAGACTCGGCGTGAAAGCTTTCCTCGGGTGGAATTACCATACCTGTATTTGATGGGATGGTTAATTCTGCACAACCCTCGGGTGATGTCCCCTGGCTCCGGTAGTAGCCCGGGGGGTAGCTTCCTGCTGAATTATAAGGACTCTCCCTGGAATATGAACACAGTTTTAGACTGTAGGCTGACACTGGGCCTCAGTCACGGCTGGAAGCTCCTTTGTATTGTCCCCTCTGTACATCGCAATCAATCAGTGATCAGGCTGGAGGATTTAGGTGGAAAGAAAACCAACCTTTCTCCGGAGGCTTTCAAGTGGTTGATCTGTATCAGGCCTTCCCACTTATTGTATAGAAGTGAAGTTCATTGCTTCTTCGAGCCTTACTTGCCTAGTCGATTTATAAGGCAATTTGGGTACGACCAATTGCACGTGGGCAATGCCGTCACCAGCTTCAGGTCCAGGGGCGGACTCATCGATGGAGCCAGAGGATGGCGATATTTTATCATGGGATGTACTGGAGCAATCTTTACCGTGCCGGTCGTCACACCCTCCACGGAGCTGCGCATCTTACATTCGTATGCCCAGTTCTACGTGGCGGTTAACACCTTCCACCGTGATTTTGACATACGTGGGAGTTTTAGGGTGCCGCCTTCCACGCCTGGGGGAAGAGTCGAAGTCCCTTCAGTTTCTCCTGACGAGGGTGAGGAGTTCGCTACTCCTGATGAGCCGTTGGTGACAGTGCCGAGGTGTGAAGTGCCTCTGCCTGCGGGGGCCTTGGTAGTCTCTGGGAAGCGAAGGGCCGCTGCTCCCAAGGAGGTTTCTCCTCGTAAGAGGAAGAGGACGGTCAGTCGTTCTCTTCAAATTCCTAGAATCGAGGCCCCTAGAGAGGAACCTGTTGTTTCGTCTGTCGAGGATGTTTCCTTGATCGGAGGTTTCTCGCCTTCTAGGGAGGGACCCTCAATTTCGGTTGGCGGTGCCGGGACACTTCGTCTTGAGGATGCCGTCGCCGCTACTGCCTCCGGTAGTGGTACGAGATTGCCGGTGTGGCCGAGGCAGATGGGAGAATCTTCCCTTAGACCAGCAACGGATGAAACCCCTGCCGTGTTCGTGAGTATGCCTGGCGAGGTCCCAGCTGACGAACCTCGACCGCGCCTTGGTGGAGGCTTGGTAGAGCTCCTGGCGATGTCGGTTGGCCCACCCCCTTCTCCAGGTATGACAGTTCGCATTACGTCATTAAGGCGTGATTTAGCTACCTCGACTGCAGATGCGTCGTATATACCGCTGGCCATGGGTAAATGTCATCTTTATGTCTCCTTTTTAGAAAGAGTACCATTATATTGATATCAACTCTCTTGTCCTCTTCCCAGGGGATGGCGTCCACGGGGAATACAGCTTTGAAGCGCCTTCTGGCTCTGCTCCGGCTCCTGGTGATGACACGGAGGCGTTCGACTTTGAGGAGGAAGTATCTTCGGGGGCCGGCCCGCTTGTTGAGGGGGGTCTGATATCCCAAGAAGAAGAAGAGCCTGTCATTGCGACTACTTTGGTCGATGTGCCTCTTTTGGTCGCACCACCTGTCGAGGCGACGGTTGTGACCACTTCGCCTGCAATCATTCCTGGAGGGGGATTTGCCAATGCCGCGGCTACTCCTGGCGCCCAATCGGATCTATCTGCGTTGACCAAGCAATATACCAACGTCTTCTATGCTACTTTGAAAGCGCTGATACCGATGGTGCTGAAGGAGAATCTGGACCTCGAGCGCCTGAAGAAGTCCTCTCGGATCCCGATAGAGGCGATCCGAGATTTTGACGGCACTGGGCTGGCTGATGCCCTGGAGGCGATGGTTAATGGTTTGGAGCAACCCATTAACGAATATCTGCGGCTAACTTGGGACGGCATTGAAGCTGAGGTCCAGTCCAGATATGACTTCATGACTGCGCGGTTTGCCAAACAGATGGAGAGCTTGGATAAACTCGTTCAAACACATCAGCTGGAGATGGACGAAAGAAAAGCCGTCGTGGAGGAGGCCCTTGCCCTTCAACTGAAGTGCCAATCCGAGCATGAAGGGAACGTAGCGAGGGTTCGTAAGTTGAGAGAAAAGCTCGCTCAGGCGGAGGAGTGGGCTTCCCAGTCGTTGGCAGGTCTGGATGTAGCGACTGGTCGACTGAGCGCAGCACGACGGGATCTAGATCGTGCAGAAGCTGCCCGTGTGGGTGTTCGTCGGGCGAGGGCCGAATTGTCCCTCAAGGGAGACAACGAGGCACGGCTGGAGCAGGCCCGCGCTGATGCCTTGGCCTGCAGGGATGAGAGGATAGCTGTACTGGCGCAGCAGATTCACGATCTGACCGCTCCCCCACAATGATGTACCCTTTCTTTTTCTTGCTTCCCAGTGTAATTCTACTCTTTCTTGGGAATAAAGCGAACTCTTTTCTGACTTTGTGGACCCATCATTTCGGAATGTAAATGACAGGTTTGGGCGAGAGTGATATCAGAGGTAGTATGGACGTGATAAACTCTCAAGAAACTCTAGCAGGACATATTTATTCAGAGGTCATACGGACATGATAGAATATGCTTTGACTAAGGTTTGTAGGTAAGATACTATCAGAGGTGATATGGACATGATAGGCTCTCAAGAAACTCTATCAGGACATATTTATTTAGAGGTCATACGGACATGATAGATATGCTTTGACTAAGGTTTGTAGGTAAGATACTATCAGAGGTGATATGGACATGATAGGTATTGCATTTCCAAATTAGTCGAACGTATCTATTCAGAGGTTATATGGACATGATAGAATATGACCCAACTAGTTGTGTTTTTGGAAGTAGTTTTGTCAGAATTGAGGTTTTTGCTATATTCCAACCCGAGCAGAGGAGGTTAAGCATAGTACCTTTTCAGGAATTTGCCGTTGATAGGAGCCATTAACAGGTCTCCATTAGGCTAGGCTAACCTGTAAGTGCCATTAGAGAACGTTGTCTCGACCACATAAGGACCTTCCCATTTGGGCTGGAATTTGCCTTTACTCCTGTGGGTAAGAATCATCGGCCTTCTTACGGCTAGAACTAGCTCGCCGACTTTAAACACTCTTTCCTTTACTTTATAATTGAAAGCTCTGGAAATGCGTGCTTGGTAGAGCGCGATGTGCTGCTGAGCTTGGAGGCATTTCTCGTCTAATCCTTCTAGCTCCTGAAGTCTTAAAAGGTCGTTCTTCTCTTGAGTCAGCTCGTTAGCCACGGCTATTCTGAGTGACGGGATCTGGACTTCAATGGGGAGAACTGCTTCGCTCCCGTAGACCAGTGAGAATGGAGTATAACCTGTCGGTGTTCGTACTGTCGTGCGATATGCCCAGAGGCATTCGCCCAGCTTCTCATTCCAATCTCTTTTGTTCGAAGAGACGAACTTCTTCAAGAGTTTGATAATGGTTTTGTTGAAAGCTTCCGCCAAACCATTAGCAGCTGGATAATATGATGTAGAGGCCACATTATGTATCCGATTTTTATCGCAAAATCGATGAAACGCTTGACTGATGAACTGAGGCCCATTGTCGTGAATTATCCTCCGAGGTACCCCGAAGCGATAGATGACGTGATGCTTGATGAAGCTAATCACATTAGACGCCTTTACCTCCGCAAGAGGGATCGCCTCTGCCCACTTGGAGAAGTAATTCGTGATGGCCAGTATGAACTGGTGACCCCTGGAAGAAGACGGGTGAATAGGACCAATGACATCCATACCCCATGCTTCGAAAGGCCAGGACGCAACCGTGGGATATAGATATTCGGACGGCTGATGTATGAAGTCTGCATGGACCTGACAGGCCTTGCATTATTTTGCATAGCTGATCGCGTTTGTGATCATAGTGGGCCAGTAGTAGCCCATTCTCCTGATACGATCCTGTAGCTTAGGGCCAGGTTGATGCGCCCCGCATATGCCATCGTGAGCTTCACGGATGATTAGCTGTGCCTCTTTTTCAGAGAGGCATCTCAATAGCAGTCCGTCATAGGTCCGGCGATATAGGCATTGTGAAGATGCATCGAAGTAGAAGCGTAAGGATCGCCTCTTGACGGATACTGCTTCTTTAGGGTCTTCCGGCAAGATTTCGTATGCCACGAAATCTATGAAAGGAATCTTCCAATCTCGTCTGGGAGGATCGGCGTATGCAGCGCAGCTACGTCTTATGTGAGAGTTGTTCTTCACACAGAATAAATCTCTGTTAAGAAGGATTAGCGAGTTCTGCCTTCTTATAGGAGCAGCCAGATCTGCGGCTAGACTGGCTAGGGCATCAGCTTCAAGGTTCCGGGATTGAGGCACATGCTCCAGGAAAAACCCTTTGAATGTCATGGCTATCTCGACTGCTGCTTGGTGATAGGGGATGAGGTCTGGATTTCGGACCTCATATATTCCTCTGACTTGATTGACTATAAGCAGAGAATCTCCGAAAGCTTCCAGAGATTCGACCCCCAACTCTTGAGCGATTTGGAGCCCGATTAGCAAAGCGTTATACTCTGCCACGTTCTTTGAACAGGGCTCGTTGAGAGAGTATGCTCGGTAGACGACGAGTTTATCGGGAGTAACCAGGACGATTCCTACTCCTGAAACCACGCTTCCCCTAGGACCAGTTCTGGAGGCACCATCAAAGAATAGTTGCCATGTGTCACTTTCCGTTACGGAATTATATTCTGCAACTTCGTCAGGGATGTCCTCGTAAAACTTGGAGGTCTCCGGGATTGGATGAGCAGCTAGGAAGTCGGCCAATGCTTGGCCTTTGATGGACTTCTGAGGGACGTACACCAAGTTATATGGTGTTAACAGCATCGCCCAAGTTACAAGTCGGGAATTAAGAGAACTTGGCTTGCTCATTAGTACTCGAAGAGGGTTGATTCTGGAGATGATATAAATAGTCTGGCCGGTGACATAGTGCCGCGTCTTCTGGATAGCGAACATCAGAGCCAAGCATTCTTTCTCTATTGGGTTATACCGGTGTTCGGCCTCAACCATTATTCTACTTAGATAGTAGATAGTCTGTTCATGCCCTACATCGTTCTTCTGCGCAAGAAGAGCTCCCAGGGAATGGTCCATTGCTCGAACGTATAGGAAGAATGGTCTTCCTACGACGGGAGGCACCAGAACTGGCGGATGAGTGAGGTAGCGTTTGATATCGTTAAACGCTTGTTGACAGGCTTCGTCCTATACGAAGGATACACATTTCTTCATGAGGCGAGAAAAAGGCTGACATCTTCCGGAGAGGTTAGATATGAATCTCCGGATGTAAGCCAGACGACCTTGAAATCCCCTAAGTTCCCTCAGATTGCGAGGCGATCGTATTTCTACGATGGCTTGGACTTTCTCAGGGTCCACTTGGATGCCTTTGGCGGTAATGACAAATCCCAGGAATTTGCCGCTAGATACACCTAGAAAGGACTTCGTAGGATTCATCTTGAGTTGATGTTGGCACATCAATTCGAACACCGACCTCAAGTCTCGAATGTGATCATCTTTGAGGCGACTTTTGACAGCTATGTCATCCACGTAGCATTCCACCATTTTGCGTAAATGCCCATGGAATATGTTACTCATAGCTCGTTGGTATGTTGCCCCGACGTTCTTTAATCCGAAGGGCATTACTGTATAGCAATATACCCCTAATGGCGTTCGAAAGGCGGTATGCTTCTCGTCTCCAGGATGCATCTTGATCTGATTGTACCCTAAGAATCCGTCCATGAAAGACATGCGTTCAAAACCGCAGGTGTTGTCGATCATGATGTCTGTGATGGGAAGAGGGAACTCATCCTTGGGGCAGGCCGCATTCAGATCTCGGTAATCGATGCAGATGCGTATTTTCCTATTTTTTTTCATGATTGGGACAACGTTGGCGACCCAGTCGGGATGTTGTTCCTCCCGGATGAAACCGCAGGCTATCAACTTTTTGACTTCGGCTTCAATGTCGTCCATCATATCCGGGCGGAACCGGTGCTGGTGCTGCTTTACAGGCTTTGAATCGGACGATATGTTGAGTTTGTGGGTAGCCATCTCTGGATCAAGTCCTGGCATATCCTCATAATTCCACGCGAAGACGTCGATGTATTCTCTTATCAGTTGAATAACTTCTTCCCTTTCGGCTGGGGAAAGATTGTTACTGATAAATATCGGCCTCGGTGAGAGTTCATCCCCAACGTCGATCTGGATAACTTCATCTTCAGTGGGAGGTTCTCTCTGCTCGAAGCGGAACTCCCATTGTGTATCCATCTGTTGAGCCCAAGAGTCATTTTCGAATGGCTCAGGCTCTGGCTCGTTTGCTTTGCAGGGATCTGTCACTACCATATTTACTGATAATGTTCGTCCGAGAGCGTCAGGTGAGTCAGAGGGTGACGAGCCATCCTGGTAGGAGGAGAGGACATTCTCGCTTGATTTGGAGGAGGGGCATACCCTAACCCGAAACGGGTCTGTTGATAGCGGGGATTGCCGAACAGTGGCGTTCGTCTGCCCTTCCCGTAGTTGAGGCCTGGCTTCCGCTCCAAGTCGTAGCCCATGTTTCGTATGATCCTCAATGTCTGTGGGCTGTATTGGTGGACCTGCATTTTCCCAGTATCGTCATCGAGAGAATCCTCTTGGACAGTCGGTTGATTGCGCACGCGGCCGAAGACTATTGTACGCTGATTGCCGCAGGTAGGCGGGACAAGGAAGATAGAGTCCTCTTGCGGTCCATACGTTGTGACAACGTTGGATGATGATGCTACCTCCCATATGTATGGGTGATAGGAATCAATAGCTGTCAAGAAGTTCTGTGCTAACGTTTCTATATCGCCATGGGAAGAGGATTCCTGGTTCGGAATCAGAGCGCTGATATACTGGAAAAGAGGATGTTTATTATCATCTGGGGCTCGGTTCCTGGTTGTATTTACATCAGTCGGCTGCTCGTGGCGCCGGAGGTTGATGACCAAGGGAGGAAGCTTCTGGTTCGAAGCGATCACGAGAGGATCACCCCCTTTTCCTGAACCGGGCTTGTTAAGGTGGATAGCCATAGGTTCCATGGCTTTTGGACGAGTGGTTCGTCCCTTTACCCTGATTGACAGTGGTAGTGCGACAGAGGGTTCTTCTGGCTCCCGGTGGGATTCCTTCTCTGCCTCGCCTGGCACTTCTTTTGTGTGATCCTGAGAGTACAACACGGCATCAGAATAGTAGGATTCCACTCCTTTAAACGGGTTTAAGTCAGCAACCTCCGTTTGTACTATTCCTTGTGCGTCTACATACTTAAGACATTGATGTAGAGTTGAAGGAACAATGTTGTGGTCGTGGATCCACGGTCTTCCCAGCAAAATGTTGTAGGATACCTCTGAATCGATGACGTAACATGTGGCTACCGATCTGAGGTTGCCAATTTGGATCCTCAGGCGAATTTTTCCCAAAGGCTTGCTCTTTCCAGCGTTGAAACCCACGATTGTGGTGGTGGTGAAAGCTAATTCGCTAGTAGGAATCCTCAGCGGCCTGAGCAGACTGTGGGGGATTATGCTGATTGACGATCCCGGATCTATGTGAATCCGGTCGACCTCCATAGAACCGACGTACCCGGTGTAATAGAGGGGCCTGTCATGCCTGTTATATTTCAATAGCATGTCATCTTGAGTAAAAGTGATATTCGGCACCACCTCTATTACACTGTAGCACTGGGGACACGCTACTGGTTCTTCGTCGGGGGACTTGAGCTGGGTCAAGCATGCCTCCGCCTGCATTAGTGCTTCACTCAGGGCTTGACGAATGTCCTGAGAGAGCCTGAGTAGCTCGAAGATGGACAGCCTGGCTGGTGTATTAGCCAGTTGGGCCAGGATGTCGAAGTTGTGCGGCTTCTCTAAACCTTTGTTAGGGATATTTCTCACAGGTTTATCAAAGCGAACTTCTTTCTGCTTCCCCTTGTCCGTTGGAGTCGGCCTTGCAGGATCGATCTCTGGCATGACGGACTCGGGTTCCGAAGGTTTGGTGGCTGAAGTATCCGCCGGTGCACCTTCCTGATTTGCTTCGTAGTTATTGAGGTAAGCTCTCCCTGAACGGGTTGCAGCTAGTACCTCGTCTTCGTCTGATGGCGAAGAAGTCGCAACCATGTGGCATGGCTTGTATTTGGAGTTCTTTCTAGACGCAGCTCTAGTAGCATTAGACTCCTTCTCGAGCTCTGTCACCAAATCCGGATGAACCCACATGATCTCGTCCCGCCGGGTGGTTAGGGGTACCAGGTCGTGATTTTGACCCCTAGTTGGAGGGAGATTGACGATGTTCATCGTGGTCCGAGAGATAGGCGCGACACCATTCGGGACCTCTTGGGGAGGCAGATTGCCAAACTGTAGAGAGATCATGTTGGCTGTGACCGCCTTCTCAGTGTTGTGCAGAGTTATGGCTTTGGCATCGATCAAATCCTGGATCTTCCTTTTCAGTATATAACACGCCTTTGTCGGGTGGTGCACATATCTGTGGAAGATGCAGTATTTGGGGTCGTTAGTACTGCCAAATTCTTGGGGCTGCTTCAACTCTGGAAGGGTGATCTTGCCACTTTTGACGAGACACTCGAATATACTCGGGATATCCTCGTCGTCAAAGGAGTAGACTTCTACGGGCCTGGACGTCCCTGGTCTCGCCTGCGCGGTTGCCGTCATCTTTTGTCTGGACGTATTGACCGTCAGAGCTTCTTTCCCTTTTGGTCCACGAGGATGGTCGCTGTTGGGAGATAACTTCTTGCCTCTGTCAGAGGCGGAGATCATGATGCCATTGTCGTGCGTCTTGCGACTGTTGTCTTCAGCGGCTACGGCCGAGAGGATGAACGAGGGCCAATCACGGAACTGATATGGTCCTGTGAACACCGAGACCACGGGAATGAGGTTTTTCCTGCAAATGTCTACCAACGCAGAGTCTGGAACTCCTGGAGGCATCTGTAAGGTGGCCTGACGAAAATGCTCGATGAAGGTACGAATGTCCTCTTTTTCTCTTTGCTTGACTTCGATGAGAGAGGACATGGACATGTCCATTCCTCCTTCGTAGAATCGCGTGAAGAATAAAGCTTTGAAGTCCTCGAAGGAAGTGATGCAGTTGTCCGCCAAGCTACGGTACCACTGATAGGCTACTCCTGAGAGACAACCTTTGAACACCCGAGTGAGGAGGGCGTCGTTCCCTTGCAGCAACACCGTCATCATACTAAAATAGTTCATGTATTGACTTGGCGACGTTTTCCCTTCGAATAGGGCCATGGTCTGAGGTTTGTACCTCGAAGGGAAAGGGACCTCTTCCCAGATAGCTGGGTAAGGCTGGTTGATTCCCAGTTTCTTGAGCTATCTTTGTGCTTCAAGGCATCGAACTGGGCTTTCAACTCCCGTACTGCCTGCATCGGATTTTCAGTCGGAAGCGGGACTACGGAGTGGTGTGGAGTTGGTTGTATCGTGACTCCAACGGGAGGCAATATATTCTCCGAAAGCGGAGGAACCGCCAACTCTTGATCTAGAGCAGGTCCTTGGCTTGGATTGGATGGTGGCAAGTCCACCCCCACACATATCTGAGTTGGCGGGACCGATGCTTGAGCCATGGCAGTTGCGTGCTGGGTTAGCATCATCTGGTGCATGTTTTCCATCATGGATTGTATTTGTTTCAGAGATGTCTCCAGTGTAGTGATGCGTTGCTCCGCGTTTCCTGATGGTGAAGCCTCCTCGTGTTCATCTTCAACGGCGTAAACTCCCATCTCCCTGGGTGTCATTGAAGGATGAGTGTAGGTCGCCGTAGAAGTCGACTCTACACTTTCAGCATCTGATTCGGGGGCCTGGCGATCCTCAGCGTCGGAATCAGAAGAGGATGAAGCTGGTCGCCGTAATCTTGCACGAGTGTTTTGGAATACCCCGGCTTCAACGTTTTTGAGGAGCTCATTGAACCTCCTTCGGCTCGGAGGCTTGGAGGGATGACGTCTTGAGTTCGAACCTCGTCTAGGCATGTGTGAGGCCATGTTTACAGATGCATGCGCGGGCTCCTTTTCCTGAAAAGACAGAGAGTAGCTTAACCGGTCAAAAATCGGTCGTCTTATTTTAGAGCAGCAACAGTTAATCACAACTCTATGGCTATTGCAACAGTGCTCGCCAGGAGGCGTTATAGACATATTGGATGGTTCCCTCTCTTTATGCTTCTGGATTAGATATTTGCACAGGTCAGGATGAGTTGTAGAAGAAGAGGATTGTTCGTTTCCTCTGCTCCCATCAGTGGTTATGCGGAGGTTGGGCACCATGGCTCTTGTTGTGCCACCTGTGTGCAACAGGTTAGCCGTCTGGGTGGCGGATAACCCCCAGGGAGGTTGTCTTTCCGCAAATTGAGCTTGCACTACGCCGAGGGACTTCGCCTGGCGTATTCTGGAGATTTGCTCAGGCTGGCGTGAAGCTGGAGAGGTCCTCAGTCGGCCATCGACTTTTCGCATAATCCGGAGGGTATGCAGATTGTCCCCTCGTTGGCGTAAGGGCCGAGAAGTTGCGTATCCTGCCGCTTGTTTCCCCTCGCGGAGATTACAGCGCTCATCTGGGTCCCCGTAGAGGTCAGATGTCTTGTGCGCGGAGCGTGACCTGTCCTTCTGATTTGGCGCTAAGGCATCATCAGAAGTTTTGTCTGTACCGCACGTAGCAGGAGACTGGTTTCTGCGCGTAAAGCGCAGTGGATACTTCTGGGTCAGCGCTGAGGCTTTGCCCAAAATTTTGTCTGTATCGCGCGTAGCGGGAGACTGGTTTCTACGCGTAGAGCGCAGTGGATACTTCTGGGTTAGCGCTGAGACTTTGCCCGAAGTTTTGTCTGTACCGTGCGTAGCGGGAGACTGAATTTTACGTACGGGGCACGGAGGGAGCGATGCTACAACCTCATTGGTCGGAGAGATCGGAGAGTCCACAGGAATGGTAGCGGATGTCTTGGGCATCCAGACCCTGCATAGCTTCCTGTTGTCTTGGATGGAGAGAGGGTGAGAGCTACCCCCGGTTCGAAGCATGTCTTCATAGGCAGACTGGTCGAACTGGACGACCAGTGTCTTCTTCGCGGTTCCTATAGATACCGCATCGTGTTGAGCAATTACTTTCTCATCAGAAGAGAAAGATGTCCCCAGCAGAGTCGCCATCTTGTTTGTGGTAGAAAACGAAAAGAATGAAAGATGTATTCAAGACGGGGTTTACACAGGACCCGTGTTCTTTTGTTTACAAACAAACTTGTACAATGTAATCCTATACGAGGATGTGGGAGTACAATTTATTTAATCTGGATATAAATTGCTATAGGTGTCTGATCTGCAGTCGATCACTTTAGCCCTTGGACCACACGATGGTGAAGAAGTGCCGTAGAAGACAGGAAGCAGCCTCGGAGGTTGCAGAAAAGGGTGGATGCACAATGCCCTGGTCGCCGATCCCTATCGTTTGCCTGAGCTCCGGGTTCCTCTCTCTCTCTCTCTTTCTCTCTCGATCTTCTCTCTCCTTGCTCGATCTTCAATTGTTCGACCTCTTTTCTGAGTCTTCAATTGTTCGATCTTTTAATTTGTCGACCTTGTTCCTCATTGATAGAGGTCTCTATTTATAGAGTTTTAGTGACAGTGACCACTCAGTTGGTGTAAAAACCGAGGAGTGGACAACACAGCACCCTTTTACACGACGGTTAAAATAACCAATGCCTACGTATAGATGATCTTTTGAATGAGCGTATAACGCGGGTCCAACTAAGGGACACAACGCGTATTGTTGCTACGAAGATCACGGCGTAAAAGCCACGTAGGTAGGTATCCTCCGTGTAGAAGAGGTAGACGTAAAAGCCAATGTCTGTCACCATGGCATAAAAGCCAAAATAGGCATAGAAGCCAGGTAGGCATAGAAGCCTGATGGCATAGAAGCCGAGTGAGCATAGAAGCTGAGGGGGCGTAGAAGCCGAGAGAGCATGAAAGCTGAGGAGGCGTAGAAGCCCTAAGTGCATAACAGCTGAGGGGGCGTAGAAGCCCTGAGAGCATAACCACTGAGAGGGCGTAGAAGCCCTGAGAGCATAACAGCTGAGGGGGCGTAGAAGCCCTGAGAGCATAACCACTGAGAGGGCGTAGAAGCCCTGAGAGCATAACCGCTGAGGGGGCGTAAAAGCCACTACGCAATGCTGAGTGCTGACGTGGACGTCCTTAGCCGGAATTACGGCTTTTGAAGATATAATCAAATCTCTTGCATTAAATGCAGAGATCTGCCACCATCCTGTGCATTAATTGCGAAGGCGTGTTCTGAAGGCCTGCCCCCGTTCTGAGCATCAGGCGAAGAGACGTGCCTCGAGCTTTGTTCAAAGCGCAGCTTTTGACATGGCAGTCTGTTTGTCTTCTGCGGTGTGTAGACGGTTTCACGTTTGCCTGTGTAGAACAAGGCAGCGTATCCCATTGTATACGAAAAAGCAGTTTACGTAAGGGGGGTGTCACCACACGATGGTTCGGTGATTCTTAATCAAATCCCCTGTATTAAATGCAGAGATCCGCCATCATTCTGCGCATTAAATGTGGAGGCGTGTTTTTGAAGGTCTGCTGCTCTTCTGTTCATTCGTCGCAGAGACGTGCCTCGAGAAGGCTGTCACCGTCTTGTGCACCAATCGCAGAGACGTGCCTCGAGCCCTGTGCAAAGTGCAGCTTTTGATGTGGCAGGCGGTTTGTCTACCGCGGAGTGTAAACAGCTCATGTCTGCCTGTATAAAACAAGGCAGCATATCCCCTCGTTCACGTAAAAGCAGTTTACGCGAGGGAGATGGCAGTAACTGACAGCCTGGGTCGTAGTGCCGTGCCATCATTATAGCCGTCGTCTGGGTAGTCGAGCCGTATCCCTTTGTCAGAAGTTCAAACGTCAGGTTCATTGGAGGGTCTGACAGGTTCGTCTTGGAGAACACGAAGCGTTTCTCGTATGCTTTAATACCGCATTTGAAAGCGGATGTGTTTTATGCCATATAGGCGACGAAGCCCTCTACTTTACGCTCTGAGGCGGCCTGGACATACTGCACTTACGCGGATGGTCCTGAGAAGCTCTTGTCTTGCCTGCTTGGCGGCTCTGAGGTCATCTTTTTACGCTGCCCCGTACCAATAGGTTTGCGTATAGTCATCCGGCGTATTTTTATGCTTCTACATCAATTCCCGCCTAGCTACCTGGGCAATACTGTTGTCTCCATACGACATGGTGTTTGTCCCACAGAAAGCCGTCAAGGATCAAGCACTGGCCGACTTTCTGTCAGCATATACGATGCCAGAAACATCAAAACTCTAGACGAAGTGGAGAACTCAAATGTAACTTAATGTGAGGCTTTTTAGCGAATGTTCTTCGACGGTGCTTTAAGAACAGGGTCCAAGGGCAATATCATTGTAGGGGTCGGGATAGTGCTAATATTCCCATACGTTATGGTCATCAACCGGCCCTATTCTCTTACAAACCTGTGCTCCAACAATGTGGCAGAGTACAATACCTTGGTCATTGGGCTACAACTCGCCAAACAAGTAGGAGTGGAGTATTTGGAGGCTTACGGTGACTCCAAAATAATAGTCAGTCAGGTCCGGGGTGAGTACAAAGTCCAGTACGGAGACCTAATTCCTTACCACCAAGTTGCACTTGGCATCATCTCAACTTTTGAGAGATTCTTTATTGAGCACATTTCTCGATTGCAGAACATCGAGTCTGACGTCCTGGCCGGCCTTGCTGCCTCCTTGAAAGTTCTAGACAATATCTATTAGCTAATCACTATTCTCTATTAAATTTGAAAGTTCTAAGAGAGCTTGATTTAATTAACAAATAAAAAGAAATTACATAGAATTCCTAGGCGATAATCAAAGTACAAATTTATTTTCTAGGGGTGACGATGGAGGGTTAGGAGTGTAACAACTCTCTTTACTCCATGGATGATCCGATGCAGGTGGAGGAAGCTCTCCTATCCTTCTTGACTATAGGTCGCAGATAGGCATCCTCTTGTATGGGTATGGTACCCTACTATTTATAGTCATCCTATAGGTGCACATATGTTGGGCCGCATGGATGCCGGAGCGTGCCATGTGTCCTTTCTTAAAAGGGTGCATCTGTAACCGTGAGCAGGCCGAGCTGCTACGTGGGTTCTTGTTAGGATTTTTTGTTGCTGAAGATCTGGGTGGTTCCCATCCTTTGTGGGCGTGACTTGGTCAGCTTGACACATAGTTCGTACTTGGTTGGAGAGAATCATAACAGTAATATTTGGTCTTAATGGAGTCTGAAACACATATGGCCAGAGACGAATGGGATTCATAGAGTCTGGGATGCATGGGGCCAAAGACGTATGGAACATATGGAGTCTGGGACGCATGGGGCCAGAGACGCATGGGACCGTATGGATCCTAGCACGCATGGGGCCAAAGGCTCATGGGACCACGCATGGGGCCAGAGACACATGCGACAGCATGGAACTTAGGACACATGGGGCCCGAGATGCCTCGGACCGCATGGAACCTGGGATGCATGAAACCAATTATGCTGTACACTTGGCGCTATACATCCATCGGGAGAAAAGTTCTGTGCTGACGTGAGACTTCTGTCGTTTAGTCTGTTCACGTCTTTTGAAGCAATTAGAAAAATTATTTTATCCGGATTCTATATCAGAGACGATCATGTTAACGGGATGCCATGGCAGGTCCATCTATGGCCAAAGCTGCTTCGACTGTTTGGGATGCATGGATGTTGTCTTGTTGGGCCACAGGGAGACTCTGTGGCCTGATCTCTTCTGAGTTTTTGTTTTGGGGGTCAGGGTTGCATGAATGCATATTTTTCATGCTTCTACAAGACCCCCTTCAAACTTTTTAAACTGATGAGTTTGGAATACGTTGAATAAGAAGCATGGAGGAAGAAGCAATTTTGGCCGCATGGCTGGAAGGTCGCATGGCGTTGGGTTGCATGGACGTTGGGCTGCATGAGCGTTGGGCCAACACTTCCAGGCTGTCAAATCGTTATTAACTTAAGGATTTGGTTTGATCTTTTAATGGATCTCCTTTGGGATTCTGCGCCATCTCCTAACGTAGGGCTCGAGGTGACGGTTTCCCGGGAGATTTAAAGTGGATCACAAAAATTAAGGTATCATATTTGTCCCCATAACTACTTGGTTTATCGCCTCGATCTCTTCACGCAGCTTTTGAAGCCTATAAATAGGCGGTGGGGAGGAGAGAGAACTTTATCTCTTTGCTTTGTTTTCTTCTCCCCTGAGGGATACTGAAGGCTAAGGCTCTTTTTGTCGAGGGGTTGATCAAGGGCAGTCTCAACCCATGGCCCCCTGATCCGGGTGTTTTGCTTAGAGGTAGGGCAGTACTGCACTTCTCATGCTGGGTTATGGAGGAATTGGCACCAGTACACAATCTTGCTGCAGGGATGCGCGCAGCCCCCTTCGCAAGATTCTGCTGCCTGGATCGAGACTCATCTTGGACATGCGCAGACCTCTTCATAGAGTTTTGTTGTGTGGACGAGCAGTCCTCTGTAACATGCGTGTCAAGCTTTGGCGTGGTCGTATGGGTGGGGGTCATCTGCTTCATGCACAGAGATTTATCTTTGGCTTGACAGCATGGATGCGATCTCCTCATGCTTGTGCGTGCAGGCTGGGTCGTGCGTCGCTGCGGCCAAAATAGTCGTATACGGCAGTTGTGCCTTTATGTGATATTCACTGAGACTGATGCGTGTCTTCTTTTTGCTTATTTTCCCCTCGTTCGTGTTGCTTATGATGAAGCATTGAAGGATATCATAACACCCGTCATTCGAAGAGAATGTAACCCTTATGCAGCGGTTCCTCGTCAAGCACTAATCCAGGAGACGAGGACGGTTTGTCGAGAACTAATCCAGGATACGAGGTCTATTTGGCAAGGATTTATTTAGAAAACGAAGATGAACATTATGCGTCACGTGATGAGTCGTCCTTGTCATGCAGCGTACTAGTTGCATTTTTCTCCTGTATGCGGCTTGCTACCGGCTGGGGGCTTGTGGCGACAATGACAGAATTTGGATTAATTGCCATTCCTATCGTTGGTCTTCCCGTCTGGTTGTAGAGTGCTCTTCCTTTGCTATCCATCAGTATGGATTCTTTTTTATATACTGAGATTTGTACTGTGGAGTGGTAAGCCAGAAAGCATTAAACTCTATTGTTAGGCCCACTTGTGTCCGTGGCTGAAATAATACGGGGCACCTTTTAATGGAAGAGGTTCTTGTCGGTAAGAACTCATGGAAACCATTAAAAGGAGTTTCCATTATATATACTCGAGACCTTGAATATTAATGAAAACCCTTGAAATATAACGGATTTACATCATATGTACTCATGATATTGAATAAAAGTTTCTCCTTTTTGGGGACTCCTTCCTTTATTTGTCTTATTGTGTATAAATTTTGCGATATTTGTAAATAATGTGGAACCAGAGAATCCTGACCCCTGATAAACATCGTGGGTGTTCTTGGGGTTCACTAGACCCTCTATGTAATCTTTTTTTTGTTTTCTTTAAGCAAAGAAAAAGCTTCTTCTTTTATTGCATTTATTTGTGTGAACTTCGAATATCATACCAGAAATAATATGGATGTAGTATAATACCGTTGTTATTGAGGACGTCCCACTGGGGAACTTAGGTAGACCTATTATTTGTTTCATTCGTTGAGTGAAAATAATTAGTTAAAAAACAATCCCTATCAGAGGTAATATGGACGTGATATATTTTGTGGACTTAGTGCCACTGGCGTACTTAGGATTAAGTACGGGTAATAAGTTAAGATGACAACCGATATCAGAGATAATATAGACATGATGATCGATAGCCAAGACCCGAAAAGTTTGCTCAGAGGTAATATGGACATGGTAAACTCGGCCGGGGCGAAATGTCTGGATAGTAGTTCAGAGGTAATATGGACGTGAACCAATTATCCAAAAAACTCACTGAGGTGTAGTTTGTTGAGTGTGGTCTATCCGAGAGTGAAGATAGACCTGAGAATTGCTCCGCTGGGGAGATTTTTTTTTAAGCGGTCACTGCGGGAGTGTGCAAGTGGACCTGAGAAGTGCTCCAATATTTAGACTTGTCACATATGTACCCATTTAGACTTGTCATGACAAATAGTGAACCCAACTTGGACCCAAGCCTATTAGTCATTTTTACTCATTAATTAAGGAGAATTAGTTTAATTATAATTAGTTAGAGACTTCCAAAAATATCCACCCTTAATTATTTTCTCATAATTCACCATTTAGGGGTAACTTGGACCTTTGTAAGTGACTTGGGAAAGGGAAGAAGAGGCCTGCCACTATTAGAGGGGGTTCTTCTCTCTCTCACCTCATTTGCATTTATTTTTTATCCAAAATTCTAGATCCCTAAATTTCCACATTCCCACCATTGATTTCCTACTCAATTTACTTCCATTTCCTTCTCAAATTCTTCACTCTTGGAGCTTTGGAGCTTGGAGAAGCAAGGAGCACAAGGAGGAGGAGCTTTGGAGCTAGAGATCATGTCTGAAATGTGTCCAATTATATTTTTATTAGGAATTCGTATCACGACCCGCACCCGGTGTAAGGGTACAAGTCGGAAACAACGCCCAGCCTACGCCGCAGAATCGGCAGTAGAACGCTGTCTGGATAATCTATCTAACAATATAATGAACCACCAACAATAGTAATATACTCAATCGTAGATCTAAGATGGAAAGCACGAATCAGATAAAGAATAGAATAGTCACAATACAACTCACGAGTCTAAAATAATACATTAATGAGTCTGAAAGAATAGCAAAAATAAGCTGGAGACAAATCCAGTACAAGAATACTAAGAAGCTACTACTCATGGGTCAAATGTCTCAGTTGGGATAAGTCCCTCCAGAATCAGGGTCTCAGACTCTAAACCCACAATATCGTGGGGTCCATAATAGGTAGGGTACCACTCCTCAGTGTCATCTGGAAAAATATATCCAGTCAGGAAAGGAGCAGAGCACATCTCTAACAGCAGTTCTAATCAATAATAAAAACTATGTAACAGTAAATAGATGTGAATATACAAGATGCACAATAGATACAAGAGATATATATGTACAATAAGGAAATACTGGATATAATGCAATAATGAGCAATATGTCAATGAGCAAGAATATTAATGTCTAAGTGTGTGAGTACTAACTTAACATATGATCAGCTTGGGAACTTGATACACGAGATACAATATTTATGGCCTGGCTAATCATATGTGCGGTGTATGATTAACACTATTCAAGATAACAAAATGGGTATGATCACATATCTATACTACATACTCTCCACCCCCGACTGGTATAATAGATCCAACCATGGTACTCTATGGCACGAGATTCCCCAAGAAGATAGCTAGTCTCCCCGAGAATCAGTGTCTGTACATGTATAAGATAATCAATAAAACAAGGCTTGCACAAGATACACCATATACCAAGGAATAACATCTCATGACGAGATCCGGATATACCAATCCGTATAACCATCGTGTCAAGAAAAGTTGGATATCTAGACTAGATACAATGAACATAGAGGATATCATAAATAAAAAATTATCAGAGAATGTACTCGCCTGAAGTCCAATGAATAGTCTCACAGATGTCTGACACGGTACCTCGAAGACCTAGATATGGAATGCAACATCAATACAAAGTTATGGGAAGAAAATAAGTTAAACTAGTCAACTTCTAGGTCAATAAGTCAATTCTAAGCCAAAAGTCAACTATGGTCAACTCTGGTCAACTATAGTCAAACTATGGTCAACTACCTATTTCTAGGTTGTATAAACATAACACAAAAATATTGGGTCAAGATACTAAAGTCTCAGCCAAGAAACCCATATCTTAAATGTTGGGATACCGTATCTTCGGATATGTAAATTCCAAGGTAAACATCACAATATAAATATCAAACAATAATTATTAGTAATATAGAATCACAATTACAACATTAATTAGATACCGTAGTTTTGAACCAATTTGGTATCTCAACAATAATCACAACTTGATACCCAAACCAATATCTTGGGTATCTCTAATTACCTTGGTTCCCTCAAGGTAATTCCCAATACCTTGTTATATTAACTACCCGTACATATATAATACATATACTAAATATTATAGATATAAGAAATTAACAATTAAGAATATATTACATCAATATTTATACTAATATATATACATATATATATATCTATAGGTATATAAACATATAAATATAAAATCTGCCAACCGTCGCTAAAAACTATGCTGAAATACTGATTTTCTGATACGCTGACTTTTTAGTGACAGTTCTGCCTGTCACTGAAACCGTCGTCGCTGTTACTGTTGACTTCTTGCACTGCTGCTGCTGCTTTGGTGACGGTTTACAACCGTCACCGATTCAACTGTCGCTGCTGCTGCTTATTCCCGCCGCTGCTGCTGCTAATTAATGACAGCGGCTGCTGTCATTAATGGCGCTGCCATTTGCTACAGTGGCTGTTGTTGTTCTCCCGCTGCTATTAATGACAGCGGCTGTCATTAATCCTCTACCGCCAAACACCTGTAAAAATTATATATATATAACATATATATCTATATATATCATATATATATATATATATAAACCCAAATAATATATATATATATATATATAAATACTAATAAACTATAAATACACCCCCTTATTAATATGTACATATTATGACATAGCCACAAGCACATACATACATAAATACATTTATAAATATTCAAATATGCATATGTATAAATAATTATATAGCAATTATATATAATATATTTATCCAATTAAATATACATATATACATATTGTCACAACATACATACATACATATTTACACATAACACATATACATATATATTTATACATGTAGCTACATACTATATATATTCTTAGTACATATATAATACATAGATCTAGAATACAAGAATCACAAATATATATACTATAATATATATAATAATATCTATATATATGCACAAATACAATCTACATGAATTAAGAGCACAAGAATTAAATCTACATATAATTACACAACAAATGGAGAGTATCACACCGTATCCTACTAGATCTAGGATACGCATGTGATACGGGTCCACCACACATCCAATTGTACCCCGAAAGACACAAACAAGTCACATATATTATTTATGAACAATACGAAGAGTTAAAAAATAGATCTACGTATCCGTGTCAAAATATGACATGTACAAAATCCCATGTCGGAGGAAAAATCCCCAAATCAATACGTATCACCAAATTGTTGGGATACGACCTACACGTACCCAATTGTGGACACAATACTAGCCCCAAACACACAAGCACATGCCTAATTGATTTATAGGATCAATTGACACACACAACAATTGTCAATCTCGGAATTTCCCTAAAATTGACACAAAAAGTATCATAACTTTCTCAATATGCCTCATATGAACACAAAACCAGATCCTATGGATAGCCTATGCATATGGATTAATTTTTCATGGTTAAATCTCAGATTTAGAACTTAATTTAAGGGAAAAAACTGAATTGTACCTATTGGGAGATGGATTCCCAATGAAACCTCCAATTGAGATAAAATTGCCTCCAACTTGTAGATCATTGCTCCTCTTTGTAGATCCTTACTTCCTCCTTCTAGATCCTTGCTTCTCAAGTCTCTAATGGTGATTGAGAAGAAATTGGAATAAAATTTGGTAGGAAAATGAAATAGGAATGAAGGAATTTGGTAGTGGAAAATTCTAGATCTAGTTTTGGAATGAAAAGAGGAGAGAGAATTTTTCTCCTATTTTAAATATAGGTCGGCCCCTATTTCCCCTCCCTCAAGTTATCATGTAATGTCCATTATACCCCTTGGGACCTCTTAGGAAGAAATAATTAAGGAAGAAAGCTTCTAGTCTAATGATTTAATTAATTTAATCCATCTCCTTAACAATGGGCTTTCTAAATGGGCTAAGTCTAACTAATTAATTCATGTTGGTCCATAGGTCCAAAATAAACTAGTTAAGTCCACTAACACAAGTCCAAATTAAATAACTAATATCTAACAACAATTAAATAATACAAAAAATAATTATTTATCAAGCACAATATTTAATTAAATAGGAAATTACTAAAATACCCTTTCCTAGAAAATATGGTAGTGATAATCCATCTTCCAATTGGTAATTCCTAAATTTCCCTTTTTATTTTATATTTTTAATCATGCATTTGACCATTAGGAATGACCCCATGGCATAGGACTACCTACAGGAACAAGTTCTAGGCTAATTGGTTATGTATTGTGAATTCTATGTGATAATTTGTGTGTATTTTGGGGAAATTATGAGATTGACAAATCAATTGTGTGTTATAAGACTAATTAGATCTAGTTAGACTTAGTTCGGGATTGTGGGACTAGGTACGTGTCCACAAATGGATACATGTAGGCCGTATCACGGTATTTTGTGATATTGTGTGATATAGAGCTCAATTTTGTGTGTTTTGTACAATTCTCTTCAATATGTATTTAAATTAGTTAGAATAGATATTACTATATATAATTTATGTGTAAGAATGATTTATTATGGAATAATTAGGAATATAGCATTTTTCTTGAGGAGTATCATGAGTATTCCTAGTTCGTATGCTAAGTGTTTGATTAAAAGCTCTATTGTATCAGATAGATATTTATGTGTAGGATTATATATGTATATATATTTATTTATTTATTATCAAATATATGTGTGTGTGTGTGTGTGTGTGTGTGTGTGTGTGTGTGTGTGTGTGTGTGTGTGTGGTTTAAAGTGAATTAAGTGACTGTGATATAGATGTGTGTATGATGATTAATTGCATGTATTTGTTGGTATCAGTGGCAGACTTGATGTCGGGGCTCGAGTATAATTTAAAACTGACTGTTAGCCATCAGTGCAAAAACTGAAGCAATACCAGTTATCCACTGTGGTGAAACTGAGGATGTGGAGTTACGTGCTTTTATGTGACTGATACTTAGGAGTAGTGGGGTAACGATAGTTGAGTACTTATTCGACTGATAATCGGTTGGAGTTAGCAACTGTGCACCATTTGATGCACTGTCAGGTGCAGTATCAACTTGGTATCAGAGTGACTGTTAAAGGGGATTCACTGTAACCCTGTGTTTGTGTGTAGTAGTTATTAATATTAGTAAGTTTCAGTGCAACAATTAACACCTTGGTGCTTGGATTAAGAAGTATTGGTACAGTTGATGCTGCTACTAATTTTTAGCTGATTGGTTGTGTGTGAAATAAGGGGGGAGTCTTGCCTGGGAGTTTTTCCTAGACTGTTCTACAGTGCAGAGGATAGATGTGCCAATGTTGGATAGGTTGTATCCAGTATGAAGTTGCAATATTAGTGTTTTGTATCTTAGGTGTATCAGTGATGACTCAGGGTGGGGGAGAATAGCATGCACTGCCTCCTGAGTAGACATACCTGAACATAGTGTGGCAGCAATACTATAATTTCTGGAGACTGAACATCAGTAGCAATAGCTATTGATGACGATATCAGAAATTGGGGGTTACCAAGGCTAAGCAAGTTAGAGAGTTAGTTAGCATGTCTTTAAAGGCCCAGTTAGTAATTATGTTGGTATCAGTTACGTTAGTATCAGCTATAGATTAGCTTTAGTATATAATTTGTTAGATGTGTTAGATATAAGTTGGATCAGTTAGTGTAGTGATAACAACTATGTAGTATCAATTATTAAAGGTTAGCATTATAAATAAAATAGATAGGGATATGTTAATTAGTATCAGTTACTTGCATATATTAAAGATAGGTTAGTGTTAGTTAGATTCTAAGTCTACGTTAAGCTATTGATGTTAACTAAGTTATACCTTGGACTTTTAGTAGTGACCAGTATAGCTAGAACAAGCTAATTTGGGTTAGCTAGGAACCAATATAGACTATTAACTTAGTTTGGACCTAATATAACTTAGTTAAGCTAGAATGACCTAGAAGCATGAGTTACTTTATTTTTAAACCATTCCCTTTTGATTTACCATATTAACTTAATATTTTCTAAATAGGATCGTGTTACATCATCTTGGGCATCGAGATACACCCTTTGCTCAGGACCACAGGCGAGTACATTTCTCTGTTAGTTTTTTTTCATGATAGTGTATATATTACATGTTCTAGAATTGTATACTTGATTCCGACACAATAGTTTCACGGACTGGTACTATATGGATCCTGTCTGGAGATGTTATCCCTTACCGTGATCAGCGAATAATCCTTCACATATATTTTATCGTGTATATCGGGTATTGATTTTAGTGTACTTCGTGTTCACATATTGGTCATGTTCAGTGTGCCCATATTCGTGTTCGTAACGTGTCGTGATTGGATCCATAAGTATTGGTTGGGGATTGGGGAGTAGGAGTTGGTTATGTGATTAAGCCCAAGTGTATTCGTGTACATATCGATTACATATCACACGTATAATCGAGTTAGCATATTGTATTCGTGTTTAACCCAAACCGATCACATAATAAACTTGTATTTCATGGCACATTAGCTAGTTGTATCTATTTTCTTTATTTCAGTTATTCTATTGCTTGTTCTTCATTCCAGTACATTACCTATTTACTTTAGTTCATTATATTTCGATGTTTAGTTATCTCGTATTCTTTTCTATTATCTATTATATATGCTCGATTATGTATTTGGAACTTCTTTTAGAGGTATGTACTTCACTCCAATCCCGACTGGATATATTTTTCAGATGATTAGCTTATGGACCAGTGTCCCACCTACTACGGACCGCAGGACGACGTATATTTAGATGATACTCTTTTAGAGCAGGAGGACCTAGTACCAGAGGCTGGGTAGGGTTAGATTATTTGTTTAGACTTGTGTTAGACATTATTGAGGTTATTGGCCTGTATATATTATTTTAGACTTGTGGATATATTATGACTCTTTCCTTCATTATTCCATCTCGTGCTTTATCTTTTTTAGTTATGTATTATGATTGAGTATAGTTTACCATTTTCAGATACCATATTGTTCCTCCGTTTAGAGTTGAGATGATATTGAAAGTTACCATATAAATATTGTTTGAGATATTTAGATAGTATAGTTGACCCAGACAGCGTTCTACCACCGATGCTGCGGTGTAAGCTGGGCTTTATTTACTACTCGTACCTTATTTTGGGTGTGGGTCATGACATATTTTTAGTAGTGGCACATGCAGGTCAAGAGTCACAATTAGAGCGATATCATAGTAGTGCTCACCTAAAGAACTGCTATGAACCTATTTTAGGATATAGGATATAGGCTGAGAGTATACTCAATCACGACTGGGGAATAATTCTAAATATCTATTTTGCTATCCTTATCTACTGAATATTTTCTTTACTTTGAATAAAATATGTCCTTCATTGGTGATATCGTATCTTACTCCATATTGATTCCTTTGTTCAATCTATCTTCGATGCGTTCCCAGCGCTCGGGCGCAATATCAGCAAGGTCGGTCACTTCGTTGCCTCTAAGGGAAGCACCGGCAGACGTTGTTCCAGCAGTTATATTCCAGAGGTCCGCTTCACCGATCCAGGAGGACGTTTTTGTAACAGCTTTCAGAGGTGTTCCACCTCCGGTACAGAGAGCAACACCAATAGTTTTAGGGGATCTTCTACCCCTACCATCCGTAATCAAGCGGACACAGATGTTTGCACTCTTTCAACAGATGATGGAGGCACAACAGCGCCGGTCAGAGGTTATGAGGCATGGCATTGAAAATGCCCACCAGATTATATTCGCCGCAGTCGAGAGAGTCATCTTAGTCCAGCCATAGATGGCACCACCTCAGTTTACCACGTAGCAGCTGAGGCCGGAGACAATCATAGACTTCAAGAGGATAGGACCAAAGGACTTTAAAGGCACTGAGGGGATTATTTATGCTGATGATTGGATAGAAGACATTGAATAAAACCTGCGGGTGGCACAGATTCCAAAGAGGTTGCAGGTAGAGGCCGCAGGAAGCATAATGTTTGACATCGTACTGACTTGATTCAGGACGAAACCCACGATCCCAGCACCAGGACTTACTTGGGAAGCTTTTAAGGAGCTCTTCAAGGAAAAGTTCTTTCCAGATGTGGATCTGACATCTCTAGAGAGCCAGTTTCAGTACCTCGTTCAGGGAGGTATGATAGTGGATAAGTATGGGGCAGAGTATTGTAGATTAGGCTGCTTTATAGAGGTGCAGAACCCTAGAGGAAGGGCCAGGAAGTTCAGGAAGGGCCTGATCAAGGAGATCAAATCACATACGAATGGAGACCCCACCACTAATTTTGAAGAGATTCTGAGACAGGCACAGCGGAAAGAGGATGATCTAGAGCTTGGCTCCAAGAGACCGAGGGATATAGGAGGATCCAATATAAATACGGGTCCAATAAAGCGGCCTCACTTTTAGCAGCAGCATTAGAGACACTTCCAGCAGCCGAGGCAATAATATTCGGGACCAGCTAAAGTGCCAGTACAACAGACGCACCAGATCCAGAGGCCAGTTATTCCTTGCCCATTCTGTAAGAAGCAGGGACATAGATGGGATGCGTGCAAGATGATATTGTGCCAGTATTTATTCTGCGGATCAGGAGACCATCAATTGAGGACTTGTCCAATAGCTCCAGCTCGTCCAGCTCAGGACGGGGCCAAGGCACAGAGGGCACCCGTAAGACCACCAGTGGGACAGCAGAAAGGACCTCCCCTACCACCACAACAGTAGCAGTTTGCTCAGCACCAGCATCAGCAGAGAGGTGCCCAGCGACAAGGGCAAGCTTTTGCTTTGGCCGTCGAGGAGGAGGAGCCAGTCGGTGATGTTATTTTAGGTTCAATCTATTTTGATTATTTTCCAGATCATGCTTTATTTGATTCTGGTGCTTCACAGAGTTTCGTATCTGTATCTTTTGTCCTAAAATATCACCTTAAGACTGAACCGTTAGCGAGGACTTGCAAGATCACGACCGGGGGTAGAATTATCCTGGTCAGTGACGTTTGCAAGGATAGAAGAGTTTCTTTGGGAGGCCGAGAGTTAAGCACGTGTCTACTCATAATGCCACTTTTGAGCTACGATATAGTACTTGGGATGGATTGGTTGAGTAGGCACCATGCTAGTATTGATTATCGTGGAGGCATAGTTTTATTTCAGGCACCGGGAGAGCCAGAGCTTGAGTTCGTCAGAGGAACAGTAGATCAGAGCGAGGGAGACTTCTGTGGAGCTATGGTAGAAGAACATGAGCTGCTACATCCATTGATTGTAGAGTATATAGACGTCTTTTCGGAGGAGTTGCAGGGGTAGCCACTAGACCGAGATGTGGAGTTATCTATAGACTTGGTGCCAAATTCAGAGCCAATATCACAACACGTCTATAGGGTAAACAACAACAAACTGGCAGAGTTGAAGGAGCAAGTGGATGAGTTGCAGGACATGGGCTTAATCCGGTCCAGTTCATCACCGTGGGGTGCTCCGATATTATTTGTATCGAAGAAGAATTGGTCAGTACGCATGTGTATCGACTACGGGGCACTCAACAACCTCACTATCAAGAACAAATACTCGTTACTGTAGATTGACGATTTATTTGATCAGTGAGCGGAACGAAGGTATTCTCGAAGATAGACTTGAGGTCATAGTACCACCAGGTGAAAGTGAAGAAGGAAAATATTTCGAAGATAGCTTTCAGGACTCGTTATTGGCAGTTTAAGTTTTTGGTGATCCCGTTCGAGCTGACCAATACCCCGACAGTATTCATGAACCTGGTGAATAAGGTGTTTCATCAGTACTTGGATCAGTTTATTATGGTATTCATTGATGATATATTGATTTATTAGAAGACCCCGGAGGAGCATGAGAAACACCTGAGGATAGTTCTGGAGACCCTCAGGAAGGAGAAACTTTATGTTAAGCTTTTAATTTGTGAGTTCTTCTTTGATAAGGTTGAATTCCTCGGGCATGTGATTATAGGAGACGGAATCTCAGTAGACCCGAAGAAGATTTTAGCAGTTGAGTCATGGTCTACCCCAAGTTAAGTGGCGGAGATCATAAGTTTTCTTGGATTGGCAGGCTATTATCGAAGATCTATTCAGGATTTTTCTAAAATTGCAGAGTCAATGACTAGGCTAACCAGGAAGGACATGGAGTTCGTCTAGACTGAGGATTGTTAGGCCGCTTTTGAGGAGCTAAAGAAGAGGTTGACTACAGCTCCAATATTGATATTGCAATCAGGGACATGAGAATTTTTTATATATAGTGATGCGTCGGGTAAGGGCTTGGGATGTGTGTTGCACTATAAAGGGAAAGTGATTTCTTATGCTTCTAGGAAATTATGTCCGCATGAGAAGAATTATCCTACCCATGACTTGGAGTTGGCAGCAGTTATTTTTGCTCTTAAACCGTGGAAGCACTACTTGTATGGAGAGAGGGTAGAGATCTTTACAGATCACAAGAGCTTAAATTATGTGTTTACATAAAAGGAGCTCAACATGAGGCAGCGACGATGGTTGGAGTTGTTGAAGGATTTTGACATTTTTTTGCAGTACCATCCAGGAAATGCCAACTTAGTCGCTGATGCCTTGAGCAGGTATCCAGTGGCTATGTACTTGATGAAGGATAGGTACTTGTTGGCCGATATTGATAGCTTGGGTATTGAGGTATTAGTTCCTGGAGTTGTAGCACAGATGTGGGGACTTCAGGTACAGTCAGAGTTGATGGACCGGATCAGAGCCGCACAGTTCGAGGATGAGTCTCTGAGGAGCATCAGAGCGCAGGTCTGGATGGGATTGGCAGAGGACTTCAGTATTGCAGAGGATGGATCATTGCGGCACTGTACCAGATTGTGTGTGCTGAGTGGAACGGTGCGCGAGGAGGTTCTTTAGGAGGTGCATCGATCTCAGTATTCTATGCATCCAGGTTCCAACAAGATGTATAGGGACATGAAAGAGCATATTTAGTGGTATGGTATGAAGCGAGAGGTAGCTAGCTTCGTATCCAGATGTTTGGTATGCCAGCAGGTAAAGGCAGAGAGACAAAGGCCCAGTGGATTGCTTCAGCCTTTACCCATTCCAGAGTGGAAGTGGAAACATGTGACGATGGACTTTGTTTTGGGGCTTCCGCATTCTTCAGTAGAAAAAGACGCAATTTGGGTTATCATAGACAGGTTGACCAAATCAGCCCATTTTTTGCCATTCAAAGTGGGTACTTCTACGGAGAATCTTGTAGAGATGTATGTGCATCAGATAGTCAGATTACATGGAATTCCTATGAGCATAGTCTCGGATCGGGATAGTCATTTTTACGTCTCACTTTTGGAGGAGTTTGCAGGCTAGCTTGGGCACTCAGCTCAAGTTCAGTACCGCATATCACCCTCAAATAGATGGGCAGTCGTAGAGGACTATCTAAACCCTTGAGGATATGCTACGCACTTGTATTTTAGATTTTAGAGGCTCTTGGAAGGATCATCTTCACTTGATAGAGTTTTCTTACAACAACAGCTACCAGGCCAGTATAGAGATGTCACAATTTGAGGCGTTGTATGAACGGAGATGCCGCACTCCGTTATCGTAGGATAATATTGGTGAGAGAGCCTGATTGGGACTAGAGATGATCGTGGATGCAACTGAGAAGGTAAAGCTTATCAGGGATAGACTTCGGATGGCGTAGGACAGACAGCGGCATTGGGACGATAGCTACCGAAGACCATTGGAGTTTGAGGTATATATTTTGTTTTGTATTGCTTGTGATTACTTGTTTTAGTTAGAGTGTTAAGGCTGTGTTTTATGCTAGGTTGGCGATCTGGTGTTCTTGAGGATTTCTTCGACACGGGGCACGATTCGTTTTGGTGGAGGAAAAAAGTTTAGTCCGCGGTATATCGGACCCTTAGGTGTTATTGAGAGGGTATGTGCAGTGGCCTACAGACTAGACTTGCCGCCTGTATTAGAGGGAGTGCATAACGTGTTCTATGTGTCACAGATGAGACGGTATGTGGCAGATCCTAGCCATGTACTAGATCATTCGGAGATCAAGGTTGGTCCGACTCTTAGCTACCCAGAGCAGCCTGTGGAGATTCTAGATCGTAGGTAAAAAGTGCTACGGAACCAGACTATTCTTTTGGTGCACGTCGCGTTGAGGCATCATTCGCCAAAAGAGAGTACCTGGGAGTGACAGACCGAGATACACGAGCGATATCCTTATATGTTTGAGCCGTGAGGTATAATTCTTTCTTGCTTGTATTGATTGCTTTTAGCTAGTTAGTTCTTCCTTAATTTCGAGGACAAATTTTTTTTAAGGTGGATAGGATTGTCACACTGACTTTTTCAACTAGGGGTAGTTTGATAATTTGACATGGGTATTTAATTTAGGGATTTGATATTGAATATTAGTGTGATGATTATATTAATTATTTAATTATGTTGAGCTATAAATTATTTGTGACTAGTATTAATTATTTAGTTAGAGACTTGTGTTATTTAGTTTACTTAGAGAGACTTGCTCGATATTTAGACTTGACACATATGGATCCATTTAGACTTGTCATGACAATTAGTGAACCCAACTTGGACCCAAGCCCATTATTCATTTTCACTCATTAATTAAGAAAAATTAGTTTAATTATAATTAGTTAGAGACTTCCAAAAATATCCACCCTTAATTATTTTCTCATAATTCACCATGTAGGGGTAACTTGGACCTTTGCAAGTGACTTGGGGAAGAGGAGAAGAGGACGACCACTATTAGAGGTGGTTCTTCTCTTTGTCTCCTCATTTGCATTCATTTTTTATCCAAAATTCCAGATCCCATGACGGTTTGGTTAGGCTTGGTTGAGTCATAAAAGATAGTAGGTTGAGGTGCTTCATTGATTAGTAAACCTATGGTGCTGGTAAGGTCGGGACCGTGGTCGTCCCCCAAATTTTTACATTCCCTCTATTGATTTTCTACTCAATTCACTTCCATTTCCTTCTCAAATTCTTCACTCTTAGAACTTTAGAGCTTGGAAAAGCAAGGATCACAAGGATGAGGAGCTTTGGAGCTAGAGATCGTGTCCGAAATATGTCCAATTATATTTTTTTGGGAATCCATCTCCTAATTGGTAATTCATGAATTTCTTTTTTTATTGTATCTTCTTAATCATGCATTTGACCATTAGGAATGACCCAATGGCATAGGACTACCTATATGAACAAGTTCTAGGCTAATTGGTTATATATTTTGAATTTTATGTGATGATTTGTGTGTACTTTAGAGGAATTATGAGATTGACACATTAAATGTGTGTCATGAGACTAATTAGATCTAATTAGACTTAGATCAGAATTTTAGGACTAGGTTCGTGTCCACAACTGGATACGTGTAGGCCGTATCACGGTATTTTGCGATATTGTGTGATATAGAGCTCAATTTTGTGTGTTTTGTGCAATTCTCTTCAATATCTATTTAAATTAGTTAGAATAGATATTACTATATATAATTTGTGTGTAAGAATGATTTATTGTAGAATAATTATGAATATAGCATTTTTCTTGAGGAATATCATGAGTATTCCTAGTTCGTATGCTAAGTGTTTGATTAAAAGCTATATTTTATCAGATAGATATTTATGTGTAGGATTATATATATATATATTATCAAATATATGTGTGTGTGTGTGTGTGTGTGTGTGTGTGTGTGTGTGGTTTAAAGTGAATTAAGTGACTGTGATATAGCAGTGTGTATGATGATTAATTGCATGTATGTGTTGGTATCAGTTGTAGACTTGATGTCAGGGCTCGGGTATGATTTAAAACTGACTGTTAGCCATCAGTGCAAACACTAAAGCAATACCAATTATCCACTGTAGTGCAACTAAGGATGTGGAGTTACGTGCTTTTATGTGACTGATACTTAGGAGCAGTGGGGTAAGGATAGTTGAGTGCTTATTCGACTGGTAATGGGTTGGAGTTAGCAACTGTGCACCATTTGATGCACAGTCAAGTGCAGTATCCACTTGGTATCAGAGTGACTGTTGAAGGGGATTCACTGTAACACTGTGTTTGTGTGTAGTAGTTATTAATATTAGTAAGTTTTAGTGCAGCAATTAATACCTTGGTGCTTGGGTTAAGAAGTATTGGTAGCAGTTAATGCTGCTACTAATTTTTAGCTGATTAGTTGTGTGTGAAGTAAGGGGGGATTCTTGCCTGGGAGTTTTCCCAAACTGTCCTGCAGTGCAGAGGTTAGATGTGCCTATGTTGGATAGGTTGTATCCAGTGTGAAGTTGCAGTACTAGTATTTTAGTATCTTAGGTGTATCAGTGATGACTCGAGGGGGGAATAGCCTGAACTGCCTCCTGAGCAGACACACCTGAACAGAGTATGGCAGAAACACTAGAATTCCTGGAGATTGAACATCAGTAGCAGTAGCTATTGATGAAGGTATCAGAGTATTGGGGGTTACCAAGGCTAAGCAAGTTAGAGAGTTAGTTTGCATGTCTTTAAAGGCCCAGTTAGTAATTAGGTTGGTATCAGTTATGTTAGTATCAGCTATAGATTAGCTTTAGTATATAATTTGTTAGATGTGTTAGATATAAGTTGGATCAGTTAGTGTAGTGATAACAACTAGGTAGTATCACTTATTAAAGGTTAGCATTATAGATAAAATAGATAGGGATATGTTAATTAGTATCAGTTACTTGCATATATTAAAGATAGGTTAGTGTTAGTTAGATTCTAAGTCTATGTTAAGATATCGTTAACTAAGTTATACCTTGGACTCTTAGTAGTGACCTAGTATAGCTAGAACAAGCTAATTTGGGTTAGCTAGGAACCAATATAGACTATTAACTTAGTTTGGACCTAATATGACTTAGTTAAGTTAGAATGACCTAGAAAAAGCCTAGAAGCATGCATTACTGTATTTTTAAACCATTCCCTATTGATTCACTATATTAACTTAATATTTCCTAAATAGGATCGTGTGACACCAGCTTGGGCATCGAGAGACACCCTTTGCTGAGTACCAGAGGCGCGAGTACATTTCTCTGTTAGTTTTTATTTCATGATAGTGTATATATCATATGTTCTAGAATTGTATACTTGAGACACAGTGGTTTCACGGACTGGTATTATATGGATCCTTTCAGAAGATATTATTCCTTACCGTGTTCAGCGGATACTCCTTCACATGTATATTATCGTGTGTATCGGGTATTCATTTTAGTGTATTTTGTGTTCACACACTGCTCGTATTTAGTGTGCCCATATTCGTATTCGTAATGTGTCATGATTGGATCCATAAGTATTTGTTGGGAATGGAAGATTAGGAGTTGGTTATGTGATCAAGCCCAAATGTATTCGTGTACATGTCGATTACATATCACACGTGTAATCAAGTTACCATATTGTATTCGTGTTCTACCCAAACTGATCACATAATAAACTTATATTCCCTGGGACATTAGCTAGTTCTATCTATTTCCTTTATTTTAGTTATTTTATGGCCTGTTCTTCTTTCCAGTATATTACATGTTCACTCTAGTTTATTAAATTCTGATATTTAGTTATCTCGTATTCTTTTCTATTATCTGTTATATATGCTCGATTATGTATTTGTAACTGCTTTCAGAGGTATATACTTCGCTCCAATCCTAACTGGATATATTTTTTAGATAACTGGCTTGTGGACCAGTGTCCCACCTACTACGGACCGCAGGATAGCGTACCTTCAGAGGATACTCTTGTAGAGCAGGAGGACCTAGTACCAGAGGCTGAGGAGGCTTAGATTATTTGTTTAGACTTTATTAAGGTTATTGGCATGTATATAATATTTCAGACTTGTGGATGTATTGTGACTCTTTCTTTCATTATTCCATCTCGTGCTTTATCTTTCTTAGTTTTGCATTATGATTGAGTATAGTTTACCATTATTAGATACCATATTGGTCCTTCGTTTGGAGTTGAGATAATATTGACAGGTACCATGTATATATTGTATGAGATGGTTAGATAGTATAGTTGACCTAGACTGCGTTCTACCGCCGATGCTGCTGTGTAGGCTGGGCGTTGTTCACTACTCGTGCCCTTATTCCGAGTGTGGGTCGTGACAAAACGGCCAGGATGATACCGTCGGGTGTAGGAATTTAGATGGCCGGTGGATAAAGTCTGCATGGATTTGGCACGCTTGGCACTTCCTTGCATAGTGGACGACATCCGCTACCATTGTTGTCCAATAATAGCCGAAATACCAAAGACGCTCCTGCAGCTTTGGACCGGGTTGGTGGGTACCGCAGATGCCATCATGGGCCTCCCGAAGTGCCTATTTGGCTTTTGCATTCGATAGGCATCATAGCAGAAGACCGTCATAAGAACGATAATACAATATTTTGGTGGATGTGTCATAATAGAACCGAAGGGAATATCTTCTGATCGTCGTGGCTTCCTTTGGGTTCTCGAAAAGAATTTTATAGACCGCGTAGTCAATTAATGGAAGCCTCCGGTCTTGGACATCAGTGTGTACTTTCGCCGCGTAGCTCAGACATAGGTAGAGGTTATTTTTAGGGCAGACTAGCTCTTGATCGATCACCGTTATTAGCTGATAGGTGTTGTCTGGAACTGTTGTCACCCTCACTTTTCCAGCTATGGGTAGTTTGGTAATTTGACATGGGTATTTAATTTTAGGAATATAATATTGAATAATTGTGTGATGATTGTATAAATTTATTTAATTAAGTTAAGCTATGATTATTGAACTTGTACTAATTAGTCATTAGAGACTTGTGTTAATTAGTTAGTTAGAGAGAGACTCGACAATATTTAGACTTGTCACATATAGACCTAATTAGGTTTGTCATGACAATTAGTGAGTCCAACTTAGACCCAAGCCCATTAGTCACTCCACTAATTAAATTAAGGAAGATTAGTTTAATACAATTAGTTAGAGACTTCCAAAATATTCATCCTTAATTATTCCACACAATGCAACATGTAGGGGCAACTTGGACATTTGAATTTGCTTGGGGAAGAGGGAATAGTCCGGCCACTATAGAAGGGGGGGTTCTTCTCTCTTTCTCCTCATTTGCATTTTATTTTGATCCAAATTCTAGATCCCCAATTTTTTATTTTTTCTCCATTGATTTTCTATACAATTAACCACCAATTCCTTCTCAAATTCATCACTCTTGGAGCCTTAGAGCTTGAATAAGCAAGGAGAACAAGGAAAAAAAACTTTGGAGCTAGAGATCGTGTCCGGATCGTGTCCAATTACATTTTTATTGTAAATCAATCTCCTAATTGGTAATTTTTGAATTTTTCTTTCATTATAGTTTCTTAATCATGCATTTGACCATTAGGAATGACCCCTGGCATAGGACTACCTATAGGAACAAGTTCTAGGCTAATTGGTTATGTATTATGAGTTCTACGTGATATTTTGTGTGCATGTTAGGAGAATTATGAATTTGATACATCAATTGTGTGTCATGAGACCAATTAGATCTATTTAGACTTAGATCTGTTTATGGGACTTGGTACGTGTCCACATATGGATACGTATAGGCCGTATCATGGTATTTTGAGATACAGTGTGATACGGGACCAATTTTGGGTGATTTACATGAATTCTCTTTATTATATGTTGTAATAACTTCTAATAGTTGTAATTATATATATATATATATATATATATATATATATATATATATATATATATATATATATATATATATATGACTTGTGGGAATGATCAATTATGGAGAATGAAGAGTTGGCACCTCAATGGGTTGGGTATCATAGATATTCTATTTGGTGCACTATAGGTATTTGTTTAAATATCTCAATATATATATATATATATATATATATATATATATATATATATATATATATATATATATATATATATATATATATATATATATATCAGTTATGTGTGTGTGTGTATTAGTGTTCACTATCTGAGTGTCCAGTGATGTGAAGTATGAGTGAATGTGTATATTTCTATTAGTCGCATAAGGGTACAAGTAGTTGGTTGCCTGCTGCTTACAATGGGGAGGAAGTTGGTATTGGTGTATGGCATTGAGTGTGCAAGCAGTATCAGTAGCAGTTGCTGCAATAAAAATCTTAGTATCAGTAGCAATTGCAGCAGCAACAAGAGCAATAGCAGTACAACAGCAGCAATGGCAGTAATCAGGCATACAACATAGCAGTAGCAGCAACATTGAAGGCAAGTTGCAGCTGCCACTTGCTGCCATGAAGAGCAGTACTATAACAACAAGATATAGGGGAAGGTGTTACACACGAGTAGAAGTGATTGTGAAGTAAGGGGGAGCTCGAGTATGGGCATGAGGGTATGTGGAAATGATTTATTAGTTGATATAGGTTGGCTTCAGTTTTACCAAAGGGGGTATCACTCAAGTGTATATGTAGTATACCCTTGTGCAGTGAACATAGTACATCTCTGAGCCTAGGAAACTGGTGTATCTGTAGGTGTCAAGATATAAGGTAAAAAGTATATCAGGTACCAGGGTGATATGTATTGGATACCAAGTTGATGAGTATCTGGTGGGGGTTAATGTACTGTATACTAGTGTAAGGAAGACTGGAGTTTAGTGAGGGTTGTTAGTGCTAGTTGATATGGTGTTTAAGTGTGGTTATTAAATAAGAGGTAATGTCTTAATATTAGTTGTTAGAAATGGTTAAGTGTCATGGGTGTCAACCAAGGTATTAGTTAGATAAGTATTAACTAGTTGATATCCATAGGTAATATAGTTCATAGTATATTTAACTAGTGTATTTATAATGGTGTTAACCAATACTTAGTGTTAATAGATATATAGCTAATACACTTGGGAGATAGACTAGTTTAGATAGTTTTAACTTAGAATGATAGGTGTCACGTCCAAGTCCCAAAATACACGGGACCAGGCCACGTGGAAATGGCCAGCTAATACGTCTTCGAGGGATTACCCGATTTAATGGACCCAAAGAAACGTACTATATTGTCCTAAAAACTAACAAGTCTAATACTATCATACATCATGATTGTCTAATCTCATCCACAATATAAACAAGAAGTACTGAAATAAATACTGAAAAATAAGTGCAGAGTCTGAAATGTCATAGTACAATCAAGATATGTCTGATGGAAACAAACCCACTACAAATAATGAAATAAGAGTACTGAAAGACAGAATAAAGGGTACGACTAGAGCATCGGCTAACTAGATAAGGAATGTTCCAGTCCTAGACAGAAGGCATACCAATGATCAAGGGAACTCTGATGGAAGCACCTCTACCTCCTCCTCGGATGCGAACCTTGTCTCCTGTCCGGGTCCGTACACGGTAGGATAGTAAGCCTCATCCAAATCTAGAAGGGAACCAGGTCCTCAGAGGGACGTAACAAGATACAAAAATATATGCCATATATAAATACTAAATAAATAAAGGGGTGTGCTAACCATCTAAGTGAATATAATGTTAGAACAACCTTGGTATGTATGGGTAGGTGTAGGCATAACGTACGCACTCCGAAGAGTGTGGCATCTGTATATGTAACGTCCATCGTTCCAAAGAACATGGAATCTGCATAGTATAACGTCCATATCGTTCCGTAGAACATGGAATCTGAATAGTATAACGTTCATATCGTTCCGTAGAACGTAGAATCTGAATAAAGGGGGTTCATCAGTCCCTGTAGCTCCGACGGATACTACGGGTACTAATGTGTGTGTCCCATACGCCTACCAGCTGTCCTCCCCACCCAATGCAGATATATAAGTCAAATACACGACATGCATACCACGTAACTACATGCCGAGTCTTAAGTAATTTATATAACCCTGCTTACGCACTAACCGTGATGCACGTTACACGTACCGATAGCTAGTCGGGCACGCGAACCCGCATCCCAACATGAGTTTGTTATCGTGATGCGTATAAAAGTGTCAGGTTCTAAGAAGATATCAGAATATCCTCACAAGTGTAGGTGAGTCTGCTAGTGACTAAGTCAATTACACTACACATCGACGCATTCGTCGACTGAACCCAAGTACTTCTCGACGCGCACAGTTATATGTAATATTGTAATAAGATATCATACACAAATTTATTATTTAAATTAAATAGTAAATTAGGCAAGGTATACTTGGCTGGGTCCTCAAACTGCGAGTGCCAATATCCTGCTCCCGAAGCCTCGCCTGAACGGTCCAGCGACCCTATATTTATAATATAATAATACGATCATCAGTCACTATAATAGTACGCACAGGAAATACTATGTTGCAATTACGAACTAACGCAGGGGTCACAACTGGTCATCTAGCTGGGTCGCGCGTGCACGTAGCTAAAACGTATGCGTGTCGTATCCTCAATTACCGTGTACACCAAGACAACGAATTAACAAGATACTCTATATAAAACTAGTACGTATAATACAGAAAATACCCTGTCCTAGCTATCTTGTTATAAAAATATGATACAACTAAATGACGTATAAAACTAAATCATAAATCCTAGTTAACATATTTGTGTGCACGAAACCAGTATCTAATCCTTGGTCAACATAGTATTCCTTATTAAAAAAATAGTCATAATTTATTATGAGGTAATTATTAACATAAATACCTATTCTAAAATATTAACACTTAAACACAAACACATACACTACACGTGTCTATACTGTAGAAGCATAAAAAATACGCTGGAACGATCTACGCAGCATCTTGATACAGAGCAGCGTAAGCAGAGGCCTTCGGAGCCATCCAACGTAAAACAGGGTTCTTCATCGCCTCCATGGCATAAAACCCAGCCGCTCTTAAAGCAGCGTTAAAGCGTACGAGGAACGCTTCGTCTTCCCCGAAATGAACCTGTCAAGTCACGCGGTGAACCTGGCCTCTGACTCCTGACAAAAAAGTGCTGCACGGCTACCCAGACGACGGCTGGAAACGATGGCAGACCCCTCGGGACGTACCCACAGTATGATGGTGAATCTCTGCATTTAATGCAGAGGATTTGGTTAAAATATCACCAAACCGTCGTTTACCAAAGTCCCCCCAGCGTAAACCGCTCTTTCGCGTACAAGGGAATACGCTGCCTTGCTTTACACAGGCAAACATGAGCTGTTTTACGCTCCGCGGTAAGACAAACCGCTGCCACGTCAAAAGCTGCACTCCGTACGGGGCTCGAGGCACGTCTCTACGTCTAATTACACAGAGCAGTGACAGTTTCCCTCAGGGCACGTCTCTGCGACGGATGCACAGAAGGGCTGCAGACCTTCAAAACACGTCTCCGCATTTAATGCACAAGATGATGACAAATCTCTGTAGAAGATTTGATTACATCTTCGAAAGCCGTAATTCCGGCTAAGACGTCAAACACCAGCACTTTGGCACGGTACGCAGTGGCTTCTATGCCCGCTCAGGATCAGTGCTCCCTCGGCTTCCAACGCCCTCTCAGTCTCTACGACCATTCGGCTTCTATGCCTGTTCGGCTTCTATGCCCATTCGGCTTCTATGCCTGTTCGGCTTCCATGCCTATTCGGCTTCTACGCCTGTTCGGCTTCTATGCCTATTTTGGCTTCTACGCCAAGGTGACAGTCACTTGCTTTTACGCCAACCTCTGCTACACAAGGGATACCTACCTGCGTGGCTTCTACGCCGTGATCTTCGTAGCAGATATACGCGTTTTGTCCCCTTAGTTGGACACGCGTCACATGCTCACTCAAAAGGTCATTTACACGCAGGCACTGGTTATTTTAAACCGTTGTGTACTGTCCACTCCTCGGTTGTTACACCGACGGAGTGGTCACTGTCACCAAAACTCTATAAATAGAGACCCCTATCAATGGGGAAAAAGGTCAAAAAATTGAAAGATCGAACAATTGAAGACTCAGAGAAGAGGTCGAACAATTGAAGATCGAGCAAGGAGAGAAGAGATCGAGAGAGAGAGAGAAAGGAACCCGGAGCTCAGGCAAAGGATAGGGATCAGGCGACCAGGGCATCGTGCATCCACCCTTTTCTGCAACCTCCGAGGCTGCATCCTGTCTTCCACGGCACTTCTTCAACATCGTGTAGTCCAAGGGCTAAAGTGATCGACCGTAGATCAGACACCTATAGCAATTTATACCCAGATTAAATAAATTATACTCCCACATCCTCGTATAGGATTACATTGTACAAGTTTGTTTGTAAACAAAAGGGCACGGGTCTCTTATAAACCCCGTCATTGAAATACACTTTCATTCTTTCGTTTAATACCACAAACAAGATGGCGACTCTGCTGGGAACGTCTTTCTCTTCTGACGAGGAAGTAATTGCTCAACACGATGCGGTATCTGTAGGAACCGTGAAGAAGACACTGGTCGTTCAGTTCGACCAGTCTGCCTACGAAGACATGTTTCGGACTGGGGGTAGCTCTCACTCTCTTTCCGTCCAAGACAGCAGGAAGCTACGCAAAGTGTGGATGCCTAAGACATCCTCCGCCGTTCCTGTGGACTCTCCGATCTCTCCGATCTCTCCGACCAATGAGGTGGTAGCATCGCTCCCTCCATGCCCCGTACGTAAAATTCAGTCTCCCGCTACGCGCGGTACAGACAAAACTTCTGGCAAAGCCTCAGCGCTAACCCAAGAGTATCCTCTGCGCTATACGCGCAGAAATCAGTCTCCCGCTACGCGCGGTACAGACAAAGCTTCTGGCAAAGCCTCAGCGCTAACCCAGGAGTATCCACTGCGCTCTACGCGCAGAAATCAGTCTTCCGCTACGCGCGGTACAAACAAAACTTCTGGCAAAGCCTCAGAGCTAACCCAGGAGTATCCACTGCGCAATACGCGCAGGAATCAGTCTCCCGCTACGCGCGGTACAGACAAAACCTCTGATTGCGCCTCAACACCAAATCAGAAGTACAGATTGCGCTCTACGACATCTGACCTTTACGGTGAACCAAATGAGCGCTGCAATCTCCGCAAGGGAAAGCAGGCGGGTGAATATTCAACTACTGGGCCTTTACGCCAACAAAAGAATGATCTGCCTACTCTCCCGATTACGTGAGAAGCTAATGGCCAACTGAGGGCCTCTCCAGCCTCACGCCAGACTAAGCGGACCTCCAGATTACGCCAGGCACGGTCCCTCGGCGTAAAACAAACTCAGACGGCGGAAAGAAACCCTCCTGACCTACGCGAGTATCTAATCAAGAGGCGTAAAGAAAGGGGACCTTCCAATATGTCTATTTCGCCTCCTGGCGAACACTATTGTAATATTCATAAAGTTGTGATTAATTGCTGCTGCTCCAAGGTGAAATAATCGGTTTTCAACCGGTTGAGCTACTCGCTGTCTTTTCAGGAAGGGGAACCCGCGCATGCGTCTGTAAACATGGCTTCACACATACCTAGAGGAGGGTCGAGCTCAAGACGTCATCCTTTTAGACCTCCGAGCCGAAGGAGGTTTAGTAAGCCCCTCGGAGACGTTGAAGCAGGGGTGTTCCAAAACACTCGCGCAAGGTCACAACAACCAGCGTCATCTTCTTCTGATTCCGACGCCGAAGGTCGCCAAGTTCCCGAATCAGTGGCAGAAAGTATGGAGTCGACTTCTATAACGACCTATACTAATCCCTCAATGACCCCCAGGGAAATGGGAGCTTACGCCATTGAAGATGAGCGCGAGGAAGCTTCGCCATCAGGGAACACGGAACGCATCACTATACTGGAGACATCTCTGAAACAAGTGCAATCCGTAATAGAAAACATGCACCGGATGATGCTCGCTCAGCACGCAACTACCATGGCTCAAGCGTCGGTCCTGCCAACTCAGATACGCGCGGGGGTGGACTGACCACCACCCAACCCAAGCCAAGAGCCTACACTGGATCAAGAGTCAACGGTTCCTCCGCTTCCTCACCTAGAAAATGCTCTAGCTCCCGCTGGAGCTACAATACAACTGACTCCGCACCACTCAGTAGCCCCGCTTTCGATTGAGAATTCGATGCAGGCAGTGCGAGAGTTGAAAGCCCAGTTCGACGCCTTGAAGCACAAAGATCAGCTCAAGAAACTGGGAATCAACCAGCCCTACCCAGCTGTCTGGGAGGAAGTCCCTTTTCCTCCGAGATACAAACCTCAGACTATGGCTCTGTTCGAGGGAAAAACATCACCAAGTCAGTACATGAACTATTTCAGTATGATGACGGTGTTGCTACAAGGGAACGATGCCCTCCTCACTCGGGTGTTCAAATGCTGTCTCTCAGGAGTAGCCTACCAGTGGTACCGTAGCTTGGCGGACAACTGCATTACTTCCTTCGAGGACTTCAAAGCTCTGTTCTTCACACGATTCTACGAGGGAGGAATGGACATGTCTATGTCCTCCCTCATCGAAGTCAAACAGAAGGAAAAGGAGGATGTTCGCATCTTCAACGAACGCTTTCGTCAGGCCACTTTACAGATGCCTCCAGGAGTTCCAGACTCTGCATTGGTGGATATTTGCAGGAAAAATCTCCTTCCCGTGGTCTCGGTGTTCACAGGACCATATCAGTTCCATGATTGGCCCTCGTTCATCATCTCGGCAGTAGCCGCTGAAGATAACAGTCGTAAGACGCGCGACAATGGCATCATGATCTCCGCCTCTGACAGAGGCAAGAGGTCATCTCCCAGCAGTGACCATCCTCGTGGTCCCAAAGGGAAAGAAGCCCTGGCAATCAACACGGCCAGACCAAAGATTGCGGCAACCACGCAAGCAAAACCCGGGACTTCTAGGCCCGTCGAAGTCTACTCTTTCGACGACGACGATATCCCAAGTATCTTTGAGTGTCTCGTCAAAAGTGGCAAGATTACCCTCCCGGAGCTAAGGCGGCCCCAGGAAGTTGGCAATACCGACGACCCCAAATGCTGTGTCTTCCACAGATACGTACACCACCCAACAAAGGCGTGCTATATATTAAAACGGAAGATCCAGGGATTAATTGATGCTAAGGCCATCACTCTGCACAACACCGAGAAGACGGTCGCGGCCAACATGGTCTCTCTGCAGTTTGGCAATCTGCCTCCCCAAAAGGTCCCTAATGGTGTTGCACCTATATTTCGGACAACGATGAACATCATTAACCTCCCCCGGCTAGGGGTCAAAATCACAACCTGGTGCCCCTAACTACCCGGCAGGGCGAGATTATGTGGGTTTACCCGAATTTGGTGCCAAAGCTCGAGAGGAAGACCAAGGCAACCAAGCCTACCTCCAAGAAGAGTCCCAAATACAGATCATGCCACATGATCACAACTTCTTCTGCATCAGACGAAGACGAGGTACTTGTCGCAACCCGTTCAGGGAGGTCCTACCTCGACGACAACGGAGCAAATCAGGAAGGCGTGCCAGCTGACGTTCCAGCTACCAAACCTTCAGAGCAAGGTCCCGTCGTGCCAAACGTCAGCCCTGCTCCAACAACGTGGCAGAATATAACGCTCTACTAATTGGGCTCCAAGTTGCTACAGAACTAGGGGTAGAATCCCTGGAAGCTTTCGGTGATTCTCTGCTCATCGTCAATCAAGTCAGGGGAATATACGAAGTCCGTAATCCAGACCTCATCCCCTATCACCGGGCGACAATCGAGATAGCCATGACGTTCAAAGGGTTCTTCCTGGAACACGTACCTCGATCTCAGAATCTGGAAGCTGACGCCCTGGCCAGCCTAGCTGCAGACTTAGCTACTCCTATAAGAAGGCAAGATTCGGTAATCCTTCTTAACAGAGATTTATTCTGTGTGAAGAACAGCTGTCACATAGAACGCAGCTACGCTGTAAACACCGATCCTCCTACAAGAGATTGGACACGTCCTTTCATAGATTTCGTGGCATACGGAATCTTACCAGAGGACCCCAAGGAAGCAGTATCCGTCAAGAGACGATCGCTACGCTTCTACTTCGATGTATCTTCACAATGCCTGTATCGCCGGACCTACGACGGACTACTGTTGAGGTGTCTCTCTGGCGCCGAAGCACAGCAGATTATCCGTGAAGCTCACGACGGCGTATGCGGAGCGCATCAACCCAGGCCTAAGCTACAGGATCGCATCAGGAGAATGGGCTATTACTGGCCAACCATGATCGCAGATGTAATACAGTATGCAAAGCATTGTAAAGCCTGTCAGGTTCATGCGGACTTCATACATCAACCGTCGGAATATCTACATCCTACGGTCGCATCCTGGCCTTTCGAAGCATGGGGAATGGATATCATCGGTCCTATTCACCCGTCTTCTTCCAGGGGTCACCAGTTCATACTGGCCATCACGGATTACTTTTCCAAATAGGCCGAAGCAATCCCTCTCACTGAGGTAAAAGCATCCAACGTGGTCAGCTTTATCAAACATTACGTCATCTATCGCTTTGGGGTACCCCGGAGGATAATTCACGACAATGGGCCCCAGTTCATCAGCCAAGCGTTTTAACGGTTTTGCAATAAAAATCGGATACACAATGTTGCCTCCACGGCGTACTAACCAGCTGCTAATGGTCTGGCGAAAGCTTTCAACAAAACCATTATCAAACTCTTGAAGAAGTTTGTCTCTTCAAACAAGAGAGACTGGAATGAAAAGCTGGGCGAATGCCTCTGGGCATACCGCACGACGGTACGAACGCCGACGGGTTGTACCCTATTCTCGCTGGTCTACGGGAGCGAAGCAGTTCTTCCCATTGAAATCCAGATCCCGTCGCTCAGAATAGCCGTGGCTAACGAGCTAACTCAAGAAAAGAATGACCTTTTAAGGCTTCAGGAGCTAGAAGGATTAGACGAGAAATGCCTCCAAGCTCAACAGCGCATCGCGCTCTACCAAGCCCGCATTTCCAGGGCTTTTAACCATAAAGTAAAGGAAAGGGTGTTCAAGGTCGGCGAGCTAGTTCTAGCAGTAAGAAGGCCGATGATTTTAACTCACAGAAGTAAAGGCAAATTCTAGCCCAAGTGGGAAGGCCCTTATGTGATCGAGACAACATTCCCGAACGGCGCCTAAAGGATAGCCCAGCCTAACGGGGACCTATTAATGGCTCCCATCAACGGCAAATTACTGAAAAGATACTACGCTTAATTCCCCCCTGCCCAGGTGGAATATAGCGAGAATCTCAATTCTGACAAAGCTGCTCCAAGAAAAGAAACTAGTTAGGTCATATCCTATCATGTCCGTACGACCTCTGAATAGATATATCCTGCTAAAAAGGTTTATCGAGAGTATATCAGGTCCATACTACCTCTGATATCCCCCTCACCTAAAAAAAAAACTGTCATTTACATTCCGAAATGACGGGTCCACAACAGTCAGAAAAGAGTCGCTTTTATTCATTCCCAGAAGGAGGCGAAATTACATAGGGAGAGATACATCAAGATGGCGGAGTAATCAGATCACGAATCTGCCGCTCCAATGCAGCCATCCTCTCATTCCTAAGGGCCAAGGCATCGACGCGAGCCCGCTCTAGCTTGTGCCTCGGGAGTATGCGTAAGAGTCAGATTAGCCCTTGCCCGAAGACAGCCCGCACGGGCAGCTTTCGCACGGTCCAGATCCCGTCGCGCTTCACTCAGTCGACCAGTTGCTACCTCTGAACCTGCCAACGACTGGGAAGCCCACTCCTCTGCCCGAGCAAGTTCTTCCCTCAGCTTGGAGACCCTCGCTGCATTCCCTTCATGCTCGGATCGACACTGCGTCTCAACAGCAAGAGCTTCTTCCATAACAGCTTTTCTCTTATCCACCTCCAGCTTGTGCTTCTGGATAGAGTTGTCTAGGCTTTCAAGCTTTGTAGCGAGCCGCTCAGCCATAAGGTCAAATCGAGCCTGGACATCAGCATCAAGGCTGCCCTCAGCCCGCTGCAAATATTCGTTAACGGGTTGCTCTAAACCATTAACCACCGTCTCCAGAGCATCGGCTACTCCAGGATTGCCAAGCCCCCTGACAACCTCGATCGAAAGTTGAGAAGTCTTCTTCAGGAGCTCGAAGTCAAGATTCTTCGCCAACACCATCGGTATCATCGTTTATAAACCGGTGTAGACAAGGCTGGTATGCTGCTCGGTCAACGCGACTAGATCCGACTGAACGCCCGGAGTGGCCGCAGTGCTAGTAACTCCCTCTCCAGGGACAATTACGGACGAGGTAGCCACCGCCGCCACCTCGACGGGTGGTGCGGCCAAAAAAGGTGTGACGGCAACGATCGAAGTCATCGATATACTCGCGAAAGGCGGGGTCACGATAACAGGTTCGTCCCCCTCCTGAGATGACGAAACCTCTCCAGGCGAGCTGGCCCCCGAAGACACTTCTGCTTCGGAATTAGGCGCCTCCACGTCATCACTAGGAGCCGGAGCCAACGGCATATACGACGCGTCTGCAGCCGATGTGGCTAAACCATGCCTTAATGACGCGATACGACCTGTCATACCTGGAGAAGGAGGTGGGCCGACCGACATCGCCAAAAGCTCGGTCAAGCCTTCCCCGAGACGCGGTCGAGATTCGTCAGCCGGGGTCTCGCTAAGCGCACTCGCTGACACAGAAGCAACTTCCCCCGCTGCTGACCTCGGGAAAGATTCTCCCATCTGCAGCGGCCACGTGGGCAATCCCGCTCTACTACTTGAAGCAGCCGCAGCGGCAACAGCCTCTAGCGAAGACTCTCCAGCGCCACCAGCAGGAACTGTAGAAGGTCCCTCTCTAAAAGGCGAGGAACCTCTAGCCAAAGATTTATCCCTGATGTAGGGATGTACCGGCTCACTCACAGGAGCCTCAATACCAGGTATGCGGAGAGGACGAGCAACCGTCTCCTTCCTCCTCTTACGAAGGGAAGCCTCCTTCGGAGAAGAAGCCCGTCGCTCCCCAGAAGAGACTACCAAAGCCCCCGCCGGCGCAGGCACTGCACACCTCGCCAACGACACCAGAGGCTCGTCCGGAGTGCCAGACTCCTCGCCCTCGTCAGAGGAAACCGAGGGGACTTCGACTCTTCTCCCAGGCTTGGCAGAAGGCACTCTAAAGCTTCCACGCCTGTCGAAATCGTGATGGAAGGTGTTAATAGCCACATAAAACTGGGCATAAGAATGAAGGATGCGCAGCTCCGTGGAGGTTGTAACGACCGGCACGATAAAAATTGCCCCTGTGCAACCCATGATAAAATATCGCCACCCCCTAGCTCCGTCAATGAGTCCGCCCCTGGGCCTGAAGCTGGTGACGGCGTTACCCACGTGCAACTGATCGTACCCGAACTTCCTGGCAAATCGACTAGGCAAGTAGGGCTCGAAGAAGCAATAGTCTTCGCTCCTATACAGCAGATGGGATGGTCTGATACAGACCAACCAATTAAAAGCCTCCGGAGAAAGAACGGTCTTCTCTCCACCTGAATCCTCAAACCATACCCTGGATTGGTTGCGATGCACCGGAGGAGGAGTACAGAGGATCTTCCAGTCATGGCTGAGGTTCAACACTAACCGACAGTCTAAAACTGTGTTCACATTCCAGGAAGAATCCCTGTAATTCAGCAGGAATATACCCCCTGAGCTGCTACCGGAACCAGGAGACATCACCCGGGGGTTGTGGAGAATTAACCATCCCATCAGATACAGGTATGGCAATTCCACCCTGGGAAAACTCTCACGCCGAGCTTCATCGACGAGCAACCCATCGGTCATGGCCCTCAGGCCAGCCTGAATACGGCACACCATGGCAGAAAGCAGGCCCAGTCTTGCCCCAAACACCAGACGCACTGCGGGCCATAGGATGTTCCGGTGAATATGATCCGCGGACGCGATACCGGGCACTACCACTCGACGCAACCATATGGAGAGGAAACCAGCCAGCTGGGCTTCCTTAGACAGAGGCCTGCGATAGCGCCTCAAATAACTGTGGGCCTTGGTGCCTTCGGGGTATTTTCCTACCCCCTCAGCGAGAATCTGATCGGGAGCCTTGGCGTCTTCCATAAGAGCCTCAACAACCTGGTCACTAAGGACGCCCAAGCAGTTCACGGGCTCATTCTTACCCCCCGAAGCTTTCTCCGACTTGGCGGCCCTAGCCCGATGGAAGAAGAGGTAAGACATCCACCTAGTGGTATGGGCCAAATCAGAGGGCTCGTCATAAAAAGCGGTGCACGCGAAGTACTGACACATCAACTCCTGATATACTTTCGCCACCCGAGGGTCCGAATCCCCCAACTCCCGGTTGGTTGGGACATACTCTTCATATGGGGTATCCCCCATCGGCAGTCTCGAGACAACTGTCATCTCATAGAGGGCCAATCCCAACTCCCCCAGTAGAGTGGCGAAGGTCCCGGTGAGCGGAATATACCGCTCCATCAGTGCCAAGAACAAATTAGCATTGGGAGGCAACCCAACACTCGTCGCACATACGGCGGCATATAGTCCAATGTCCTCTAGCTCTCTTCGAAAGTGCATCAAGGCCCAATCAACTAGGCATCTCCATCGGGAGTTCGTTGGGACGATCCACCCGTTGCACCGAGGATTCTCCTTGGGATATACCCCACCTCGACTCATGAAGTCGTTGCAGAAGGTCGGCAACTGGACAGGCTGGATCACCGAGCTATCTTCACTCGGGACATTACCCGGGTACAGCCCCCGGATCAGCGTCACAACGCCAGAGGGGCGACTGACAAACGACCCCTGGTCAGCTCCTTTCAGATGAAAGATCTTCCCAGGCTTCCCGTGAAGATCAGGAGTCAGCTTCCACGACATCTTCCTAGGATGCGTCGCATGGGAGAAAGCCGAGATAGGATAATCCTCGGCATCGTCGGCAGATACAAGACCAAATTCCCGGCAGGGAAGACCCAAGGCTCCCTCTTGGGCTTCGTCTGGGACTGTTTATCGATCATATCCCCAAAGAGGAAAGCCGGCTTTATGTACTGCTCCCCGTCTACATGCGTCAAGTGTTCTCCATTGATCATGCTCAACAGCATTCGCTCACCCTGGGCCGATATCAGAAACTCCCTGCCCTCAGGATACTGGGGTCCAGAGATGGGAAAGGCCACATGGGACAGATCCTCCAGGTAGTTCGAGTGCAGCATCCCGGCAGCGGAGCCCATCACCTCAGCCAGCGGAGACTCACCCAAATCAACTGCAAAGGTGCAAGGAAAATAGGTCATTACAAATCCTGTACGAAGTACGGACCAAAGTAACGACAGTCTGTGCTTTACGCCAAGATTGCGCAAATTTGGTCTCTATATGCCGGAAGTCTCCTCCGCAAGCGTAAAAATTCAAACTTTTACGACATACCCCAATTTTCGTTAGCCAGAGCTTTTACGCTCAGAACTACGAAAATATGGAGTTTTTACGCTGGCATATTAGAAATGTGGGCGTAAAAGATGAAAATATCTCCGTGTATCATCTTCCTCAAAAGAGGCTATCAGCACAGAAGATGACCTAGCGCGGTCACGTTCAACGTGTGCGAAGGATTTTTCGTCATTTGTCATCCCAAAAAGCTTTACCTCTAAAGCCGGGTGCACTGCTCATCCGCGAGATACTCCTCACAGAAGGAGGTTCACCTTGCCCGACCAAAGAATCTCTCGCCGGTACCGAAGAACGAGAAGAAGAACCTATGCTCTTTCCCTTAGCGGAGGAAGTTTGTTTCGACGCCATTTCTGAGGACTCGAAGTGCTCGGAGAAGGAACGAAGGAAAGTTCTCTTTTGCAGGAGGCAGATAAGAAGCTCTTTCCCTCAAAAGCTTGGGGTATATATACGGTCCGAGTCGACTCCTCGAATCCTCGGACGAACCCCTCGAGACCCCAACCGGATCTCGCAATTAAGAATTGGTTATGATTGGATGCTACGTCAGCCCACTACCCTCGAAAAATGGACAGTCAGCGAATTCGAAAGGTTTTTTCGTGCAAGACGGTTTAGCGGGTTCTACGCAAAAGGAGCTTTCTACGCTCGACAGCAACAGATCTACGATTTTACGCTCGTAAGCTGCAAGTCTATGGTTTTACGCCCGGATGCCTTTGTGCTCGGTAGCTTTTATGCTCGAGAGGCCACAAACCTACGACTTTACGCTCAGCAGATACCAAATCGACGATCTCACGCTTGGTGGCGCTCAGTTTACGCTCAGAAGCAACAGATCCGCAAAACCCCATGCTCGAAGAAATTTTCTTTTCAGGAGCTAAAAATCTACAGTTCTACGCTAAAGGAGCTTTTCTACGCTCGACAGCTACAGATCTACGGCTTCACGTTCGACAGCTACAAGTCTACGGTTTATGCCCGGATGCCTTTGTGCTCGGTAGCTTTTATGCTCGAGAGGCAACAAACCTACGACTTCACGCTCAGGAACCACAAGTCTACGATTTCACGCTCGATGGTGTTCTTACGCTCACAGGCTACAGATCTACAGTTCTACGCTAAAGGAGCTTTTCTACGCTCGACAGCAACAGATCTACGGCTTCACGTTCGACAGCCACAAGTCTACGGTTTATGCCCGGATGCCTTTGTGCTCGGTAGCTTTTATGCTCGAGAGGCAACAAACCTATGACTTCACGCTCAGGAACCACAAGTCTACGATTTCACGCTCGATGGTGTTCTTACGCTCACAGGCTACAGATCTACAGTTCTGCGCTAAAGGAGCTTTTTTACGCTCGACAGTAACAGATCTACGGCTTCACGTTCGACAGCTACAAGTCTACAGTTTATGCCCGGATGCCTTTGTGCTCGGTAGCTTTTATGCTCGAGAGGCAACAAACCTACGACTTCACGCTCAGGAACCACAAGTCTACGATTTCACGCTCGATGGTGTTCTTACGCTCACAGGCAACAGATCTACAGTTCTGCGCTAAAGGAGCTTTTCTACGCTCGACAGCAACAGATCTATGGCTTCACGTTCGACAGCTACAAGTCTACGGTTTATGCCCGGATGCCTTTGTGCTCGGTAGCTTTTATGCTCGAGAGGCAACAAACCTACGACTTCACGCTCAGGAACCACAAGTCTACGATTTCACGCTCGATGGTATTTTTACGCTCAGAGGCTACAGACTGATGATTTTATGCTCCACGACTTTTCGCATATCCGAACAGTCCCCAAGGCGGTCAATTGCAAAGAGTTCACACAGAAGATACTCGTTCTTGAACCAGAGCATCCCAAGTACCCGAAGCATACAGAGTTCAAACATTGAGAAATTACTCTTCTCGGGTCCAAAATTGGAGGTTCATCCAGACTCCAGTCTGAACATCCCGTCTATCAAGGTGGCAACTCAACTTGACAGCCAAAAACCTTGACCCTGTTCCTAGGGAGTTTCGAGAGATCATTCTTGAAGACGAAGTCTGAACAAGATCCTGCTCATCAGAGAAGCAACAGTTCAGAATTCTACGCCGTCCCTCAGTCCTAGCAACAGGACAGTTCTAAATGTTCAAGGACGCTCAGCAGCATTCTATGGACTATTCAGGGCCTAATACTCTTTCTATCAGAGTCGACGTAAAGATTCAGACGTGTCGAAGCTGCACATATCCAGACTTCACAGCAATGTATGGCAAAGACGATCATATAAAGAAGAAAGACAACTTTATTTAAAGCTAAAATCACAATTACATATGAGGGAAATCCTGTCTACAGGGGTTTTCTTTATTTTTGTGATTACATATGAGGGAAATCCCGTCAACAAAGGATTCCCCCCCATCGTCGTCAGAAGATCGCCCAGAAGCTGTCCTGACAGATTCTCGCGCCGGTGCCGGTCTTCCTCTTCCTCCATGGCTGTTCATGACCACCACAGTCATGAACAAGAAGATCCTCCATTCGCCATGGCCGATCCAGTTGGGGTTTCTTCAAACCCAACCCAATCAGGACGACAGATTACGTTTTGTCCGATCTCGTCCGCAGGGGTCTCAGGAAGAAATAAACAGTCTACAAACTGTCTGGTCAAATACGACCCTTCCTCTCTCCTGGTGCAACGCCATACAAAGTGGCTGATTATCCCGAGCAAGGGAGGCTAAGATATCCTTCCATGATCCATCGTTGCAGTGGACACTTGCTCGGAGACGCCGTCTTTTTCGGCTCCCTACATGCTGGAAGAACATGATCTCCTTCTTCCTCAGATCGACCCGACGAGCTCCGGCGATCATCTCTGCATGGCAATGGGAATGTGGTGAAAACAGGTTCACCCCCCCAGCCCTTTATAGGCGAAAGAGATCACAGCGGTCCCTAATAAATCTGCCATAAAGTCAGTACCGACCGTTTCAACGCTCCATTCAGAAACGTTTCGGGTTACGAGGGGCCGTTTATGCTTCTTTCAAAGTGTTTCAAATTCTGAGAAATTTAAAAGCTTTGAAGGGGGTCTTGTAGAAGCATGAAAAATATGCTGGAACGATCTACGCAGCATCTTGATACAGAGCAGCGTAAGCAGAGGCCTTTGGAGCCATCCAACGTAAAACAGGGTTCTTCATCGTCTCCATGGCGTAAAACCCAGCCGCTCTCAAAGCAGCGTTAAAGCGTACGAGGAATGCTTCGTCTTCCCCGAAATGAACCTGTCAAGTCACGCGGTGAACCTGGCCTCTGACTCCTGACAAAAAAAGTGCTGCACGGCTACCCAGACGACGGCTGGAAAAAATGGCAGACCCCTCGGGACGTACCCACAGTATGATGGCGAATCTCTGCATTTAATGTAGAGGATTTGGTTAAAATATCACCAAACCGTCGTTTACCAAAGTCCCCCCAGCGTAAACCGCTCTTTCGCGTACAAGGGAATACGCTGCCTTACTTTACACAGGCAAACATGAGCTGTTTTGCGCTTCGCGGTAAGACAAACCGCTGCCACGTCAAAAGTTGCACTCCGTACGGGGCTCGAGGCACGTCTCTACGTCTAATTACACAGAGCAGTGACAGTTTCCCTCAGGGCACGTCTCTGCAACGGATGCACTGAAGGGCTGCAGACCTTCAAAATACGTCTCCGCATTTAATGCACAAGATGATGACAAATCTCTGTAGAAGATTTGATTACATCTTCGAAAGCCGTAATTCCGGCTAAGACGTCAAACACCAGCACTTCGGCACGGTACGCAGTGGCTTCTACGCCTGCTCAGGATCAGTGCTTCCTCGGCTTCCAACGCCCTCTCAGTCTCTAGGACCATTCGGCTTCTATGCCTGTTCGGCTTCTATGCCCATTCGGCTTCTATGCCTGTTCGGCTTCCATGCCTATTCGACTTCTACGCCTGTTCGGCTTCTATGCCTATTTTGGCTTCTACGCCAAGGTGACAGTCACTTGGCTTTTACGCCAACCTCTGCTACACAAGGGATACCTACCTGCGTGGCTTCTACGCCGTGATCTTCGTAGCAGATATACGCATTTTGTCCCCTTAGTTGGACACGCGTCACATGCTCACTCAAAAGGTCATTTACACGCAGGCACTAGTTATTTTAAACCGTTGTGTAAAAGGGTGTTGTACTGTCCACTCCTCGGTTGTTACACCGACGGAGTGGTCACTGTCACCAAAACTCTATAAATAGAGACCCCTATCAATGGGGAAAAAGGTCAAAAAATTGAAAGATCGAACAATTGAAGACTCAGAGAAGAGGTCGAACAATTGAAGATCGAGCAAGGAGAGAAGAGATCGAGAGAGAGAGAGAGAGAGAGAGGAACCCGGAGCTCAGGCAAAGGATAGGGATCAGGCGACCAGGGCATCGTGCATCCACCCTTTTCTGCAACCTCCGAGGCTGCATCCTGTCTTCCACGGCACTTCTTCAACATCGTGTAGTCCAAGGGCTAAAGTGATCGACCGCAGATCAGACACCTATAGCAATTTATACCCAGATTAAATAAATTATACTCCCACATCCTCGTATAGGATTATATTGTACAAGTTTGTTTGTAAACAAAAGGGCGCGGGTCTCTTATAAACCCCGTCATTGAAATACATTTTCATTCTTTTGTTTAATACCACAAACATATACAACAATACGTCGACATATACGTACATGACGAAAAGAGAATATACTTAGTCGACGATCGTGTCCGGGGGGGTATCCGCTGCACGAGGTGGCCAGTCTCCGGCATGCACAGTGACTACGGCGGGCTACAGTGGCAGTGCGGGTCACAGCAGCATGTAATAGCAGCAGCTCCAGCAGCAGCTACAACGGCAGCGGCGGTGGTAGGGTGGTCGTGGTCGTGGTTACTGATGGTAGGGGGTGGCCGGGATTGCTGGCTAAGGCGGTGGTGGAGGTGACCAGATAGCTGTGGTGGAGGTGGGGGTGACTGGGGATGATGATGATGGTGTTGTTGATGGTGATCGGGATGCTGGTGACGGTGAGGGGAGTGGTGGAGACGACGGTGGTGGTGGTGATGGTTATTGGTGGTGGTGGAGACAGTGAGGTGGGGGTTATGGTGGTAGAGACGGCGAGGTCGACGATGGCTATGGGGCAGGAGACGAGCGGAGGGGAGTCGAGTCAAGGGAAGAAGAGTTGGGTGAGGTTATGATGATAGTGATGATGAATGGAGGTGGGGGTGGTGGTGATGGCTGCTGGGTCAACGTCGACGGGATAAGAATAGGCAGAGGAGATAGTGGCTGAGGCGGGGGCAGTACGTACTGGATGATTGGGGAAGGAGGAGGCTGTCGGAGGAACGGGTGGCGGTGCTGTGTAGAGGTGTCGGGTTGAAGGGGGTGGCTGGGTGATGAAGGGATGTGGTTGAATAGTTTTTAGGGTTTCTTTGGTGATGGTGGATGTGAGTTAGGTTTTAGAGAGAGTGTGTAGTATATGTAGGAGAGAGAGAGAGATGGGGCTCTCCTTAGGATTAGGGCCGGCTGGGAGATATTTTTGGGGAGGTGGGAAACCTCAACATGATGAAGGGATGGCTAGGATGGAGGGATTTTGAAATTGAGGGTGAGGATATAAGGAGGGAAAGTTGTAGAAAGTACAACAAATGGGGGGGGAATAGGGTGGACCGTTCAAGGAAGGGGGGATAGGTTCTTCCTGTGTTGGGTCCAATGGGAGGGGGATACCTCATTGCATATTTGCACAAAAGTTCCTTAACAATTGGGAAATTGCACAAATAGTGGAACTTAGGATTGGATGAGGCAAAATACCATGTTTGGTGTGATATAGTGGGCTAAAATGGTGTGTGGTGTTTAGTATGAACCTTGATGGTGTGATTGGGGGTTTGGGTTGGAGTTGGGTCAAGTTTTGGATGAAGTTGGGTCCTTACACCAATTTAATTAAAATTAGTATAATTGGTGCTCTTTAATTAATTAGAAATAAATAGGGTTAAAATTGGGTGAGACAAGTGTTATGGACGTAGTAAACTCAGAATATAATATTGTCATTAATTGGGTTGGACAAAATGGGTTGAGGTTGTGTCTCCAATTTTGATTGGAACGGACAAAGATACAAAGTTGGATTTAATTGAATTTAAGCATGGATGTTTATAACGAATATTGTGCGACTAAAATGAAGCACAAGTGAGAGTAGTTATAAGTTACACAAAGGTCAGAATGGTAGGCTGGCATGTCTAGGAAAAGTGTGTGAAGTTTGCTTGAAGGTAATAGCTAGTGTAGCGCTCCAAATATCGAAGCAACGGTAAGGTGCACTAAGAGACATAAATATTGCACAATAAATCTAAACCACTGTGTTCTAGTTCTAATTGGCTCTAAATTAACCCTAGTCTCTCTATCTAAGCTAAGTAGACCTAAATTTGGTTGAGTGGGTTTACAATCAACCCTCCTTAGAGTATTTCGTCCTCGAAATTAAAACAGACATATGGTAAAAATAATTGACAGAAATTGAAAGCTACTACATACCTAGGCCTTCGAAGAGATAGGGAAAATGTTGTCGAATATCATCCTTCCATTCCCAGGTTGACTCGCCTGGTGTATGATGTCTCCATACGACACGAACTAGAGGGATAGTCTGACCTCGCAATACCTTCTCGCTTTTGTCCAAAATCTCTACAGGCTCCTCCTGATATGACAAACTCGGCCCGATTGTGATCTTTGAGTGGTCAAGTACATGACTCGGATCTGGCATGTACCTCCTTAGCTGGGATACATGGAAGACGTCATGAACTCCTTCTAATGTCTGTTGCAAGGCTAATCTGTAAGCAACCTCTCCGATGCGCTCCAACACATCGAATGGTCCGATGTACCTCGAACTCAGCTTTCCTCTGCCTCCAAACCTGATGGTTCCTCGGGTAGGTAAGATTTTCAGAAACACATGATCTCCAACCTGGAACTCTAGGGGTCGTCGATACGCGCTTGCCCAATGCTTTTGTCTGTCCTGTGCTGCTCGCAGGTGCCCTTGGATCTTCTTTACTTTCTCCACTGTACGAACAACCAACTCTAGCCCAAGAATCTGCCTCTCGCCCACATCGCTCCAGCACACAGGGGAACGATACTTCCTGCCATACAATGCTTCATAGGGATCCATCTGAATGCTCGCTTGATAGCTATTATTGTAGGAAAATTTGACCAAATGTAAATGGTCTTCCCATGATCTACTGAAATCAAGCATACATGCCCTCAACATGTCCTCCAGCGTATGAATGGTGCGCTCAGACTGGCCATCTGTCTGCGGGTGATACGATGTGCTGAACTTCAGGTTGGTACCGAGACTCTCTTAAATACTCAGCAAAAAGTAAGATGTGAACCTCGTATCCCTGTCAGACACTTTACTGACTGGGACTCCATGCAATCGCACGATCTCCCTCATATACATATCTGCTAAGACCTCTGTAGACTGCCCAACTCTGAAGGGTAAAATATGAGCGGACTTGGTGAGTCGATCCATAATTACCCATACCGTATTGCGACCACTAGGACTCCTTGGAAAGCCTGTAACGAAGTCCATAGGGACGTGCTCTCATTTTCACTCAGGTATCGGGAGCGGGCTGAAGTAAACCTGCAGACCTCTGATGCTCAGTCTTGACCTGCTGATACCCCAGGCACTTCGCCACAAAGTGGGCTATCTCCCTCTTCATTCTATGCCACCAATAGTACTGTCTCAAGTCTCTGTACATCTTCATGCCTCCGAGATGAATAGAGTATATTGAACTGTGCGTCTCTGACATCAGCTCCTGACTAAGTTCTCCATTCGAAACATAGAGACGATCTCCATATATCAAAGTCCCGTCCTCGTGTATGTGCAATCCTGTCTATATTCTGGCCTCTGTCCTCTGTCGAAGCCTCTAGAATCTGGCATATATTGGCAAGGCAGCCTTAATCCTCTCAACCAATATCGATTGCAACTGGAAACTCGACAACTGACCGTCTGCTCTGGGCACAATGACTTCTATACCCAACTGCTCTAGATCTCTCAACAGGTGTTGCTGGGTAGTCAAAAAGAATGCCATGGGCCTCCTGCTCAATGCATCAGCTACCACATTGGCCTTTCTCGGATGGTATTGAAGCTTGATCTCAAAGTCTGTCATCACCTTGAGCCAACGTCTTTGTCTCTGGTTCAGGTCTTTCTGAGTATAGACGTACTTCAGGCATTTGTGATCTGTGAATATCTCCACCCGTTCTCCGTATAGGTAGTGCCTCCAAAGCTTCAAAGCAAAGATTACTGCGGCAAGCTCCAAGTCATGAGTGGGATAGTTCTTTTCATGGGTCCTCAGCTGCCTAGAGGCATAGGCCACAACTTTCCCATGCTACATCAAGACGCATCCTAATCCTTTCTTAGACGCATCGCTATAGATCACGAATCCTCCGGGTCCAGAAGGTATGGTCAAGATAGGTGCCATAGTTAGACGCTTCTTCAGCTCATCAAATGTCGTCTGACACTCCTATGTCCAGGTGAACTCCTGCTCCTTGTGGGTCAAGCGGGTCATCGGCTCTGTGATCCTCGAAAAGTTTTCTACGAACCTCCGGTAATATCCGACAAGTCCTAGGAAACTCCTCACCTCTGAGACGTTGGTAGGGGTCGGCCACGTCTCCACTGACGAAATCTTCATTGGATCTACCGAAATACCATCTCCTGAGATAACGTGTCCGAGAAAAGTGACACGATCTAGGAGGAACTCACACTTGCTCAACTTGGCATAAAGCATCTCATGCCTCAACATCTCTAACACTAGCCTCAAGTGCTCTCCGTGCTCCTCATGGCTCTTTGAATACACCAAGATGTCGTCGATGAAGACTACCTCGAACTGGTCCAGATATTGGTGGAAGACCCTGTTCATCAGGTTCATAAATACGACAGGCGCATTTGTCAGTCGAAAAGGCATCACCAAGGACTCGTAGTGACCATAACGAGTCCTGAATGCCGCCTTTGGAATATCTTCTCTCCGTACCTTTACCTGGTGATATGTAAACCCCCTCGACCAATTTAGGATTATTTTAATTTAGATTGAGAGACTAGGATTAATTTGGATACAAATAGGATTTATATGCAACAACTATGTGACTTAATACACCTCACCATTGCTTCGATGTTTGGAGCGCTACACTGGTAGTTACCTTCAAACCAATTTCATACACATTTCCTAGACATGCCAGACTACCCATCTGACCCTTGTATAACTTTTAAACACTCAATATTGTGCTTCATTTTAGCTGCACAATATTCGTCACAAACGTTCAGGTATTATTCCAATAAACCCAAATTCTCATAATTGGCCATTCCTGTTTGAATTTGAGGCACAACCACAACCCAATTCCCTATAACCTAAATTAGGGTATTAATATATTCTGAGCCTGCTCTGCCCATGACACTAGTGCCCCATCCAATTTTAATTCCATGTGTCTTCAACTTATCAAAGAACGCATTGTGTATTTGTTTTAATTAAATTAAATTAAATTAGATACAATCTCACCCAAAGCAAGCCCCAACCAAACCCATGTACACTCTTTCATGGGGACAAGTTCCCCACCCCCAAAGAGTCCAGACAGGCCCAAATCCCGAGGTCAACCCATATTTCCCCTCCCCTATATAAATATATATTATTCCCTATTGGAAACCCTAAAATCATAAACACCATCATCTTCACAAACCCTAGCCGAACCGTCCTCCTAAACCGAGCACCCCCTCTCCCTTCCCGACTTCTCCAACACCACCACCACCTCAGACCGCCACCACCACAGCCCCTAGCCGCCTGACCTCCACTCCCATCCACCTTCATCATCAAACCAAGCCGCCGCCATCAACCCCCCATCAACCCAACACCCCATCACAACCCGACCCCTTGTCGATCCCGACTGATCCCCGATCGGACCACCGCCTCTAGTACCGCCAACCACCATCGCCAGCCCGACCAGCACCGCCTTCCCCGCCATCCCAGTACCGTCCCACACCGGCCAAGCCCCGCAGCCAGGCTTCTACTGCCATTGCTGCACCTGCTGTAGTTACTGTCGTTGCTGCCTTGACTGCCGCACGATGATCGGAGCTCCGCCCCGCCAGAGGAAAGCCGTCGACGAGCAGACCCCCCTGTCAGCCAACTAGGTACTCGTTCTCTAGTTCCTCTTCTTCATTGTAGCGTTGTTTAGTTGTATCATCGCGTCGTCGTGTCATGTGTCGTAGACTTGGACACAACCTAAATTAATATGGAACCGCATATATGTATGTATGAATGTTAAATTAGATTAGTTAATAATTAATAACTAGTAATTACCTTAATGATATAACTTGTTATAAGGACTTGTGTTCATCTAAAAACCTAGATCAGTACACTGTAACATGAGGTAGAAGGACATGTGATTGTACTAAACGTAAGTAGTTCATAAACCCCCAACCTTAGTAATTTATTGTCGTAAGGTATGCGGGAACCGAGGACAGAATACGTATACACCCTAGCTACGTGCATACGTGACTCTGTAGTCAAGCAGCCGTAACCCTTGCGTCAGTACCTAAGAGCAGCGTTGTAGTTTCTGTATGTATTACTTTAGTATCTGATGCTAGATTGTTATATTATATTGTATGTTTAGGGTCACTGGACCAGCCAGGAGATACTACAGGAGCAGGCTATTGGCATTCACATCTTGAGGACTCAGGCAAGATACCTTGCCATATTTACTGTTTAAATTAAATGATGCATATGTTGTATGATATCTTGTTGCTTTATTTCATATGACTGTGCGCGTCTGAGATTGACTCGGGTGCAATCGACGGATGCATTTTACAGTGACAAATTTATATTGGGATGCTGGTTCGCGTACTCGACTAGCTATCAGTGCGTGTGACATGCATCACGGTTAGTGCGTAATTCAGGATTTTGTATTAGTAGAGACTTGGCATATAGATACGTGGTATGCACGTTGAGTATTCGACTTGTATATTTATATTGGGAGGGAAGGACAACTAGTAGGCGTATGGGATACACACATTGGAATCGGTAGTATCCGGAGGAGCCACGGATCCAATGACTCCTTTTGTGCAGATGCCCCGTTCTTCGGAGAGGTATGGACGCTATACTATGCAGATGCCCCGTTCTTCGGAGCGGTATGAACGTTATAATATTCAGATGCCCCATTCTTCGAAGTGGTATGGACGTTATACTATTCAGATTCCTCATTTTTTGGAGCGGTATGGACGTTATGCCTACGCCTACCCATACGTACCAAAGTTGTCCTCATATTGCATTCACTTAGATGGTTAGCACACCCTTTATTTATTTTATTCAGTATTTATATATATGGCATGCTTCTATGTATTTTGTTACGTCCCTCTGAGGACCTGGTACCTTTTCAGATTTGGACGAGGCATATTACCACACAGTGTACGGCCCGGGACATGAGACTAGGTACGCTACCGCGGAGGAGCTAGAGGTGCTATCGTCAGAGTTTCCGTGATCAGTTGGTAGGCCTTCTGCCTAGGAATGGGAGCATCATTATCTAGTCAGTCGATGCCCTAGTCATTACTCTTTTTATCTGTCATTCAGTACTTTTATTTCGTCATAGTAGTGGGTTTGTTCCCACCAGACATTCTGGATTTGTACTATGATATTCAGACTGAGGTTTATTTCCAGTATTTATTTTAGTGCTTCTTGCTGTTTATATTGTGGATGAGATTAGATTTCCTGTTGTTGATTAATATTGGACATGTTAGTATTTTAGGACAGCGTAGCACACTTCGTTAGGATCTATTAAATTGGGATATCCTTGGAGACGTGACAGCTGGCTATTGCCACATGGCCTGGTCCTGTGTATTTTGTGACTGGGGTGTGACATGATAACCTAATCTCAAGTCGATCTTCATAAACACCACTGCTCCTGTCAGCTGGTCGAACAAATTATCAATCCGCGACAAGGGGTACTTGTTCTTGTTAGTCAAAGCATTAAGGGCTCTGTACTCAATGCACATACGGACTGTCCCATCCTTCTTTGGTACAAATAACACTGGTGCTCCCCCGGGTGATGCACTAGGACAGACAAATCCCTTGATCTGCAACTCCTCTAACTGTAGCTTCAGCTCATCCAGTTCCTTCTTCGCCAACCGGTACACATTTGAAGATACCGGCGCTGCTCCGGGTACTAACTCGATTGTGAACTCCACCTCTCTATCAGGAGGTAGGCCTGGCAACTCCTCCGGGAAAACATCCTCGAACTCTGTAACAATCGGTGGGGGTGACATCTCCATAGCCATGTAAGCTCCAGTTGTCTGCCCTACTCCTCGCTCGATGGTGCCTCGCATGTACTCGAACTCCGGGTGATCTGGCGGTCTAAAAATGACGCTACCCTCCGATAATCTAGTATGGCAATGTATTGGCTCAACCAGTCCATGCCTAGCACAACGTCAAAGTTTGGCATCGGGAATACCAAAAATCGTGCTCTCATCTCCCTACCACACACGACTACCGAGCACGTTCTAATAGTGCTGGTAACCGGTACGATGCCTCCTCCGATAAGAATCTTCAAACTCTTAGGTAAGGGGGAAGTAGCTACTCTATGCATAGCTATGAAACTACTAGATATGAAAGATAGTGTAGCACCAGAATCAAACAATGCAGTCGCAGGCAATGATGCAACTAAAATGGTACCTGTGATAGCTTCCCCTTCTGGTTTCTCCTCAATTGCTGCTAGTGCAAAGGCCTTCCCGCGCCTCTGCCCTCCGGCCTGCTGTCTGGATCGATCAAACTGTGCCACCTGCGGGGCCAAAGGTGGTCTCCTCTGAAATTCTCTGGGTGTTGGTGGACGCTAGCCTCATGTCGGGGGTAGTATCCTCTGGACTGGTGCTGCTGGCCTCTGTCCGGTCTGCGGTGTTGCATCTCTATACTGTGGGGAGTCTCGAGCTTGGTGTTGGCTCGCTCCACAAATTATGCATATTGTAAACCCCCTGATTTTCAAGAATTTTTAATTTGGAATTTTTTCTCAATTTTCTATATTTTCTGGAATTATTCTCTAATTAAACTAAGGTTCTCTAATTATTAATTGATTTTTAAAAGATGTTTATAATATTAAAATATTATGAAAATAATATTTTATGGTGTAAAATGATAAACTGGATCTAGGATAATTTTTCGGGAATTTATTGGGCCCCGGAATCATTTTTAAAGTCCTAAAAACTATTTTATAAATAAACCAAATTAAATAAAACTCGGTTTTTCTAAACCCAATATAAAACCGAACCGGACCGGTCGGTCTTTCCGAACCGGCCCAAACCCCTTAACGGGTCGGATTCGGGTCAGACCCGACCCGCCTGAACCCGACCCAACCCGTGATGAAAACCTAACCCCCAAATTCCAGGCGACCCGACCCTTCACCTGCCGGCGGCCGTTTCCGCCGCCGTGGCCGCCGGTGGACCCCCCAGTTCACCTCCCATGGAACCCCCGCCTGTTCCCTTTCGACTTCCGACCAACCTCCGACCGTCCCTCTCCCCTCAACCCCTATTTAAATTGAGCATTCCGCCGGAAAACCCCCTTCAAATCCTTCTTCTCCGGTGAGCACCAGAACTCCGACGCCGGACTTTCCCTCCGATTCCAGCCCACCAGAACCCGACGCCGCGTCCAGCACCACCCGGCGAACCTCTCAGCACCAGATCCACCCGACGCCGACTCCTGAACCTCCTCCCTCTCCTTCCCCTCCGATCGAGTTCCCGCCGAAACCGACTCCGGTGCTTTCCACCGCCTCCGACACCGATCCGACCGCCCAGACCTATCGTCGACCTCCCCAGACGGCTCCGGCGACCCCTCGGCTGTCCAACAAGTCTCTGACGAACTCGGACATGACACAGAACCGTGCCCTAGCCAGGACACGGCCGGACAGGTCCAGGACACAGAAGACTCGACTCGGACACGACGCGGACACGAGAATTGCCATTCAGCGGAGCCCTGTTCAGGTACTCTAATATCTCTCCTCGCTGCCGCAATTTCTATTCCGTCAGTTGTATCGCGTAGCCTGCATGACCCCCTCGGTGCCCGTGCAAACCGCTCGGTGCATCGCGACCTGTGGTGATCGCGAACCACGATCCAAAAACAGGAAAACCAACGCACTGTTTCACCCTGGAACTAAGTATGCCCCGCCAAATGGGATGACTTGGTCGCAAGCGGTATTTACCGATACATGCGCATCGTTGATACGGACGTGCGAGATTTCACAGAAGTTAATTTGGATGTGCGTGCACACCGGAATCAACGCGTATCCGCCGACAACGTCTCGTATCTATCCTTTCTGGTTCTCATTGTAACTTAGTGTAAACACGTCGGATAGAGACGAAACTTGCGTCATCGGACTCGTAGCAATACGCTGGTCCTGTGACCCAAGTTTGGTTCGATTCTGAGAACGTTGACAAAATCGTGTATCGTGGGCCCCACAGGCTCCACTTGATGGGCGATTTTGTGATCGGCTCATCGGAATCCAATTCTGGAAGTTCCGTTGGATTCGTATCATCGTTCCTGACCTGTTGACACTAAGTTTGACAAATTTGGAGACCTTTGACCCTGACACGTTTTTCGGTGCAAAGCGGCCCACATGTGGACCCCGCTTTGACCAGAAACTGTCATTTTCGCCCCTGTGTCCAAATTGGACTCAAGGACAGGCGTTTCTAGCTTATTGATATTTTTTGGATCTGATGGTGATGTTTATTTCAGTAACTGGAGTACTCCCTACAAATCCCGCTGAAGTCAGAGCAACAATTGGAGCCGGAACCCCAAGCAAGTGTACCTTGCCAAATCCTGCAGTTCTTGCTACATATTTCTTTGACTTATTTATACATTATTGTTATACATGCTTGACCTACGACCGTGTGACTTTACTTAGCGTCCGATTAATAGTCGGGTGCCAACACTGTACGCAGAGTTGTGTAAAGTCACCTAGAGATGGTTATCGAGACCCTATACTTCTCGTGCTTGCATTATCAAGTACGTTTTACCCAGGACACTTGACACTATACATTTGACAGAATCTTCCTGAGATATTCGTGATGATTCTGTATAGGATGCAGGATTGACATAGACATTATATTTATAGAGATTAGATGACTTGCTGCATTAGTTTTGATCTTACGTGTCATGGACATGAGACGTGTGATTACATTGGGTGGAAAGAGACACACAGGCTACAGATTGATTATATTATGACGGTTTTGTAGTCTCCCTTTGAGCTAGACAAACCACATGATATCGCTGCTACCGGCTCCCCGACACAGAGCTTGTAGTGGTTTCAGCCTGAGTTCTAGTGCTGCTCTTATCTTGCATTTCACTTAGCTGATTATATATTTACCCTATTATTTCATTTATCTATTGTACTGCATTTATTTTGGCATGAGCTTTCTTGTACCTTGCTATGTCCCCTGAGGACCTGGATCCAGATTATGTCCCCAGGATTAGCAGACGAGTTCGACCCAGAGATATACAGGACAGGAGCATTAGCAGGAGCAGAAGCAGGAACAGTAGCAGGCATTGGAGCAATACCAGGCTCAGTAGATGAGTGATCTCTTTGGGTATCTTCTGAGTATATACTGTTTCCATACTCAGTACTTTTGTTGATATCTTTATTCTGTATCTTGACAGTTGTATCAGACTTGTATCGGGTTTGTTCCCCAATTTATGTACTTGTGACTTGATGATGATGTTTATATTTCCTTTTGTTGATATTGATATATTCATTCTGTGGATGAGATTAGTAGACCCTGATTATGGTTGTATTACGGCTTAAGTATGCCCCGATGGATCCATTAAATTAGATTTTTCCATCGGTGTGTGCTGCTGTCCATTGCCACGTGGCTAGTCCCTTGATATTTTGGGACTGGGGCGTGACATAGTTTTTGTGGTAGCCCATGCAGGTCAACGACTAAATTATTCGATTTTAATTTAGGGACCGAACAGGCCTGCAATAAGAATAGGATAAGTTTTAGGATCTCATCCACTTGATTGTAACGTTCTTGATATCTATATCAGATTCAAATCAATTTCTTGAAATTGTATCCCGCCTTGATCCCTGTACGCCTCTTATTGTTTATTTTGGTTGCAGAGTTATGTATTCACAAGCAAACGATGAGACTCCTGTAATATCACCATGTGATGCTTTGGTAACCAATGAAGAGGAAGTAACACCAGTAGAATAAGGTCAATCCGCTCAACAACGTAGTCCAGCGAATCAGCATGCCTCAAAAATCTAGCAAGATGACATTCCACCATCAACGCAATTTACTCCACCAATGCCCGTAATTCCACCAGGGCAGGCTATGGACGGGCATCAGATATTACAAATGATCTACGCAATGATGCAAGCTCAACAACAAATTCAACAAGAGGCTCTACGTCATGAGGCAGAGAACTTGAGGAGCAGCCTAGTAACCGCACTAGAGCAGGCAGATCTACCAGCACGACGGCCAACGATGGGCTCTATTTCCGATTTCCGCCAGCTGAAGCCCCGTACCTTCTCAGGAAAAGAGGAGCCCACAGAAGTTCATGAGTGGCTCACCAACACACAACATCAATTAGAAGCAGCTGAGATTCCAAGGGAACGTTGGATGACTGCAGTCAGAATGCAATTGACGGACAATGCACATCACTAGTGGCTATCTGAGGAGACACGGCGCGGACCAGACCAAGTCACTTGGGAAGAGTTCTCTAGACTCTTTCAGGAGATGTACATTCCAGCCATCGCTCGATCAGAACTTCGGGACAAGTTCAATAGCCTCACTCAAGACAATATGACAGTGGAAGAATACAACGCCGAGTTCATTCGTCTAAGTTGCTTCGCCCCAACATTGATCCCGACAGAAGAAGAGAAGGCCGAGAAGTTTTTCGATGGACTCAACTTCGAGTTACAGAAACTGATTAGATCCGTTGCGCCTACATCTTACCCGGACGTCCTTGCTGCAGCACGACGCATGGAGTGCGTCATCAAGAGAGAGACCAGTCTGAAGAGGTCATCCACATCAGCACCAGCCGGAGCACCATAAGAAAAAGTTGCAAAAAGACTTCACATGCACCAGCCACCAGAAGCATCTCCACAAGCAATACTTGTCTGTCCATATTGTCACAGGCGAGGCCATATTGAGAATCAGTGCAGACGAAAAATGAGATTATGTTTAGCTTGCGGATCCAGTCAGCATTTATTAAGGGAATACCCTGAGCGTAGAGAAGGAGCACCAAGGACAAACCAACAAGCGTTACTAGTACCGAGGCCAGCCTATCCAACATTGGGAGCACCACAAACGGAAGTTCAAGAAGTCCTACCACCAGCTCCAGGAGGGTATCAGCCGAGGCCACCTTTGGTACCCCAGGCACTGCTCTTCCAGCAGGCTCAACAGCAGCAGAGGAATCGACGGCAAGGACGCGGACAAGCCCTGACGATGACCTTGGAGAACGCGCAGAATCATGGAGTAGCTAATGCGCGTAAGTTTTCTTAGTTATCCGTTTCTAGTATTGCTTTAGTTCGTGCCTGCTGGTTCGTGACCCTAGACTTGACCTAACAGTTTTAAATTGCTAATGATAGATATCCTAGTGTTAACCTAGTAATTTATTTTGAACTTGCCAAAAACTTAGAATGTTTATAAATGATAACCTGATAAGTTTTTAAAGGATAAAACCGGTTTTCTAAAACTGTAATTTTCTAGATTTCCTTTATTCGGGAAATTTCATAACTTTTAATGCTTAGGAAAATAATTTTTCTTAGGTGTTACTCTCAACCTTGATTCTCCTTGATTTTGATGTGCTTCGAACAATGTTTGCAACCGTGTCATCTCTGTAGACCGGTTAGTCTTTGATTGCGAGGACGCAATCCTCTTAAGGGGGGTAGATTGTAAACCCCCTGATTTTCAAGAATTTTTAATTTGGAATTTTTCCTCAATTTTCTGTATTTTCTGGAATTATTCTCTAATTAAACTAAGGTTCTCTAATTATTAATTGATTTTTAAAAGATGTTTATAATATTAAAATATTATGAAAATAATATTTTATGGTGTAAAATGAAAAACTGGACCTAGGGTAATTTTTCGAGAATTTATTGGGCCCCGAAATCATTTTTAAAGCCCTAAAAACTATTTCATAAATAAACCAAATTAAATAGAACCCGGTTTTCCTAAACCCAATATAAAACCAAACCGGACCGGCCAGTCTGTCCGAACCGGTCCAAACCCCTTAACGGGTCAGTTCCGGGTCAGACCCGACCCGCTAGAACCTGACCCGACCCGTGATGAAAACCTAACCCCCAAATTCCAGGCGACCCGACCCTTCACCTGCCGGCGGCCGTTTCCGCCGCCGTAGCCGCTGGCGGACCCCCCAGTTCACCTCCCATGGAACCCCCGCATGTTCCCCTTCGACTTTCGGCCAACCTCCGGCCGTCCCTCTCCCCTCAACCCCTATTTAAATCGAGCATTCCACCGAAAAACCCCCCTTCAAATCCTTCTCCGGTGAGCACCAGAACTCCGACGCCGGACCTCCCCTCCGATTCCAGCCCACCAGAACCCGACGCCGCGTCCAGCACCACTCGACGAACCTCTCAGCACCAGATCCACCCGACGTTGACTCCTGAACTTCCTCCCTCTCCTTCCCCTCCGATCGAGTTCCCGCCGAAATCGACTCCGGTGCTTTCCACCGCCTCCGGCACCGATCCGACCGCCCAGACCTGTCGCCGACCTCCCCAGACGGCTCTGGTGACCCCTCGGCTGTCCAGAAAGTCTCTAACGAACTCGGACACGACACAGAACTGTGCCCTAGCCAGGATACGGTCGGACACGTCCAGGACACAGAAGACTCGACTCGGACACGACGCGAACACGAGAATTCACATTCAACGGAGCCCTGTTCAGGTACTCTTATCTCTCTCCTCGCTGCCCCGATTTATATTTCGTCAGTTGTATCGCGTAGCCTGCATGACCCCCTCGGTGTCCGTGCAAACCGCTCGGTGCATCGCGACCTGTGGTGATCGCGAACCGCGATCCAAAAACAGGAAAACCAACGCCCTATTTCACCCCGGAACTGAGTACGCCCAGCCAAACGGGACGACTTGGTCGCACGCGGTCTTTACGGATATGTGCGCGTCGTTGATACGGACATACGGGTTTTCCTAGAAGTTGATTTGGATGTGCGTGCACACCGGAATCAACGCGTATCCGCCGACAACGTCCCGTATCCGTCCTTTCTGGTTCTCGCTGTAACTTAGTGTACACACGTCGGATCAAGACAAAACTTGCACCATCGGAATCATAGCAATATGCTGGTCATGTGACCCAAGTTTGGTTCGATTCTGAGAACGTTGACAAAATCGTGTATCGTGGGCCCCACAGGCTCCACTTGACGGGCGATTTTGTGATCGGCTCATCGGAATCCAATTCTGCAAGTTCCGATGGGTTTGTATCATCGTTCCTGGCCTGTTGATACTAAGTTTGACAGAATTGGATAACTTTGACCCTGACACGTTTTTTGGTGCAAAGCGGCCCACATGTGGACTTTGCTTTGACCAGAAACTGTCATTTTTGCCCCTGTGTCCAAATTGGACTCAAGGACAGGCGTTTCTAGCTGATTGATATTTTCTGGATCTGATGGTGATGTTTATTTCAGCAACAGGAGTACTCCCTGCAAATCCCGCTGAAGTCAGAGCCACAATTGGAGCCAGAACCCCAAGCAAGTGTACCTTGCCAAATCCTGCAGTTCTTGCTACATATTTCTTTGACTTATTTATACATTATTGTTATACATGCTTGACCTACGACCGTGTGACTTTACTTAGCGTCCGATTAATAGTCGGGTGCCAACACTGTACGCAGAGTTGTGTAAAGTCACCTAGAGATGGTTATCGAGACCCTATACTTCTCGTGCTTGCATTATCAAGTACGTTTTACCCAGGACACTTGACACTATACATTTGACAAAATTTTCTTGAGATATTCGTGGTGATTCTGTATAAGATGCAGGATTGACATAGACATTATATTTATAGAGATTAGATGACTTGCTGTATTAGTTTTGATCTTACGTGTCATGGACATGAGACGTGTGATTACATTGGGTGGGAAGAGACACACAGGCTACAGGTTGATTATATTATGACGGTGTTGTAGTCTCCCTTTGAGCTAGACAAACCACATGATATCGCTGCTACCGGCTCCCCGACACAGAGCTTGTAGTGGTTTCAGCCTGAGTTCTAGTGCTGCTCTTATCTTGCATTTCACTTAGCTGATTATATATTTACCCTATTGTTTCATTTATCTATTGTACTGCATTTATTTTGGCATGAGCTTTCTTGTACCTTGCTATGTCCCCTGAGGACCTGGATCCGGATTATGTTCCCAGGATTAGCAGACGAGTTCGACCCAGAGATATACAGGACAGGAGCATTAGCAAGAGCAGAAGCAGGAACAGTAGCAGGCATTGGAGCAATACCAGGCTCAGTAGACGAGTGATCTCTTCGGGTATCTTCTGAGTATATACTGTTTCCATACTTAGTACTTTTGTTGATATCTTTATTCTGTATCTTGACAGTTGTATCAGACTTGTATCGGGTTTGTTCTCCGATTTATGTACTTGTGACTTGATGATGATGTTTATATTTCCTTTTATTGATATTGATATATTCATTCTGTGGATGAGATTAGTAGACCCTGATTATGGTTGTATTACAGCTTAAGTATGCCCCGATGGATCCATTAAATTGGGTTTGTCCATCGGTGTGTGCTGCTGGCTATTGCCACGTGGCTAGTCCCTTGATATTTTGGGACTGGGGCGTGACACATATCCCCAGTCTCTTTCGACAGTCCTTCTAGAAATATCCTCTCTTACCACAGTAGTGGCAAGTCGAAAGCTCCTTTTGCTGGTATGACGCTGTCCTCTGCTGTGTCTGTGCTCCCGGACGACGGATCGGTCCTCCTGCTCCGGGCTGGACTCTGGCTAGTACGATCGGGCTGGAATGCCTCGCTTCTCTGCCAATGGCCTCCTGGGTCCTCGCCTCTGAAAGAACCTCCTCATAAGAGATCCTCGCATGGGTGGTGGTGTACCTCTACAGCTCGAAAGTCAGGTTATGATGGAATCTCCTGGCCTTCTCCAGGTCGTTGGGTATCAAGGCAGCACCAAATCGGCTAAATCGACTGAACTCTGCGTCGTATGTGTCTACGGTCATATTTCCTTGCTCCAGGTGCAGGAACTGGGAGTATAGGGCATTCCTGACAATAGCCAAGAAATACTTCGTATTGAAGTACTCTAAGAACTGCTCCCACGTCTATATCTTGCCGACGCTGCACTCTATAGAGTCCCACCAGTGATGGGCATTGCCTTTCAGTTGGGCCCTCACTGCGGTCATCCAAAGGTCTGGATGTAGCTGAGAAGCCTCCAGTAGCATCTCCATGTTAGCGACCCAATCAGAAATCTCCTCTGCAGTCTCGCTGCCCGAAAAAAATATCTGGCCCCATCTGGCAAAATCCTCGTACAGTACCAGCTGGCTGAATAGGTGCAGGTGCTGGTGCGGATGCTGGGGCAGGTGTCCTCTCCAGAACTGCCATCAAGCTTTGTCTCAACATCTCAGTCTGATCCCACTGTACCTGCATTATAGCCTAGAAGAACTGGATCATCTGCGGTTGTCCCTCCGGAGGTGGCATCTGGGGTGGAAAGGGTGGAGGTGGTGGCAGTGCGACCTCCGGCTGCATCGTAGGTGTCTCCTCAGATGTCGGCCTTTTGGACTGCGGCATCAGCGTAGCCCTAGAAGTATGGCCCTCGAAGTGTTGCATCAGGACAGTCTGAGAAGTTTGGCCCTCCGGCTGCTGCATCTGGTCGTCAAGAGAAATCTGGTGCCAATGTATCAGCAGGGCCTGTGGGATCACCGGGGCCTGTGGTGGTGGCTGCTCTCCAGGTGGTCCCTGGGACGTCTCCTCTCTCGGTGTAGTGGCGGATAGCACTATAGCACCGTATACCTCGTGTCCACTACGCAAGTTCATCTCGCTGCAAGAGATAGAACCTCATTAAAAGAGTAGGGAAACAAGCAAACAGGATACAGATATTTTTAAAAGAAAATACGAAAGAGGTTCAAAGACGTAATCAAAGTGGATGAGATCTAGTAATTTCTATCCTATTGCAGGCTCGCTGGGCATGTTACCATACCACAAGCGATAAATAGGACCTGCATAGGCCACCACTAAAACCATGTCAATGGCCAGCTAATATGTCTCTGAGGGATTATCCAATTTTATGGACCCAACGAAACGTACTACGCTGTCCTAAAAACTAACATGTCTAATACTATCAAACATCAGGATTGTCTAATCTCATCCACAATATAAATAAGAAGTACTGAAATAATTACTGAAAAATAATTGCAGAGTCTAAAATGTCAAAGTACAATCCAGATATGTTTGATGGGAACAAACCAACTACAAATGATGAAATAAGAGTACTGAAAGACAGAATAAAGAGTACGACTAGAGCATCAACTAACTAGATAAGGAATGCTCCATTCCTAGGCGGAAGGCCTACCAATGATCAAGGGAACTCTGATGGAAGTACCTCTAGCTCCTCCTCGAAAGCGAACCTCGTCTCCTGCCCGGGTCGGTACACGGTAGGATAGTAAGCCTCGTCCAAATCTGGAAGGGAACCAGGTTCACAGAAGGACGTAACAAGATACAAAAATGTATGCCATATTTAAATACTGAATAAAATAAAGGGGTGTGATATCCATCTAAGTGAATGCAATATGAGGACAACCTTAGTACGTATGGGTAGGTGTAGGCATAACGTCCACACTCCGAAGAGCGTGGCATTTGTACATATAACGTCCATCGTTCCGAAGATCGTAGAATCTGCATAGTATAACGTCCTTATCGTTCCGTAGAACGTGGAATCTGAATAGTATAATGTCACGCCCCAGTCCCATAATACGTAGGACTAGGAACACGTAAGCATGCCAGCCGTATGTATATGGCAACTCCAATATATGGATACCATAATACACACATACGTTGTAATATGAATAATACTAATATGTGGTATATATTTATTGTCACAAGTCACAGAAATACTAATCTCATCCACACAACAAGTCATAGAAAAGAGTATAACTAAACTAGAATAAAGAGTCTGAATAATCCAACAATGATAGTCGGGTGGAGACAAATCCACTACCAATGACTATATCAAACTAAAATGAGAAAGAAGAGTAAAATCACTAATATAAAATAAGGTGATGATATAAGAGTGTCAGCTAAAGGATCCATCGCTAGAGATAATCAATGATGGTCAGTGGGTAAGGTCTCCTCAGCAGAAAGTAATGCGTCAGGTCCGGGTCCGTACTCCTGCGGGTACTCCTGGTCGTCTATACCTGGCAAGGAACCATGTCCTCAGAGGGACGTAACAAGATACATAGAAGCAAGCCAATTAAATACAGTAAACATGCATAATGTTTGAAAATATATAAGTACGCTGTACAAGATAATCTATATGAATGCAAATGAGGGCAACCTTTTGACGTATGGGCAAGGGTAGGCTACTCGATCTAAATCTCACAACTCACACACACGTCAGGGATATCAGAAATTGACATACCATGGGGGTAACGACCAGCGAGACTCCAGAAATCGACATACCGCGAGGGTAGCGACCAGCGCGATACACTACCATAGTGCGAGCTAGATACTACGGTTTACCAGAGTGGTTAAAGCCCATACGCCTAATGGTTGTCCTCTAATAGGTGTCCAGTGTGTGTCAACATATCTAATATATAGTAATGACTGAACGAAACTACACATACAATGAATATATAGAAATATAAATAGCATGTAAAGTACTGTAAACAATTTAGCAAGGTATACTTGCCTGGTCTGAAAAGGATGAAGTCCCAACTCAAGGCGTCGTCCGATCTACCCGTCATATAAATTAATCAAGTTAGATTACAAAAGTGGATGAATAGGTTCCTCCATTTTAATCTATTTTAATTCTGAATAAAATAACTTAAATTGTATTTTTAATCTTATTATAATATGATTTTATTGTTAAACCCTAATTTTGGTCCAACGAAAGTCAACTTTACGGATTTGTGATCCATGGCACACAAATCGAGGCAATTCATTGACCAAAAAGTCAACCGACTAAAATCCTTGATTTATATGTAGAATTTTATAGATTTTAGTGCTACATGAACATCGGAATCGACGGTTTCATAAAATCACAAGTTGGTAAAGAATTATGTCCACAAGGGTAGGCCAGATGACAATTTTTTATAGTTTCCTATTTACGTATATGTTGCACAAATTTTACAGTGAATTAGACTTACATGTTAAATTCTGAAAATATTATTTTATGTAAGTTCATCATGTCAACTTTTCGAAACTTCAAATGGTTCATAATTTCGAATTCGGGATCTCCCAAAATCTCGAAAATACGAAAACGCGTCTGATTTCAGACAGCTGGCACTTTCAGAATATTCTAGAAAAATAGGTTCTAAAATTATTAAAATAATTTATATATTCAGAAAACTAACCTTGATATGGTTCTAACAAAAAAACTGGAGCGCGTTTGGAGTCCGGAGCTAGGAGATATCATCTATTTAAGTCGTCATAACTACTAGAAAATGAGGCTGAATTTATGGCAAATTTTGACTGTTTTTGGACGAAAACGAGAGGAGTTTTGGGAAAAAAAATATGAAAGATGAGTTTATTTCATAAGTCTAATAGGTATTTATAATGGTGGAGACTATTAAATTTAATATGAGTAGGATTGGCTAATTTGGATATGATTAGGATAGTTTAAATAAGGATAGGATATGCTTGAAATTATTTTCCTAGTAGGCTCAAGATTTGAATTAATTTAAAATATATTTTAAATTTATCTCAATAATTTATAATATTAAATAGAATTAAAGATAATACAAATAATTTATGTATAATCTTATTAATATCTATTAACACTAAATTAGCATATATCTAATATTAAGACTATATATATCCAAATAAATCCTAAATAATTTCAAAAATCTAAATAAATTTCTTAAAATTCTAATTAAATTACAGAAAAATATAATTAAATATTTTAACCTAAAATAAATATTTGGTAGGACAATATGCAAGTATGATTTCATAGTAAATCATGGAAGTCCGAGAAGTTTATGTTTCCTATGTTTTAATTACCCAAAAATTCTAGAAAAATCTTCAAAAATCTAAAATAGCTTAAAAATAATTCTAAATAAATATTTATATAAGTAAATATACTAAGGAATTTATTTTCTAATCAACTAATAGAATATTCTAAAGTAATTCAATATTTAAAATAATCTATAATAAATATAATAATATAAAATACACATAAAATACCTATTTTGGTTGAGGGGATTTATATATAACGTCCATATCATTCCGTAGAACGTGGAATCTGAATAGTATAACGTCCATATCGTTCCGTAGAACATGGAATCTGAATAAAGGGGGTTTATCAGTCCCTGTAGCTCCGACGGATACTACGGGTACTAATGTGTGTGTCCCATACGCCTACCAGCTGTCCTGCTCACCCAATGTAGATATACAAGTCGAATATACGATGTGCATACCACGTAACTACATGCCGAGTCTCAAGTAATTTATATAACCCTGCTTACGCAATAACCGTGATGTACGTTACACGTACCGATAGCTAGTCGGGCACGCGAACCCGCATCCCAATATGAGTTTGTCATTGTGATGCGTGTAAAAGTGTCAGGGTCTAAGAAGATATCAGAATATCCTCACAAGGGTAGGTGAGTCTGCTAGTAACTAAGTCAATTAGACTACACATCGACGCATTCGTCGACTGCACCCGAGTCGTTCTCGGACGCGCACAGTTATATGTAATATTGTAACAAGATATCATACAACAGTTTATCATTTAAATTAAACAGTAAATTAGGCAAGGTATACTTGTCTGGGTCCTCAAGCTGCGAGTGCCAATATCCTGCTCCCGAAGCCTCGCCTGAACGGTACAGCGACCCTATATTTATAATATAATAATACAATCATCAGTCACTACAATAGTACGCACAGGAAATACTATGTTGCAATTATGAACTAACGCAGGGGTCACAACTGGTCATCTAGCTGGGTCACGTATGCACGTAGCTAAAATGTATACGTGTCATATCCTCAATTATCGTGTACACAAAGACAACGAATTAACAAGATACGCTATATAAAACTAGTACATATAATACAGAAAATACCCTACCCTAGTTATCTTGTTATAAAAATACGATACAACTAAATGACGTATAAAACTAAATCATAAATCCTAGTTAACATATTTGTGTGCAAGAAACTAGTATCTAATCCTTGGTCAACAGAGTGTTCCTTATTAAAAAAATAGTCATAATTTATTGAGGTAATTATTAACATAAATAGCTATTCTAAAATATTAACACTTAAACACGAACACATACACTTACACGTGTCTATACAATAATACGTCGACATATACGTACATGACGAAAAGGGAATATAACTAGTCGACGATCGTGTCCGGGGGGTGTCCGCTGCACGAGGTGGCCGATCTCTGGCGTGCACAGTGACTACGGCGGCTACAGTGGCAGTGCGAGTCACAGCAGCACGTAATAGCAGCAGCTGCAGCGGCAGCAGCGGTGGCAGGGTGGTCGTGGTGGTGGTTACTGATGGTTGGGGGTGGCCAGGCTTGCTGGCTAAGGCGGTGGTGGAGATGGCCGGATTATTGTGGTGGCAGTGGGGGTGACTGGGGACGATGATGATGGTGTTGTTGATGGTGATCGGGATGCTGGTGACGGTGAGGGGAGTGGTGGAGACGACGGTGGTGGCGGTGATGGTTGTTGGTGGTGGTGGAGACGGTGAGGTAGGGGTGACGGTGGTGGAGACGGCGAGGTCGACGGTGGCTATGGGGAGGAGACGAGCGGAGGGGAGTCGGGTCGAGGGGAGAAGAGTCGGGTGAGGTTATGATGATGATGATGATGATGATGATGATGAACGAAGGTGGAGGTGGTGGTGATGGCTGCTGGGTCGATGTCGACGGGGTGGGAACAGGCCGAGGAGATGGTGGGTGAGTCGAGGGCAGTATATGCTAGATGATCGGGGAAGGAGGAGGCGGTCGGAGGAACGGGTGGTGGTGCTGTGCAAAGGTGTCGGGTTGAAGGGGGTGGCCGGGTAATGAAGGGATGTGGTTGAATAGTTTTTAGGGTTTCTTTGGTGATGGTGGCTGTGAGTTAGGTTTTAGAGAGAGAGAGTGTGTGTATAGTATATGTAGGAAAGAGAGAGGAGGGCTCTCCTTTGGATTAGGGCCGGCTGGGAGATATTTTTTGGGAGGTGGGAAACCTCAACATGATTAAGGGATGGCTAGGATGGAGGGATTTTTAAATAGAGGGTGAGGATGTAAGGAGGGAAAGTTATAGAAAGTACAACAAATAGGGGAGAAAATAGGGTGGACCGGTCAAGGAGGGGGGATGAGGTTCTTCATGTGTTGGGTCCAATGGAAGGGGGGCACCTCATTGCATATTTGCATAAAAGTCCCTTAATAATTAGGAAATTGCACAAATAGTAGAATTTGGGATTGGATGAAGGAAAATACCATATTTGATGTGATATAGTGGGCTAAAATGGTATGTGGTATTTAGTATGAAACTTGAGGGTGTGAGTGGGGGTTTGGGTTGGAGTTGGGTCTAGTTTTGGGCGAGGTTGGGTCCTTACACCAATTTAATTAAAATTAGTGTAATTGGTGCTCTTTAATTAATTGGAAATTTATAGGGTTAAAATTGGGTAGGACACAAGTGTCATAGACGTAGTAGACTCAGAATAGAATATTTTCATTAATTGGGTTGGACGAAACGGGTTGAGGTTGTGTCTCCAATTTTGATTGGAACGGACAAAGATGCAAAGTTAGATTTAATTGTATTTAAACATAGAAGTTTGTAACGAATATTGTGCGACTAAAATGAAGCACAAGTGAGAGTAGTTATAAGTTACACAAAGGTCAGAATGGTAGGCTGGCATGTCTAGGAAAAGTGTGTGAAGTTTGTTTGAAGGTAATAGCTAGTGTAGCACTCCAAATATCGAAGCAACGATAAGGTGCACTAAGTGATATAAATATTGCACAATAAATCTAAACCACTGTGTTCTAATTCTAATTGGCTCCAAATTAACCCTAGTCTCTCTATCTAAGCTAAATAGACCTAAATTTGGTCGAGGGGGTTTACAATAGGGTTGACCTAGCTTTGACTAGAGTTGACCAATATTGACTAGTTTGACTTTAAAAATCAACCCTTGACCTAGTTTGACCCCGTTTGACCAAAGTGACCTATTATGACCTAGAGATTACCCATTTCTTCTTATTTAAATTCATTTATCTTTTATTACACCTAGTAACCTGTAAATTCCTATATAGGTCTGTGTGACACCGGTTCAGGCATTGTTCCACTTCACTTGCTCAGGACCTCAGGCGAGTACATTTCTCTGTTAGTTTTTATTTCATAATAGTGTATATATCGCATGTTCTAGAATTGTATACTTGATTTTGACACAGTGGTTTCACAGACTGGTGCTACATGGATCCTGTCAAGAGATATTATACCTTACCGTATTCAGCGGGTACTCCTTCACATATATTTTATCTTGTGTATCGGGTATTAATTTTAGTGTACTTCGTGTTCACACACTTCTCGTGTTCAGTATGCTTATATTCGTGTTCGTAAAGTGTCGTGATTGGATCCATTGGTATTGGCTGGGGATGGGGGAATAAGAGTTGGTTATGTAATCAAGCCCCAGTGTATTCGTGTACATGTCGATTACACATCACACGTGTAATCGGGTCACTATATTGTATTCGTGTTCAACCCAAACCGATCACATAACGAACTTGTATTATATGGCACATTAGTTAGTTTATCTATTCTCATCACTTGTAGTTATTCATATTGTTTGTTCTTTACTTTCCAATACATTACCTATTTATCTAGTTTATTTCTTTCTGATGTTTAGTTATCGTGTATCTTTTTTTATTATCTGTTATATATTCTCGATTATGTACTTGAAACTACTTTCAAATGTATATACTTTGCTCCAATCCTGAATGGATATATTTTTTAGATGATTGGCTCGTAGACCAGTGTCCCACATACTAGGGACTGCAGGATAACGTACCATTAGAGGATACTCATTTAGAGCCTGAGGATGTTTATATTATTGTTAGACTTGTATTAGACTTTTATTGAGGTTATTGCATATATATATTATTTCAGGCTTGTGAATGTATTGTGACTCTTTCTTTTGTTATTCCATCTCGTGCTTTATCTTCCTTAGTTTGCATTATAATTGAGTATAGTTTACATTTATCAGATACCATATTGTCCCTCCATTTAGAGTTGAGATGATTGACAGCTACCGTATATATATATATATATATATATATATATATATATATATATATATATATATATATATGTATGAGATGTTTAGATAGTAGAGTTGACCCAGACAGCATTCTATCACCGATACTGTGACGTAGGCTGAACGTTGCTCATTACTCATGCCCTTATTCTGGGTGCGGGTTGTGACAACTGCCAAGGAAAAATTGAGGCTAGCCAGGGCGTCAGTCTCGACGTTCTACATCCATGGGATGTGTTCAATGAAGAATCCCTCGAAGGTTGATATGATAACATGCGCAGCTTGGTGGTACAGAATTAGGTCTTCATTACGTACTTCATATTCGCCTCAGACTTGGTTGACTATCAGCTTGGAGTCACCGTATGCCTCTAAATAGTCCACCACCACATGTTTAGGAAGTTGGAGTCCAATAATGAGAGCATTGTATTCTGCCACATTGTTGGAGCATGGCTCTGCGAGGGAATAAGCTCGATTAATGACCAGATTATAGGAGAAGATTAATACTATCCTATCTCCGGCGACGATATTGCCTTTGGTCCCTGCTCTCAAAGTGTCGTCGAAGAATATCCTCCAGACAGCTTCGCATGAAGTCATGTTTGAGTTCGCCACTTCATCTGGAATTTGGTTGTAGAGTTTTGAGGTTTCTGGCACCGGATGTGCTTCCAAGAAGTCGGCCAGTGCTTGACCCTTGATGGCTTTCTGAGGGACAAATACTATATCGTATGGGGACAACAGTATCGCCCCATGTAGCTAGGCGAGAACTGAGTGCCCCTGGTTTGGTTATGAGAACTCTGAGCGGATTAACTCGTGAGATCACATGAATGGTATATCCAGTCACGTAATGCTGAGTCTTGTGGATAAAAATACTAGAGAAAAGCATTCCTTCTTGACGGGGGTGTACCTATGCTCCACGCATACCATTATCCGGCTAAGATAATAGATGGCCTACTCATGGCTTGCATCACTATTCTGGGCTAATAGTGCACCGAGGGAGTGATCTATCATGCGTACATAAAGCAGAAAAGGCTTCCCCAAGATCGGGGCTACCAGTACTGGAGGGTTTGATATGTATCCCTTGATGTCGTCGAATGCGCGTTGGCATTCTTTATTCCAGAAAAAGAAGACTCCTTTCTTCATGATCTGGATTAATGGTCGATAATGCCCAGAGAGGTTTGATATGAACCTCCTGATGTATGGAAGCCTCCCTTGAAGGTCGCGGAGCTTCCGGAGGTGACTCGGCCGGTTTATCTCAAGGATTGATTTAGTTTTGTCGGGGTCTATCTGAATACCCTGAGAAGTAATTATGAAGTCCAAGAATTTGCCGCTGGAGACTCCCATGAAGGATTTGGTAGGGTTCATCTTTAGCTGGTGCGTACGCATGAGGTCGAACACAATCTTCTAGTCCCTAAGGTGATAACCCTTGGAGTGACTTTTGACGGTGATGTCATCGACGTAACACTCGACCGTCTTGTGTAGATGCTCATAGAAGATGGTGCTCATAGTTCGTTGGTATGTAGCACCTTCATTCTTCACACCGAAGGGCATGACTGTATAGCAGTATACTCCTATCGGTGTTGGAAATGAGGTATGCTTCTCATCTTCTGGAGACATCTTGATTTGATTGTAGCCTAAGAATTCATCCATGAAGGACATGTGCTCGAAGCAACAGGTTTTATCGATCATTATATCGGTGATCGAAAGAGGAAACTCATCTTTAGGGCACATCAAATTTAGATCACGGAAGTCGATGTAGATTCGAATCTTTCCGTTCTTTTTAACGACGGACACGATATTGGCCACCCAATCCGGATATTGTTCTTCACGAATGAAGCAACTAGCTATTAGTTTGTTGACTTCGGCTTTGATGGCATTCATTATGTCTGGCCGGAACCGTCATTGCTGCTGCTTAACAGTCTTAGCGTTCGGCAAGATGTTGAGCTTGTGGACCATAATTTTGGGGTCCAGTCCTGACATGTCTTCGTAGCTCCAGGCAAAGATATTAGTGTATTCCCTGATGAGCTGTATCAGGGATTCCCGGTCTTCTTCGAACAGACTTTTGCTGATGAAGATAGGCTTTGGGGAGGTCTCGTTGCCTATATTGACTTGTACAACTTCATCCTCGGTAGGAGGTTCTCGCTACTCAAATCATCTCCTATTGGGAATCTAGTCATTGGGCCCACGACTCTATTTCAAAGAGTTCGGGTAGATCCCCGTTGTCTTCCTTAGGGTCAAGTGACACCATATTGGCGGACAACGTTTGCCTGAGCATGTCCCCAATACTGATGTCGGAGTCCCAAGCGGGAGATTCTGAAGAGTGGGAGTGCACTTTGTCTTCTTTATCTGAGCCCTCGGGAGTTATGGAAGGAGTTACATATCCTAAGCCATGCTTGATTTTTATGGTAGTAATCCTCGTACTTGCCTGCGGGAGCAGGTAAACGCATGGGCAGCCGTCGGCCCTTGCCGTGGTTTAAGCCCTTACTGGCCTTCAGATCATACTCCATCTTCTGGATAAGGTGCTTGGCTTGCGAACTATACCCGCTGAGTGATATTTTGCCGGTATTAGGTTTCGAATCCAGTTCATCTTGGAAGAAGGATCGGGGGCATTCTACTCTGTCGAAGATGATGAGTTTGTCTCGACTCCTTCTGGCCGAAACTAGGAAGTAGATATTTTGGCTGGAGAGGATCTGGAGGTGGTAATCACCTGTGTTTACAGATTAAGGCCCAGACCATACTCCATTGAGTACAGTGTGCTTATATGTGCAAGATCAAAGTAGCTCAAAGATGACCCTCCATTCATAAAATAAGGTATTTTTTCTTCGGGGATTACATCATCGAGAGAAGGGACATTGGCATAAGCGGCTACATACTCCTCCAGCTCATCTTTCTCAAGGGGCCACCCCCAGTGCGAACGAAGGCTTTGGTGGATTCCTGTGCAATTTTACCACCAAGGGTTCTGAATTTATAAGAAGAACCGGAGCCTCCCTTGGTGGTCATCGAAGGCGAATGACCATAGGTTCTAAAGGTGTAGACGACGCCAGATCTTTCCTCTGCGGTCGATTTGGCCTGTAAAGGCTAACGACCAGAGGTTTGAATTTTTTTAGACAGTGTTAGATCTTTCTTTGGTGGTCGATTCAGCCTACGAAGGCGGACGACCAAAGGTTCGGGTGCCTTCCTTTACAGTTTTACAAAAAAGGGAGCGGTTGTGTCGGGAGTGCGTTCCTTAAGACGGACCCTCAGGGGCTCCTCTGGTGTTATCGCTGCCTCTGCTTCATCATCGGCCTCGTTTCCCCCCTCCTCTTGGGGGAATTACTTATAGAGGATTGCATCAGAGTAGTAGGTCTCGACCCCTTTAAACCGATCTATGTCCAATTTTGTCTTGACCATGCCATGGTCATCCACATACTTTAGACATTGGTGTAGAGTTGATGGCACGATCATGTATTAGTGTATTCAAGGTCGTTCCAGCAGGATATTGTAGGATACATCCATTTCAATGATATAACAAGTGACCTCTATCTTCAAGTTACCGATCTGGCATTTCAGAAGAATCTTGCCCAGAGGCTAGATTCTTCTTGCGTTAAAGCAACTGATGGCAGTAATAGTGGCTGCAAAATGATGCATCGGGATGCCCAAGGTCTGAAGCAGACTCCGTGGGATAATGCTGATTAATGAACAGGGATCGATGTTCATCCGGTCCACCTCAATGGCGTCGATGTACCCTGTGTAATACAGGGGATGATCATGCCGGTTATTCTTTAGCAACATATCCTGTGGCGAGAACGTGATATTGGGTATTGCCTCCATGATATTATTGCAGTAGGGTCAAGCAGCCGGATCTTCAGTTGGCGGTTTGACCTGCGCCAGGTAGGTGTCTTTATTTTGTAATACCTCGCTAAGAGCAGCCCGAGTGTCTCTGGAGAGCCGTAGAAGCTCAAATAGTGACAAATTTGTTGGGGTATTGCGAGTTGAGCCAAGACGTCAAAGTTGTAGGGATTTTCCAGTCCCTGAGTCATTTCCTTACGCAATGGCTAATCGAAGCATCTCTCTTTTTGTTTGGACATGTCCATTGTTAGGGGTTGAGATGGACCCGGATCAGACACGATAGGTGTAGTAGTTGGGGGTGCATTTGACATTAGGAGCTTGGTAATATCGCTGGTAGGCAAGGCCCGACCTAGTTGCCCCTGCCTAGGCCTCCTCAGTGGTGGAAGAACCATACGGCAGGACTTGGCTTTTCGTTTTTTAGGCTACACGGTGGGAGGCGCTGTTTGTTGCATCAAGTCTGGGACCATATTCGGGTGGACCCGCATAATCTTGCCCCGAGGCGTAGTTAGAGGTGTCAGCCCGGCTGTCACGACCTGCACCCGGTATAGGGGCACGAGTACTTGGGTACGTCCAGCCTACGTCGCAGTATCGACGATAGAATATTGTCTATATCATCACTATCTTACTATCAATCATAGTAATACAGCTAGTTCTATCATGTACTCAATCACAATTATATAAGGAAGAATGAATAGGAAAGATATTCAAATAACATTCTAAAGAAAGGAAACTATACATGATATAAAATATTAAATACTAGCCTAGATCTCTACAATTGTTATCTCAAGTCCATAGTGTAAAAGCAGCCCAGTCTATAGCACTATTCTGAGATCCCGAAATATGGTGCACTACAATCACTTGAAAAATATTATCCAGTCAGGATTACAAGAAAGTACAAAACTCTGAAAGCAGTTCCAAATACATGGTAGAACATATATGACAAGTAATAGAAAAGAATACAAGATTAACGAGCAACAGAAAATGAAATAAACTATAGTGAACATGTAATATACTAGAAATGAAGAACAAACAATAAAAAATAACTGCAAGTAATGGAAATAGATAAACTAGTTAATATGCTTTAGATTATAAGTTTGTTATGTGATCGGGTTAGGTTGATTACACGTGTGATATATAATCAATATGGTAATTCGATTACACGTGTGATATATAATCAACATGTACACGAATATACTGCCTTGATCACATAAACAACTCTTACTCCCCCATCCCCAACCAATACTCATCGATCCAATCACGATACGTTACAAACATGAATGTAAGCACACTGAATATGAGCAGTGTGTGAACACGAAGTACACGATAATCAATACCCGATACCCAAGATAAAATACATGTGAAGGAGTATCCGCTAAACACGGTAGGGAATAACATCCCATGACAGGATCCATTTAATACCAGTCCATGTAGCCACTGTGTCGGAATCAAGTAAACAGTTTTAGAACATGTGATATATACAATATCATGACTTAAAACTAACAAAGAGATGTACTCGCCTGGAATCTGAGATAAAGTATCAACTCGTATCTGGAATGATGTCTCGAAGACCTAAATATGGAAAGTTACATCAATACAAGGTTTTGGAATGATAACTAGTAAAGCTAGCCCATTCCTAGGTCATAAAGCCAATTCTAAGTCAAAATAGTCAAACTAGGTCAACTCTAGGTCAAACTAGTCAATTTTGGTCAAACTAGCTATTTATAGGTTGTATGAGTCAATCTCTAGGATATTGGGTCCATACACTAGGTATCCAGGCTATACTAGCTATAATAGGATACTAGAGTATCAATAATATACAGTATCGTAAGATACGCAAAATATGATAAAAAAAAGTACTATATAATATATACAAATATAATATATATATTAATATTCCATAGCTAAAACTAGTACTAATGGATACCTTGGCTTTGAGCCAATATGATATCCCACTCTAACTACCCATTTGGTATTCAATACCAATACCCCATGATACCTCTACTCTTATTACCTTGGTATTGTTCAAGGTAAACTAAAGCTTATTATTACCCATCTCTAATACTTACACTGGCTAGTATATACATATACTCTAACCCATATACATATTCCAATCTATATACATTACCTTATATATATAACTACTAACTAACAATACTAACTTTAACAACTAAAACTAACATATTAATCCCCTTTACTTACACACCCCTCTCACAGTCACATACACCTTACACTGTGTAACACAGCACACATACACACTGTATATACCTATCCTCCACCAATGTATATCAATCACTCAACACATATGAGTACACCCATGACAACCAACCCTCTATTAACTAATTGCTAACTCCAACTAACTATCTAACTGCTAACTAGAGATATATAATAACTTATCATCTAAACTATTAACTTATGACCATACCCATTCTAACTACTAACTAAACTAACTAACTAATCACCAAACAATCTCTCTCACCCATCACAAGGACAGCCCCAAATCTAGACTGATACTAATCAACTGATACGTAGTATCAGAGATCACTCACCACTCTAATCTAGAGCCTGTGCACCATCTCACAGTGAACCCCCTCTTACATAGACATCTCCATATATATAGACATATATATATCAACTAATACTAACAACTAACTATTAATTACAGATACTAACATACCTAACATTCTCCAATTAACTAATAGGTATCTAATAGCTAACACTATATCTAATAGCTAAAATACTAATAGACATCACCATCTAACCTACTACTATTAACAAGTTAAACTCATTAACTAATAGTTTATGATATACACTAACTAACCAAATAACTGACAACTATCAGACACCTATTAACATACATCAACCTCAAACCCTTGTACAGCTGCTGCTAACACCCGGTTGTGCACACAACCACTGTGCACTCGACTTTGCACAGATGTGCACAGTCCTCTCCCATCTTACTGTTGTACTGTGTGCACTTGCACATCGAGCAACCCTACACTGCAGACACCCCATTAACTCTCTATCTCACCAACACAATACCCCAAATCAGTCCTCAACAGACCTGAATGTTCCCTCACAGCAATCGGGTAAACCCCCAACAGTCTAAACACTCAAAATAGTCCACACCTATAAATACAATCCATATTGAACTCTCCCTTATCCACATATAACTTAATGCCTCAACTCAGTCCATAAATGAACTCCAACAGTGAGGCAACTCCAAACCAACTCCTACAATCCACGAGGGACTCAAAACAGTCCTCACAAACTCCCAGTTAGTCCATATAAACCCCCCCTCTCATCCAATATACATATAGAACACACACAATACAAGTAAAATATACGTAGATGAACATATAACTAATATAAATATATATATCATATATACAATACAATACTCAAATGGCTATAAATAAGTCAAATTGAATTAGAATGCAAACACACAAACACGTGGAGTGCACCGCACCCGCATCACACCCAATCCATGATACGCTTGTTATATGGCTCCACCACACCACCAAATATATCCCGAAGGACATGAGCAAGTCTAGAATTACAATTAGAAGTAATACAAAGAGCTAGCTACTCAACTACGTGCCCGTATCAAAATGTGACATACTCAAACCCCCGTTTCGAAGGAAAAACCCCAAAAATAATCCGTATCACCAAATTATCATGATATGGCCTACACGTATCTATTTGTGGATACGACACTAGTCTCATACAACCAAACACATATCAATTTGGTCCACTAGACCTATTGACGAATACATGGTACACCAATCTCGAATTTTTCCCAAATTGGACACAAAACACACAACTTCCAAAATAAGGGTCCCTAGTAGTCAAATCTTCTTTCTATAGGTAGCCCTAATCCATAGTTGGGTTCCTAATGATTAAACTAAAGATTTAGAGTCTAATTAGAAGGAGAAAAACTGAATTATATCTATTGGGAGATGGATTCCCAATGTAAGTCTCCAAATAGATGTCAAGAGCCTTCAACTTGTGCTCCTTCCACCAAATTATAAATCCTTGTCTCCTCCTTACTTTTAGAGTCTCTAATAGTGAAGTAGGGATAAATTTGGGAAGGATTTGGGTAGGGATTGGTCTAGGGATGAAAGAATTTGGAAGAGGAAAATTCTAAATCTAGAATTAGAGTAAAAGAATGAAGAGAGAGAGAGTCTCTCTCATCCTCCCCCTATGGCCGGCCCTAACCTGTCATACCCCAGTCCTAAAATACCGAGGGACTAGCCACGTGGCAATGGCCAGCAGCACAACTCCAATAGGCAAACCCAATTTAATGGACCCGTTAGAGTGCATTTAAGCTGTAATAAATAATAATACAAGTCTACACCGTCTATCTTAGTATAATTCTAATCTCATCCACAGGAAGTAATATAAGTAAATATGACAGACCAGTCAAGATAATAGATAAAAAATAATATAGTCTATCAATAAGTCCAAATAAATAATGTCTCGGGGAACAACCCGATAAAATAAGTCAATACATAAGTCCATGAGTCAAGATATAAAATAACTAGAAGCATAAATAACTGAGTATGTAACAGAATACTCAGAAGAAATCCTCTGGCACAACCTCGTCTTCTGGTGTCAGTACTGCTCCAGCGTCAGCTCCTGTCTCGTATATCTCAGGATATTCCTCTTTTGTTGTACCTGGGGACATAATCCGGATCCAGGTCCACAGGGGACATAGCAAGGTATAATAAACACTCAAGCCAAATAAAATACAGTAAATAAAATAGATTCTCAGGGCAAGCTATGTAACCAGCTAAGTAAAATACAAATTGAGAGCATCACTAGTACTCAGGCTAAAACTACTACGAGCTCTGTGTCGGGGAGCCGGGTAGCAGTAATATCACGTAATGGGCCAAGCTCTGGAACAGAGACTAAAGCACCGCAATAATAAAATATATATGTATGTAATCAGCATGTAGTCTATGTGTCTCTTCCTATCCAATGTAATCATACGTCTCATATCCACGACGTCTCATGTCCACGACGTCTCATGTCCATAATACGCAAGATCATGACCTCTAGTTAGTATATCGAGTCATAATGATATCTATGTATATGCAAGTCTTATGTCATGAATCCTGTAAGCCTATATAGAATCACCACGAATAACTCAGAAAAGATTATGTCACATGAATAGTATCAAGTGTCCTATGGTATGACATACTTGATAAAGCAAGCACAAAAATATATAAGATCGTGGATTCAACTCTCTAAGTGACGTTACACGACTCAGCGTGCGGCGTCTATACCCGAATATTGTTTTGACGTTAAGCAATGTCTCATAGTCCTAGTTTAAACAGGTACAATATGGTAGTATATAGAAATAACTCAAGCAAATAATATCTCAAGATCTACTGCAAGTTGGCAAGGTACACTTGTCTGTGTTCTGAGCTCCGTTAATTGCTCCGATATATGTGGAATCTCCAGGTATGCCTCCAGATGCTGAAAAAAATCTCACTATTGGTCTCAGAATACTTGAAATAGCTAGGATTTACTACCCATAAGTCCAATTTGGATACATGGACAAAATTGACAGTTTTGGTTCAAAGCGGGGTCCACATGTGGCCCACTTCGTACCAAAAAATATGCCAGAGATAATTTTCTAAATTTATCAAACTTAGTGTCTACTAGTCCAGAACGATAATACGAAGCCAATAGAACATCCAGAACTGTATTCCAATGAGTCGGTCACGAAATTGCCCGTCAAGTGGAACCGTGGGGCCCACAAAAATAGAATTTTGTCAACGTTCTCAGAATTGAACAAAACTTGAGTCACAGGACCAGAGTAATACTACGAATACGATGGTGTAAGTTCTATTACAAAACGACAAGCACACACAAAATTATGACGAGTGTCAGAACAGGCCAATATAGTATTTTTCGACGGATACGCGTTGATTCCGATGTGCACGCACATCCAAATTAACTTTTGCAAAATCCCACACGTTGATGATACACGTCTTTTGGTGCAATTCACACACGATAAAGTCGCCTCGTTTAGCAAAATGCACCCTATTTCGGGAAATTTTGGATTTAGAAAACCAAGTTTTTTGTTAAATTTAACAGCAAATAAAACACAAAATAATCAACAATAAAATAAACTAATTAAAAAGATTAAAACTTGGTTATGTTGTCTAAATTATTGTTCAAGTAGAATTTAAAAATATTAACTAGATTGGAAAAAAATCAGCCATGAACATGGGTGGTTGAAACAGTTTTTGAACTACAACTGGGTCATTTTTTCCTTTTTTATGTCATGAATTGCGACCGACACAGGACACGATACACCGAACTAATTATATCGAGTTTAAGAGGGTCATGTGGTCTTCGTATAGGATTTAACGGAATAATATTTAGTTAACTATGCAGAGAGTTACATGGGCTAGAAGTAGTGTACCTCGCTATGATGTGCTCGGGATTCTGGCGGCTGTACAGAGCGGCTTCTTTATGGCAGCGTGTGACGACGGTCCGTAATAGAGAGAGTAGGGATAAATTTGGGAAGGATTTGGGTAGGGATTGGTCTAGGGATGAAGAAATTTGGAAGAGAAAAATTCTAGATCTATAATTGGAGTGAAAGAATGAAGAGAGGGAGAGAGAGAGAGAGAGAGAGAGAGAGTCTCTCTCCTCCTCCCCCTATGGCCTGCCCTAACCCCCTCTCCAAGAAATGTGTAAAGTCCAAAATACCCTCTTGGGCTTGTCACAAAGAAAAGGATTAAGCATGAAAGGTTATAATCCAATTGGTTTAACTGATTAAGTTATTCTCCTAATAAATTGGGCTTGTTGTTGGGCTCAAGTCTAACTATAAATAATGTTGGTCCATGAGTCTATTCTAACTAGTTAGGTCCACTAACACAAGTCCAAAATAAAAAATAACATACTAACAATAAATAAATAATACAATAAATAAATATAACATGCACCATAAATAAATAATTTTAAAATAATAATATTATAATATTACCAATAATAGGAAAAGATAAAAATACCTCTCTCTGAAAAAGCGGTAGTGACACCAGCTGCTTTATCACGAGCTGGTGGAAGATTAACTACCTCCATTGTTGTCCTTAGGATCGGTGTGACTCCGTCCTGGGGTTCCATCCTGGGAAAGTTGTCAAACTAGAAGGATACCATGTTGGCGGCAACTGTTACGTCATCGAAGTCCAAGGAGAGAGATTTTGTATCGATCAAGTGCTGGATGTACCACTTCAATGTGTAACAATCCTTCGTCACATGGTGGACTTACCGGTGGAAGTGAAAGTACTTTGGGTTATTTACGTCTGCCACTTCTGGCTGGCGTCTAACGTTAGGGAGCCGAAGTTTTCCTCCCTTCATCAGCATGTTGAAGATGGGCATGACATCATTATCCTCGAAAGATTAAGTCGCCTTTGGTTTCGGAGCTTCCGCCTATTTTTGCTCTGGCCTCTTGGTTAAGTTGGCAACCGAGTCCTGCTTCCCTTTTCCCTCGCGGTCGATGTTGCCGCCGTTTTTGTTATTGGGACGTCTCCCCCTTTCATCGGTGACATGGATCTATATGCCCAAGAGTCTGGCATCCTTGACTTTCTTTTCGGCGCCGACAATGTTTATTATGAACGCCGTCCAGTCTTTAAGCTGGCTATCACCCATTCAGAGGCTGACTGTCGGAAGTAGGTTTCTTCGGCACATCTCCATCAGCGTCATCTTGGGATTACCAGGAGGCAGCCTCAATGCATCTTGTCAGAACCGCTCGATATAATTTTGTGCTAGTTTCTTTTCTCTCTGGGCAATGTCTATCAGGAAGGACATAGTCATGTCACTTTCTACCTCATAGAATCTTTGCAGAAGAGACTCTTGAGGTCGTCGAATGATGAGATACAGTTATCTTGGAGGCTATAAAACCAGTCGAAGGCCACCCCAGATAATGCCCCGATAAAGTGCCTAGTGAGGATAGCATCGTTGCGGGGTAGGTGCCCCGTCATAGTTTTGAAGTAGCTTATATACCGACGGGGGGAGTGTACTTCTCGTCAAATGTGTCAATATTGAAGGGTTTGTACTTGGAAGGATATGGTACATCCCTCTATTCCAGCGGATATGGCTGTCATACTCTGAGATCGTGTAGTGAGTCCTAATTGTTCATGGAATCTATGCGGGCTCGGAGTTCTCAGGCCTCCCTTGTCGCTTTCCTAGCTTCATCTATTCGAGAGGAGAAGATGACCCTGGTAGAGCATGATGGCCGCTAACGGGTAGGGGAGCGGTTGTATTTGAATTTTTATTAGTTCCACGGTCTTAACCTGAGGCCCTTGGTGGTTGGGAGGCTACAGTCACCTTAATGTCTAGCACTACTTGGGTCAAGGCTTGTATTGACTCGCTCATAGTGTATATCATGGCCTCGAGGGTTTTGAGGCATTGTTGGTCACTAGGGCCTTCGTGGTCATCCTCTGCCAAATATGTCGTTCTTACATGAGGCAAATAGGAAAGGATGGTTGAGGTAGCACTCTCTGCTTTGGACTCTTGCAGTGAATAGTCATCGAGGAGATCGATTAGTATTGTATCCTATTCGGACTCTAATGGAATACTACCCCCAGCGTAGGAGGCCATGTCTCCTTGGTGAGGGTGGCACCCCCAGCGTCTATTCCTTGAGAATCGCTATCTCCTCGGAACGCCAAATTATTATATAGGTCCGAGGGATTGCTACCCCCAGCTTGTGCAACCCCTGGTAGTTCTGAGACAGAACTACCCCCAGCAGCTGGGAGCTTCTTCTTCAAGAGGTTGCCCTGGAAAAGACCTCCCGCATGTCCCGCTGCTGGTCCTCCTGGTAGTCGCCTTCTCAATGTGCTGGTTGATAGTAACGGACTGGAGGTGCTGGATTTTCTTCCTTCCATGGTGGAAGGGACTTTCCGAGAAGAGTAACAAGAGGATAATGGTATCCCATCCCCCTCGATTGTATGTATCTGATCCTTGGATTATTGTCGGATAGGTGTCGTCGGGTGCACTGCCTGCTTATAGGTGCTACCACTTTATTGCAGCAGTTGATGATGATTTTGGCACAATAATGTCCGAGAGATGATGCTTCACCTGTTGTAGCTGCCTCCCTCACCTTGCGCTTGAGATTGATTATATTACGCAAGTCAGGCGAGGGCTGACTCACCTTTGCACCATTTTCGTGAGCACGGGTGCGTGGGTGTTGTTTTTGCTCCCTGATCTAGGGTTCGTACAAGAACGTTCCATATATCATCAGTAGAAGGCTTTGGAGACGGACCATGTCCATTTTTTGCTGAGGACTAGATGCACTGGTCTGTCTTATACAGCTTTCCATCAGGGGCCTGCATAACAGTTAGCGGTGCCCTCCGACGGTCAGCTGAATGGACAGTTGCTTGAGCGCAACGAGCTCGCACTACCCTTAACTTCTTCGACTCAGCACCCATAGGCGCGTAGTACGAAGAGTCCAAGTTTGTGTTTTTACCACTCTTAATATAGTGTATAGGATCAGTGTTGCGTGAGATTTGATTGAAAATAGAGGTTCGACTGCTATGCGGGCCGCATGAGGCTATCTTCCTGTGGCAGTAAACCGGGGCCGCATATTCAGTCTTATACTGCCTCCTCCTAGGCCCTATGGAACTCACATCAAGACCCGAAAATCTGGCATCATAGTATTTTCCTTTTTCAGAGTTCGGGTGATGAGTGTCCTCTACGGTAGACGGACAAGCCACATAGACAGTCTGGGTGGACGCTTGACAAGCGTCCTCAGCAACATGGAGAGAGGCAGGGAGAGCATGTTGCACCGTTGGTCAAGGCATGGTGGCCTTTTCTACCCACGTCCTGCGGGTCTTCAAGTGGTGAGCACCCTTCTGGTTGGAAGAGGCTATCATATAAGCAGTGGACGCATGGCGTACGGTCCCTGTGGCAGGGAGAGAGATAGGGAGCGACTGCTCCGTATTTGGGTGAGGCGTGATGGACTTTGCTCCCCACGTCGTGCGGGTCTTCTTGGGCTTTGCGTGCCTCGGAGAAGGACTCACGCTGTCCCCGGAGAGCATGTCCTCGAAGGCCTGCTGGTCAAAATAGACCACCATCATCGTTTGAGTAGAACCGAACTTGGCTGCATCGGATTGTGCCATAACTTTCTCATCAGAGGAGAAAGACATCCCAGCAGATTCGCCATCTTGTTCGCCATTAAATTCAAAAGTTCTAATAGAGATTGATTTAATTAACAAACAAACAAAAATGTACAGAGAAGTTCTAGGAGACAATCTAAGTACAAATTTGTTTTCTTGGGGTAACGATGGAGGGTTAAGAGTGTAGCAACTCTCTTTACTCCGTGGACGATCCGATACAGGTGAAGGAAGCTCTTATCTCCAGCTTGACTGTAGGTTCGCAGATAGCCATCCTCTTGTATGGGTGTGGTACCCTACTATTTATAGTCATCCCTGGGCATGCATATGTTGGGCCGCATGGATGCCGGAGGGTCCACATGTCCCTTCTTAACAGGGTACAGCTATAACCGTGAGCAGGCTGAGCTGCTAAGTGGGTGCTTGTTGGGATTTTTCGTTGCTGAAGATCTGGGTGATTCTCGTCCTTTGTGGGCGTGACTTGGTCATCTTGACACATAGTCCATACTTGGTTGGAGAGAATCACTCTTGTCGTAATGACAAGATTTGGTCTTCATGGAGTCTGAAACACATGTGGCCAGAGACGCATAGGACACATGGAGTCTGGAAAGAATGGGGCCAGAGACGCATGAGACCACATGGAGCCTGGGATGCGTGGGGCCAAAGATGCATGGGACTATGCATGGGGCCAGAGATGCATGGGACCGCATGGAACCTGGGACACATGGGGCCAGAGACACATGGGACCTCATGGAACCTGGTACGCATTAGGCCAGAGAGGCATAGGACCGTATGGAACCTGGGATGCTTGGGGCCAGTTGTGCTGTACACGTGGCGCTGCACATCCATCGAGAGAGATAAAAGGGTCGCAGCCTGCGGCAACCTTCGCAAGAAAATGAGGAAGAAACCAAAGTGATAAAAGTTCTCTCTCTCCCCCTGATTGACTATTTATAGGCTCCAAACCGCATGAAGGAATTAAGGAAATGAACCGAGCGGTTAATGAGATAGACCTGACACCTCGATCCATGTGATTCTCTTTAATCTTCTCAGAAACTGACTCATCGAGCCCCGTATCAGGAGACGACATAGAATCCCAAGAGATCCGTTCAAAGATCAAAGCAAATCTCCTTATTTAATAATCGGACAACATGTCAGAGACAGCTATACGGAAACGAGGCTATCCGGCATGACCTACATATGCGGCCAATAGCGCTCATCCATGCTTCTTTTCTAGTATTCCAAACTTATCATTTTGGAAACTTTGAAGGAGGTCTTGTAGAAGGATAAAAAAACTATGTAGGCCGCATAAAGGTCATGCCCCCTCAACAAGCCGCAGAGAAGCCACATCCGGCCTGAACTATCAAGCCGCAGAGAAACCACATGCGGCTTGAATAATCAAGTCACAGAAAAAGCACATACGGACTAATCAACCAAATCGCAAAAAAAGCCTCATAGTATACTATATGCGGCATGCACGACCACAGAGCGGGGAGGCCGCATAAGGACCCCCTGACACAGATTTTGATGTCTGACAGTCACTCTGAGATGTATCGAGACTCGTGAAGATGACGCCTCAGAAAAAGACAACAAGTCACATACGTACATTAATTGCTTCGATAAACGTGACATGCCACGTGTTCCCTCGTATGCGGCTACGCCCTATACGACCTCGCTAATATGCGTCCAGAGGGTCCATCTGACCAAGGCCCAAACGAGAGCATATATTCAGCTACAAGACCCATGCGGCCTCGCCATCATGTGGCCAGAGTGTCTATTCGACCAAGGCCCAAACAAGAGCACATATGTGGCTATAAGACCTATACAACCTCGCCATCAGCTCACAAGATCTTTCCGTTACAACTGCAGAGATCTTCGCACAGATTATGCTGACCACGTGTCCAGCTGACCAAGTCACGCACACAACGGGTTGAAAACAATCCTGAGATCTCTTCAATAGCATATCTCAACCAAGACCTTGTGACAATTAGCCCATGGCATGCGACGACTGTTGCAACCGCATTTTGTTGAAGGGGCCTTATGCAGCCACCAAATAGAGGCATATGAGGCACCCATATCCCATCAGCACGATAGTTATAAATAGAAGCAACTGTAACGTTCTAAAGACTGACTTTTTTCTTCTACTTCAGAGAGAAATTAAATTACCCCCAGCCAATACAGAGAGAGAGCATACCAAAACGAGCGAAGAGAGAATGTAAGCTTTCTCACCCTGTATCGGATCATCCACAGAATAAAGGAGATGCCATAGCACTCCTCGTCCATCGCCATACCCCAGAATCAAATATATTGTACTTAAATTGTCCTTCCAGGACCTCTTTGTACTTTTTTTGTTTATTAGTTAAATCAAGATCTTTTTAGAACTTTTGAATTTAATGGCGAACACCTATGTTCTCCATCCAAAGAAAACAGATACGTCCATATTACCTCTGGCTCATTTCCTTTTCCTTCCACCAAAAATACTAGGATCATACCTAACATTTCGGTACGACTATCAATCTGCTCACGTCTACGTCACCTCTGAGATATCGTCCTCACCTTCTCCATAGAAGGGTTTGCCATATCCTTCACACCTCTGAGCAAACCTTATGGGTTTGGCTATCGATCATCACGTCTACAATACCACTAATATCGATTGCCATCTTAACTTAGCACCCGTACTTAACTCTATGTATGCCAGCGGTGTTAAGTCCATAAAATCTTCTATGTCCATATTACCTTTGGCAGGGCTTGTCTCAAACCTATTAACTGTACTTAGGTAAGAAAAAAGTAATAGGTCCATAAAATCTATCACGTACATATTACCTCTAATAGGATTTTTATTTCTAACTTATTACTTGCACTTCGGTGCACAACAAGTAATAGGTCCACCAAAGATCCCCAATGGGATGCCCTTAAAAGGCTACGATATTGTACTATGTCCATCTTACCTCTAGATCTTACCTCTAGTACAAAACTCAAAAGTCCACAACATACAAGATTCTGAAAAAGGAGCAACTTTATTGATTAATATTCAAGATCATGAGTACATATGATAAAATTCTATTAAATTCAAGGGTTTTTTTATTACTATTCAAGGTCATGAGTACATATGATGGAAACATATTTTAAGGGTTTCCATAAAGTCTCGCTGATAAGAACCTTTTTATTAGAAGCGTCCCTCCGTGTTATCGTTTCTACTGACACAAGTCGAGCCCGCAGCAGAACTCAATACTTTATGTATCATCCCTCCATAGTACAAACCTTAATATATGGAAAATAATCCATACCGACAGATAGCAAGGGAGGAGCAGGAGCAGGCGCTCTATAATCATGGAGGAAGATCGACGACATGAATGACAATTAATCCAAATTATGTCATTGATCCTGCAGTCTCCCGGTAGGTAGCAACCCGCATAAAGAGGAAAATACAGATGTCACGATGCATAAACAAGGACATCTCAGCACAGAACGTAGGGTGTTCATCATCGTCTCCTTGATTAGTTCTTGCCAAACTGTCCTCGTCTCCTGGATTAATTCTTGGCGAACTGTCGCATAAAGTTGGTCTTCACCCCGAACAAAGGGTGTTATGATATCCTTTCATGCTCCATTATGAGCTGCACAAGGAAGAACAAAGCCAACACAAGGAGAACATATGGCGTTAGTAAACAAAGACAATATGAATCCCATACGGCAGAGACTAGTCAGCGCATGGGGCACATTCCATGCATTAGAGACATGATGGTCGCATGTCCGGATCGAGCCTTCATCAATGCGACAGAATCATGGTTGTCGTATGTCCAGGTCGAGCATTCATCCATGTGGCAGAGTCTTAACTGGCGCAGGATGGTTACCCTTCCATGCGATAGACTCTGGAGAAAAGACCGCACATGTTCGCAATGATCTCTCATCTATGCGACAAGGCTGTGTAAAGAGTCTGCACGTGTGTTCTAAATGATTTCTCATCCACGCAGCAAGACTGTGCACTGGTGTCTCTGTGTCCTTAGCAGCCCAACATGAAAGTGGGTGCTTCCCTACCAACAGGCAAAATAGCAAAGTCAGGGGCCACGGTTCAAGGCCGACACTGACAAATTCCTCGGTGAGAATTGCCACAGCATGCAGCATCCTTCACAAAAAATAAGGAAGAAAGCAAAAAATAAAAGTTCTCTCTCCCCGTGACTGCCTATTTATAGGCTCCAAAACTACGTGAAGGGATCGAGATAATAAACCGAGCGGTTAATAAGATAATCCATGTGATCCTCTTTAATCTCTTCAAAAACCGATGCCTCGAGCCCTGTATCAGGAGACGACACAAAATCCTAAGAGATCCGGTCAAAGATAGAGTAGATCTCCTCATTAAATGATCAGACAGCTTGTCAGAGACAATTATGCGGCTATGAGACTCTGCGGCATGTCCTGCAGATACAGCCAATAACGCTCGACCATGCTTCTTTTAAAGTATTCCAAACTTGTCATTTTGGAAACTTTGAAGGAAGTCTTATATAAGCATGAAAAAATATGCAGGCCACATAGAGGTCATGTCCCCTCTAAAGAACAACTATGCCGCAGAGAAGCCACATGCGGCCTGAATGACCAAGGCGCAGAGAAGCCACCTGCGGCCTGAACAACCAAGCAGAGACGCCATATGCGGCTTGAACAAACAAGCCACGGAGAAGCTACATGCAGCCTGGTCAAACCAAAGATCAAAGATTCGCATAATATACTCTATGCGACCGAAACGATCACAGTGCAGGGAGGCCGTATAAAACCCCTAGCACAGTAGTCGATGACTGTCAGACTCTGACTAAGTACTCATCACGCCGACGCTTCGAGATTTATGAAAGAGGACAGATCAAGAAAAGACAGACAAAAATTTACATCAGTGCATTAATGACCTTGTCAGATGTGCGACGCCACGTGTTCTCTCATATGTAGCTACTCCCTATGTGGCCTCGTAACTATGCGGCTTATGTGTCCATTCAACCAAAGCCCGATGAGAGCTTGCATGCGGCCACAATGCCATGCAGCTAAAGTGTCCATTTGACCATGGCCAGACGAGAGTTTTCATGCGGCCACAATGCTATGCGGCCAAAGTGTCCATTCGACCAAGGCCAAAGGAGAGTTTTCATGCGGCCACAATGCCATGCGGCCATGACTAACATAATTTTTCTATTACAACTGAAGACAAATTTTTTTGCACATTCAGTGCTGACTAAGTGTCCAGTTGACCAAGTCACGCACGCAATAGCCCCAAGATCTCTTCAACAACATATCCTAACCAAGACCACATGGCATCCTGTTTGCAACATGCGACTGCAGTTACAACCGTATTCTGTTAAAGGAGTCTAATGTGGCGACTAAACAGAGCCCTATGTGGCCACCAAACAGAGCCATATGCGGCATCGATAGTCCGTCAACACGACGACTATAAATAGCAAGGGAATCATACCCTACAAATCCCCCGGCCACCTACATACATGCACACAAGCTCAGGAGAGAGAAGAAAGGAGAGCATCCTCATTCCCTCATCGGACCATCAACGGAGTAAAGGAGCCACCCCAGCGCTCTTTGTCCATCGTCACTACCCAGATCAAAATATTTTACTTAGATTTTCTATCTAGGATCTATTTGTACTTCGTTGTTTGTTATTTTAACATCCAAAAATTGCGATGGCGAACAGCTAGGAGACCATTAAAGGAGTTTTCAAGAGAGAGAATAAGAGATTTTATCTCAGTTCTAGGTAATTAAGGGAGTTTTTCTCTTTGTAGTATATGATTTTAGTCTTGTAAGGTTTTCTCTTAAAAATTTAATAGAGCATTTCTCCCTTTTGTCCCTTGGAATAGGACGAATTTGACCAGACCACGTATAGTATATATATATATATATATATATATATATATATATATATATATATATATATATATATATATATATGCCCATATTCCATAACAATAACGCCGAGGCATACCCCGTGCAACTATTTGATTAGCGAGCATAGACCATACAGTCGTAGATAACATTGACTGCCCCCGGCCCCCAGCTCTCGGTCCCCCTGGGCAATGATGATAGCACAATCCATCACTATATTTTATAGTGTGAGATGATGTCTTAGTATTTATATTATGTGGGTTTATCTTTTTCTGTTATATCCTTCAGGATTTGTTAAGAACATATACTACACTTATGAATAGAACTTTGATGATCTCTACTAATGTATGCTAGAATGAATTTCAGGTAGTGTTCTCAGCCACTTATATCATGTATATATTGGAACAATCCAAGAGTCAAATACATATACTTCTTGATTTATGTGTCTCCCTATATTTGGCAAGATGATGCATGGATCCAACACTCTTTTCTTGAAGTATTTATGCACTTTTATTATATAGTTTAATAACATTAATTATCAAACTAAAATGTTTCCTTAATTTTTGTACACAGACCGAGAAGCTTGCGAAGGGGGAAAGATCCTCTAGTGTCGGCTTCGCCGATATTTTTTATTATACGCATAAGAGGAGAAAGTATGGGAGCTACGTGGACGAGAAGGCTAGCATGATTGATGTAAGTATTACAATTTATATTATAAGTTAGAATAATATTAAATATTATATTTTATATTATAATTTAGAATAACATTAAGTATTAGAATTTATATTATAAGTTAGAATATTTGAAACAACGGAGTCTAGTCTTAACACATTAGGATGTTAAGCATGTTTCGTTATACACGCTGCGTTCCAGTCTCTACAGACTGAGATAGCCACTCCGGCCACTCAGGATGGGGTGGCCGAGAGTGTTGCTGATTCACCTGCGACCACATCCTCTCCCACATCTGCTTAAACAAAAGAAATTTTTATAAAGGTCGCTGGTGGGAGAGAAAAGTGAGGACGCATCTACGTCACTAGCTCATTGGTGACGCTAATATCGATAATCTTGAAACCTCCACCGTCATCACCTTCTTCCTCTTCTGCTCCATCTCTGGACGTCACCGAGAAGATAGATTAGCTTGTTACAGCGATGACAATATTGTAGGCAAATGTGACGTGATACATGAGTTTATTAGCACCATGTAGGCCATTATTGGGGCCCCGATGACTGTTGGTCCTTTCAGTGCCTCTGTTCCTCTTGTTGGTGTCCTAAACACTCGTGATGCCACAATGTATGGTCCTTTCGGTGCCTCTGCTCCTCCCGTTGCTTCCTTTGCCCCTACTTTATCTCATGTCACATTGACGAGGACCTTGAGTTTATTTTTGCTGGAGGCGTTAAGTTCACTATCACCTGATATAGTGAACTCACTTCCTTCCGACGTCTTTGATCGTCTACTGGATCACAGACCACCGCCAGATCGAGGATTTTTTTTATTTAATATTTATGTTGTGTATATGTACTCCCAGTAGTGTACTTATTATGTATGTATGGACATGTGGTGATTTATTATTTTTGTGTTTGTATGGATGTGGATTTGGGATTTATATTATTGTGATGTTTATATAACTTTCATCGATTATTTGTTTGTCTTATATGTGGTTCCAGCATAGTTTTATGCCGCTGAAGGTCTGATTGGACGGAAATTCTACGATGGATTGTGTTGGGTGGTTGATATACTGTCATTGACAGGTTACATATAGTGCTTATGTTCTGTAAGTACTGTAATTTAAAAAAAATGGTTCTTTTACAGTCGAATATGTATTGACTTGGTGACAGATAGCGACGGCTATGCGATACCTAGACAACGTACATAGTCGTCGCTACCTGAGAATTCCCAGGTGAGCGATGGCTATGTGACTCAATGACGACATATTAGTAGTCGCCAAGCCGTCGCTAAGTCATCGCCGAGTGAGTATCAGATACTAGTTTTAGTATCAAAAATCTAACGTCCGTCGTATGTCCGTCGCCAACTAGAAACTGTTGCGACATATTGGCGACAAAATAAGTCGTCGCTCATCCGTCGTCGAACGAGTACCAGACACTAGTTTTAGTATCAAAAAATCAACGATGCCACGTATGATGCTTGTTCGTCACTGATCAGTCATTTATTCAATGGATGAAGGTCGCTAGTCCGTTGCCAAGCCGACGTCAGGCTCTTCCGTTGCTGGTTTAATAATGAGATGTCGCTAATTTGTACGTCGTCAGATAGTCGGAGAGTCGTCAAAAGTTCGACTACACTACAATGAAGCATTTACCAACGTCCATAATTTTCCCTTTTCTGTCGTCATGACGTCGCTAATTTTGTTTAGCGACGAATCCAGCCGTTGCTAAAATTTTGTATTTTTATAGTAAAAATCGGGAGGCCCCAAATATTTTAACCTCGTTTTATATTTTTAAGGATAACAAGTTTGAATATTATTAATTATGTTAATTTAGGTTACAAAATTCTAAATTATAATAGTTTATAATAGGACTTTTTGATATTACCCCCTACTGTTTCATTAGTTGATATTACCCCCATGAAAGTGTCACTTTTGACTTTATAGTGACACATTTAAAATTCTTTAACGATACTTTCATAGGGGTAATATCAACTTATGAAACAGTAGGGAAGTAATATCAATATCATGCATCTAGCATGGGAGTAATATCAAAACGCCCTTTATAATAACTACTTAAATTTTGGAGAAATGTTGAGTTGTGCACATTTAAGGAGAAATGTTGCACTTTGTTGGTTGATTGTGCTCAACCAACATATGGAGATATCTTTATCTCTTTGTAATTTTGTAAACATGCTTCATTCTTTTCTTTAATAGACAAAGCATCATAACCAACAAAATCGGGTTGGGTTTGGATCCCAAAAAAAAAATGAACCCGAATTACAATCGGATCGGATTCCTGTTGACAAGCCCAATAATAGCAGCTTAGAGACGAGACACTGAGCAAAAGAAGACCCTTTTGGCTAGTATCTTATTTACCATAAGCTACTTTATGTTTTGTGATACTGAGTTAATTTATGTTTGTTTTTATAATAACATGAAGTTATTTTTAGCAATACTTGATCTTTGTATTTTGCAGAAGTTAACGAATATAGTTGGGTTCTCATTCAACTGATCCATCTGCCTTACTTTTCATATTCTTAAGGATAACAAGTTGCGAATACAAGAAAAATAATTTTTTTTACTTATTATTATTATTATATAATTTAGTTTACAAAATTCTAAATTATACTTAGTTTATAATAACAATTTAAAATTTGGATAAATTTTAGAATAGTATAGTTGCAAATAAACCTTCAAATTTTTATTTGATTACGTGTGAAACATGACATTATATGCTTAAAGAAACAAACATGCAGTAACAAGAAAAGAATATACAAGCAAAATGCTTTGACAATGTTGCCCAATTTGAGAATCATGTTGCTAGCATTTGATTTCGGTACTGCCTATTCTAGCTAATTTTGTAATCATGTCAATTATGCCCTATTTTAATATTGTTGTTTCTGTTTTAATTATTTCAGATTCTTCTTCATTTTGTCGAGCATCTAGCAGAATGCTTTAGACTCGATCACTGCCAATTCAGATTGTATTCATCTTCCATCATCAGCTGATCCTATCGAGATCTAAGCATCATTCATTATGGTCGAATTATTCCTAATGTTGGACAATCAAATAGTACATGATTAAAAAAAAAGGATAATTAAATTTTATATTAGTATAGAGCTTTAAGTCAAGATACGTTTAATTGGAAAGTTTGGATTCTAAATTTTTATTTTTTGTTTCCTTATTTCTATTATATTTTTTAATATATTCTTTTTTTTCTTTTTTTTGGTTGATGTCTTTGTACTCACATTCAGAATATAACGAGGAAAGAAAAAGAAAAAGAAAAAGTCGTGATCTAAACTTTCGAATTTGACACATCAGAACTTAAAATCTAAGATGATATATAATGTTGGGGTCCAATTTTAGAAAGAAAAAAAAAAGGAACAACATAAGTGCGGGCCCCCAAATCATCATCTAATATTCGTGTAATCAAATTTGGACAGCCAAAATTGGTATTGAATTATTTTATGAATTTTCTATCCCCTAAATTAGGTTTTTTTAAAACCTATATGTATGTGTTGAGGGTGGTTGGCAAGAGAAGCTCAATACTGGATATTCATGGTGTAAGTCCACAGAAAATCTAAGAGAAATTCTGTGATTTACTCTTAAGGCACATCATTCTGGGAGTCATCTTTTTCGCTCAGGAAGATCACTAGAGGATTAAGTGAGTGATTTCAGTTGTATCTCTTCCTTTCTTCTTAAGTTTGATTAGGAGTTGAACTTGGGGGTAAAGGGTTCAACATTTTTATTCAATCTTGTATCTTGGTGTAAGTTATATAGATTGAGATTTTTCTAGGTGCATAATGTCACTACCACATTTTCTAGGAAAGGATATTTTAGTCTTTTAGTGATTAATTAAATATTGTGCATGTTAAATATTTATTTATTGTATTATTTATTTATGGTTAGCATGTTAGATTTATTTTTGGACTTGTGTTAGTGGACCTAACTAGTTTAGTTTAGACTCATGGACCAACATTTAATTCTAGTTAGAATTGAGCTAAATAATTAGAAGCTCAGTCATTAAGAGGATGATTAATTATGTTAAATCCATTATACTAGAACCTTCCCTCCTTAATTAATTTTTTTATGAGAGGCCCCAAGGGATATTTTAGACTTTACATAGTAGCTTGAGGGAGGGGGCAAGTGAGGCCTATATAAAGGGGTTGAAAACTTTCTCTCTCTTTATTTTTTATTCCAAATCTAGATCTAGAATTTTCCTCAACCAAATTCCACCAAATTCCTACCAAATTTCATCTCAATTCCTTCCCAAATCACTATTGGAGACTAGTAGAGCAAGGATCTACAAGGAGGAAGCATGGATCTACAAAGAGGAGCAAGGATCTACAAGTTGAAGGCCAATTTTACCAATTTTAAAGATTTTATTGGGAATCCATCTCCCAATAGATACAATTCAGTTTTTTCCCTTAATTATGTTCTAAATCTGAGATTTAACCATGAGAAATCAACCCATATGCATAGGCTACCCATAGGATTTGGTTTTGAGTTCATAGCAGGCCTATTGAGAAAGTTATGGTGCTTTTTGTGTCAATTTTGGGGGAATTCCGAGATTAACATTTGTTGTGTGTGCCAATTGGTCCTATAGATCAATTTGGTATGTGCTTGTGTGTTTGGGGCTAGTGTTGTGTTCACAATTGGGTACGTGTAGGTCGTATCCCAACAATTTGGTAATACGTGTTGATTTGGAGGTTTTCCCTCCGACACGGGACTTTGTACATGTTATATTTTGACACGGACACGTAGATTTGTGTTTGACTCTTCGTATTGTTCATAAATAATATATTAGACTTGCTCGTGTCCTTCGGGGTACGTTTGGATGTGTGGTGGACTCGTGTCGCAAGCGTATCCTAGATCTAGTGGGATACGGGTACGATACACTCCATGTGTTGTGCATTTTAATTCTAGATCTATTTTCCCATTTGTTCTTAGTTATTATAATATGTAATTATATACCTATATATATATATATATATATGTGTGTGTGTGTGTGTGTGTGTGTGTGTGTGTGTGTGTGTGTGTGTATCATATATCTATGTATCTATACATTATGTATATATTTCTACATATGTAATAACTATTAATTACGGTAATATATTTATATATAAGTTATATATATATATATATATATATATATATACCCACTTGTATGTTATATTATATATATACTTATATGATTATATATATATATATATATATATATATATATATATATATATATATATATATATATATATATATATATATATGTGATGTTATGAATAGTATACATATATGATACTATAATATGTGTTGTTATACTATAAGTATTATTGTGGAGATGTATATACATATATATAGATGAGCATGTGTACATTTAAATATATGTAGTTATTATATATATATTAGTATATATATTGTGTATGTATTAATATATAAGTGAGAGAGAGGGGGGGGGCAGTGGCTTTTAGTGACAGCAGTAATTGCAACAGCAGCAACATCAGCGATAGAAGCATTAGCAACAGCAGTAGCGCATTAGCAACAGCAACAGCTTCAGCGACAGCAGCAACAGCGCATTAGCAACAGCAGCAGCCTTCAGCGACAGTAGCAGCAACAATGTTAGCGACAACAACAGTATACAGCAACATCATCGGCTTCAGCGACAACAGCAATTTTCGCAACAGCAGCAGTAATTGCAACAGCAGCAGCGGCATTTAGCGACGGTAGTAGCAATTATTGTGACAGTTTTACGGTTATAAGTATAAATATGTATTATTATAGCTATTTAATATATGTAGGGTATTAGTATATATATATATATATATATAATTCATAATTGGTATTTATGTATTAGTATATTATATTTTTAGTATGTATGTATAATGTATATATAGATATATATTAGTACTTGGTAAGTTATTATGTAGCTATAAGTATCCATGCACTAGTAGGTATCATATGTTAGTAGTTAGTGGTATTTAGTAGTTGTTATGTTTGGCATGTAGTTAGTTAATGGGTTGATTTAGCTAGTGGATATATTAGTAGTTAGTGTATATAGAGTTAGCTTGTATGTTAGTATTAATATGGTTAGATATTAGTATTACCTTGAGATATACCAAGGTATGAGTAGTAGGTATTGGCATAGTAATAGGATAGATGTAAACTAATTATGGATTGATACTAAGGTGACTAAAATAAGGTATATAGTATTGTATAAGTATTAAATGCATGGTAGTTTATAGTTATAGTTGGGTAGTTAATATATATACTAGAGTGACATTACCTTGAGATACCAAGGTAAATGCCAAGGTATTGAGGATACCCAAGGTATTGGGTTTGGGTATCAAGATAAAGGTTTAGTGTTGCGCTACCAAGTTGGTTCGAAACCAAGGGATCCATTTAGCATTTGTAATTATGATTTATATATTTAATATTTCTTTATTATAGATATGTTATATTTATCTATTATTTGCGTATCCTAAGATACGGTATCCTATTATCCTAAGATTTAGCTTATATGACCTAGATTCATAGTGTATGAACCCAATATCATTGAGATAGACTCATTCAACCTAGAAATAGATAGTTTGACCAAGTTTGACTAGTTTACATAGAGTTGACCTAGTTTGACTGTTTTGACTTAGAAATGGCTTTATGACCTAGAAGTTAACTAGTTTAACTTATTTTTATTCTAGAACCTTTTATTAATGCAATATTCCATATATAGACCTGTGTGACACCAGTTCGAACACAGTTTGACATTCATTGTTCTGGACCACAGGCGAGTACATTCTCTGATAGTTTCTCATTTATGATATCCTCTATGTTCATTGTTTCTAGTGTAGACATCCATGTTTCCTTGACACGATGGTTACACAGATTGGTTTATCCGGATCTTGTTATGAGATATTATTCCTTAGTATATGGTGTATCTTGTGCAAGCCTTGTTTCATTGATTATCTTGTACATGTACAGACACTGATTCTCGGAAAGAGTCGCTATATTCTTGGGGAATCCCGTGCCATAGCATACCATGGTTGGATCCACTATACCAGTCGGGGTTGGGGAGTATGTAGTGTAGATATGTTATCATACCCTCCTTGTGCAAGTCTTATTCCTTGTGAGTGTTGATCATACACCGCACGTATGATTAGCCAGGCCATTTACTCTTGTGCAAGTTCCCAAGCCGATCACATGTTAAAGCTGGTACTCACTCACTTAGTCATTAGCATTCTTGTTTATTGCCATATTGTTCATTCTTGTATTTATTTCCAGTATTGCCTTTATTGCGTATCTCTTATACATATATATGGTATCTTATATATTCATATCTATTTACTGTTACATAGTTTATATCATTGTTTAGAACTACTATTAGAGATGTACTTTGCTCCATTCCTGACTGAAAAATATTTTTCAGAGGATCCGAGAGATTGGTGTCCGACATACTATGGACTTTGACTTATAAATGGTGCAGACTTGGACTCACTAGTTCTGGAGTGATTGTCGGAAGGTTTATCCGGATCACTAGTTTTCATAGTTAGTTTTTTTAGCATTTTGGTACCGAATTTGTTTCTGGCATATGGTATGAGATTGGATATTGTTTCTATTATTGATAATATATATTTTGAATGTATAGTTAGACTTCCTTCATATCTTCTCGTGCTTTAGAATTGTGATTGAGTTTTGTGTGAGATATTGTTGGCAGATTTTATATTATTGTGAGATATTTAGATAGTATAGTTGACCAAGACAGCATTCTACTGTCGATGCTGCGGCGTAGGCTGGACGTCGTTTCCCAACTTGCATCCCTATATCGGGTGCGGGTCGTACACATAATCACCGAAAATACTATATTTGATCTATCTTTGTGCTTTTGTTAGACCTTGGCATCGCTTTCGTGTCCAAGATTGTGGCCAACTATGGTTCATGTCACACTGAGTTTCCAACAAGTAGTATCAGAGCCAAGATTATGGGGTTGGTTTTTGTGGCTCTAATTGCTTCGAGACAGATTATATTGAACGTTCATGCTAATCATATTATACGGGCTCTCTTTTTAATGTTTTCAATATAAAGTTAGGAGAATCATCTATAAGGTAGTTTGGAAGGCGCGTATCAAATCTAATATTAGAGGTAACTATATAGATTGGCTTTAAAGGTGGAGACGACATATCCAAAGTGGAGCAAGACGTTGTGGTTGGCACACAAATGATGGTGCGGATAAACATGTTAGTTTGATTCTTTGGTCGAATGGATTGAGATGACAATATGTTGGAACTTCTAGGCGCTCGACTGACGGTAACGAGCAAGATGCTCGCCTAGCGAGAACAAGCAAAGGTAGTCGGAGGTACTTGGGTGCCATACTAGAAAAAAATGAGCTAAGGTGGAGATTGTTATATTGTATCTCGTTTCTGATTGAGTCCTCAAATGGTGATGACAATGGAGTTGATAGTTTAGTCCCACATCGGGTAGGAGGTGAGATCATGAGGTGTAGATAATTGTGACTTCTATAACTTGGCAACGGGATCATTTGAAAAGGAACTACATGAAGTTCAAAAATGAGAACGCTAAAGGCAAAGATGATCAGGTAGATTTTTCGGTTATGAGAAATCTCGTCATTGCAGCAACCGATGCAGAGGAACCTTGTGGCATGTATTATGAGAATGCTTGGGTCTTGGACTTGGGGTTGTCGTATCATGCCACTTCATAGTGGAGGATCTTTGTGTCATACCGAGATGGTAGTTTTGGACGTTTGAAGATGGGCGACAAGGGGACTGCTGCAATTGTGGACATCAAGATGTGCACTTAACAACGGAGCTTGATGAGAATTTCTCAAGGGGGTTCGTTATGTATCGAGTTTGTGCTACAACATAATTTCGGTAGAAAAACTGGCAGATGATGTCTGTCGTAGTGGGGTTGGAGACAAAGATTGAAAGCTTACGAAGGATTTCCAATAGCTGGCTCGAAAAGGTATATATTTTGGTATGTACAGACTCAAGCTACTGAGGTGTACAATAAGGCCACAAACATCGATGAAGGCTCAAGGGATGTTCGATGGGAGTTTGTGGATCGTCAAAAACTTGCTTTGGGAGGTCTTCGAGATGATTTACGGGATACGGAGGATTCGACAAAGAACGAATGAAGATGAGGCTAAGATTGTGGGTTAGACTATTCACTACTAGAAAAAGTCAAATTAGCGACGTAAATAAACGTCGCTAAATGACAAAAAATGTCGCTAATCACTTTTAGCGACGTAATTAGCGACCTTAATTGAACTTATAGCGACTAATCTTTTAAAAACTGAATAAAAGTCGCTAAACGTCGCTAAATGTCGCCAATTAGCGACGTCTAGTGACGTTTTTACATGGAGTCACTAAATTAGCGACGTTTACTTTGACGTCGCTAAAAATATTGCTAATCCCGCTTATTCTTGTAGTGATTGTTCTCATAACAGCTGGTCGGTCTCCAAGTTGGGGTTATTCTACGGATTTTATTTTGGTGATAGGTTGTTTGCCAAAATCCAATTAAGCGACATTAGTTTCAGCAGCTCAAAGCCACAAAGAGATCAAGGTGTGCAATAAACTCAATCCAAGGCGGGTGCATCTCCATTTGACAGTTTTGAAATAGTTGTAGGTCATCGACGGCGTACATATTGTATGATGTTCTGTTCGATAATGGATGTGTACGGGGGAGCTTCGGTATCAAACATGAAGTTAGGCAGCTTTTGGAGCTTGAAACTCAAAGGAACCGTACCGTTCGATTGGTTAGGCCAGCCAAGGGTGAAGAAGCTCGACGGAAAGGGAGCACATTCTGATGGAAGACGGAAGCCGTGGACAGGGAGTCGAAATTTATGGTATGGCTGATTGTTAGGGGCTTCGGTCTTGATCGAGTTATTGATATCGACAGTGTCCCAGTTGTACAGGAGATTCTATTCATGGTAGCTAGGTTCACATGGTGATCGAGAAGCTGGAGACGAAGGAAGATGCACAGCAGCTCGTGGGATTGAAGTTCAAATACAAGGGGGAGCATAAACTCTATTATGGAACTATATGCATGGAGTCCAAATGGGACAACATCTCTCATCACACTGGAGGAGAAATAATGTTGGGGCCTAAACTGAGAAAAAAAATAGGAACAACATGTGCGGATCCCCAAATCAGTATCAAATATTCGTGTGATCAAATTAGGATCTAAATGCTAGTTAGTCTGGGACAATTATTATTTCTAGAGCCGGGGACAAACAGTCGGTTAGTCATCATACTTGTTGTCCAAAATGTAAAATGTTATACATATTGTCCAAAATATAAAATGCTGGCCTGGTCATGTTTGAACCAACCAAGGTCATATTCTACTCTTCAAATGTGTTCTTCGGAATTTACTAAAAGTTGTAACTTCTATTTTCTTTCTTAGACTCGGTACTTAATTTGATCCAGTCAAATTATAATCAATCATATGTCCAAATCAATTAAAATTAACAACATCAGATTCAACGATTCTCTCTCACATACGCCGTTTCTTTGTACTCCTCTTTTTTCAATTGACTCGTAAAATAGCCGGCTAGCGCCGGTCCTCCAACGACATCCACAATGAATTAATAGACGAAAAAACTTTTTGAGTAGCGCATAGCCATTTCCTCTCCATCTCCATGGGAGCCACCGTCGGCGCCGCGGCGGTCGCGGCGGTGCTGTTTACAGTGCTCCTCCAGGCCGTCCTCTCGGCCAAGTCATTGCTATATTTGTTGCACAAGTCGTGGCAGTGGCTCGACGAGAGGTGCCGGGTGCACAAAATCTACAAAATTCCGCGCTTCGGAGGAGACGGCGACCAAGAGAACCCTCTGTTCAAGAAGGCCCTGGTGTACATCAACTCCCTGCCCTCCCTAGAGGACTCCGACTGCGCGAACATATTCTCGACCGGCCGCAAGCCGAACGACTTCTTCCTCCAGCCGGACGCCGGCCGGCCCGTCGCGGATTCGTTCCTGGGGCGGAGGCTCTCATGGACGCTCTGCGCGAGCGGCCCCTCTCCGTGTCTGTCGTTGCGCCTGCGGTGCCACGACCGCCGCCGGGTGCTCCGTCCGTACCTCCGCCACGTCGAGACGACCGCCGACGGCATCGACGCTCGGAGGAAGGAGCTGAGGCTCTTCTACCTGCGCTCCGCGGGGGGGTGGAGTTCCGTGCCGCTGCCGCACCCGCCGACGCTCGAGACCGTGGCGGTCGACGCGGAGCTGAAGAGCCGCGTCAGGAGCGACCTGGAGGCGTTCCTGAAGGGGAGGAGCTACTACGCTCGGGTCGGCCGCGTGTGGAAGAGGAGCTACCTCCTGCACGGGCCTCCCGGGACCGGGAAGTCCTCCTTCGCCGTCGCCCTCGCCAGGTTCTTGAACTACGACGTGTACGACGTCGACTTGTCTCGGGCCTCCAAGGACCCGGGCGAGCTCAGGTCCCTCCTGGTTCGATCTAGCCCGAGATCGCTGATCCTCGTCGAGGACTTGGACCGGTACGTGTCGTCCGGAGGCAAGGAGGAGGCCGTCGCGGCGATGATGAGCTTCGTCGACGGGGTGCTATCGTGCTGCGGCGCCGAGAGGTTGATCGTGTTCACGATGAGCGGCGGAGAGAAAGATACCGTCATCGAGCCGGGGAGGCTGGACATGCACGTAAGCTTCCCCCCCTGCGACTTCCCGACGTTCAAGACGCTCGCCGCCAGCCACTTGGGGTTGAAGGACCACAAGCTGTATCCGCTGGTGGAGGAGGGATTCCAGAACGGATCGGCCAAGCCGAGCCCGGCCGAGGTCGGGGAGATGATGATCGCGAACCGGGGCTCGCCGAGCCGCGCGCTGAAGACGGTCATCAGCGCGCTGCATCGGTGCTCCTCGCCGTCGGACCGGTTCTCCGGCGGTAACCTCGGGAAGGCGCCGAGCGAGAGCGGCTCGATCAAGGCGAACGGACCGGAGGAAAGCGAAACGTGCGGGAGCCCGGCGTCCGGGTTCGGGAAGGACTACTCGACGGTTCGAGAGCTGAGGAACCTCTACGGGCTGATCAGGAGGAGAGCTTCGGACAGCAAGAAAGAAGGGACCATGTCGGTCGAGATGGCCGCGGCCGCTGCTGCCACCGCCAATGCGGCGGCGGCAGCAAATGCCGCGAGCTATCTCGACCGGAGCTTCGAGAGAGACGGCTTCTGAAGGCAATGTGAAGATGATGCTGCTGCTAAGTTACCAACAGTAGATTTCTTTTTTCAAATTTTGTTGCTTAATTGTGATTAGAGGAAGAAGCCTATAGATAGATCAATTTGAATTAATTAGAAGGATATAAAGTGTAAATAATAAATTATAAATGCTTGCTTGTTTTCTTCTTTGTATTGATTAGTTTTATATAAAGAGTGAATACTGGTAACACGTTGCTTACTGCCGGCTCATACGTACTTCAGTTTTGATTTTGAATTTGGCTGCAAATAAACTTAGTCGGTGTGTCCGTAGAGGATTTTCATTTTTAAACAATGTGATTGTGGACGGCCATCACAAGTGTATGATATATCTGTCTTTGGTATATTCTGTAACTATTATTGTATACATTACCTTATTCCAACTTACTTAGAGTACAATGTCATGACTTATGTCTATAAATATATCAAGTTTTAAAGATAACAATTAAAAATTAGGTTGGTTGTGGATTTTTTTTTTTATGACACCGAAGTTATAAAAATTAGAAGAAAATCTTAACTTAAAAAAACTTTGTGCCCCCTCCTACCGCCCCATAGCCCCTTCCAGTAGCCTGGTGGAAGGCTTTGGCTGTGGGTTAACCGTCATGGAGCATATTGGGCTGGACGGCCCGTAATCGGCTCGGATCCGGACCGGTCAACGTCGGTATGGGCCGATTCGGACCCGATCAACGGATCGGTCCGGCTCGGCCCACCCTACTTGAGGGAGCGGACTGTGTCCAAGAAATCGACCCGAAAGCCCGGCTCGGTTGACGTTCGGGTCGGACACGAGTTAACCGTTGGTGCTCGGTCAGACCGGCACGGACCGGCCCGACCGATCGGTCCAGTCCAATCCAGGTCCAATCTAACCCGGTTAATTTTTTTTTTTTTTTTTTTTGTAGCCATTGGAGGTGGTATTCTTACCAAAATATTTTCGATTTGTTCGTAGATTTTTTGTACATTTTAGGAGTATTTTGGTCATTTTTGTTGAAAATAATCCAAATATTCTTATAACAACTATATTTTGAGAGTATGAGGGGTCATTTTGGCCCAAAAAAATTGTGTAGATAGCCCAAAAATCATAAAAAATAATCACAACAATATTTTTTTCTTCTCTTACAAAATTTTATATGGAAGCAATTTCCGAAGTGGAACTATCTGGAGGCCAAACAGCTGTGTTCTTGAGTCAACTTGTGCAAAAATTTTGGAGGCTTCAAGTAACAACTTAATAGTTTTTTTCTTCTTCTGATTTTCGATTCCCCTCTCTCTCTCTCTCTCTCTCTCTCTCTCTCTCTCTCTCGTTATGTTGGTAGATAATAACTGAATTTAAACAGTACGAAAAGGCAAGGTATACTTGCCTGGATCCAGAATCTGAAATAAAGAAACTGAGGCAGAGCCTGAGTCCAAGGAGCCCAAGAAACCTAAAGATTAAATTATAAATTAATCAGTTAACCTATCATATTACGAACTTGCTTATCATTAACTTGGATATAATAAATGAGAATTCATGGTTGCATACTATAAATGAGTACTACGCCTAATATGCCAAACATTGACCCCATTTAACCCACTCTGTTATTTATAACCTCGCTTTACTTAAACACATGAGCATAAGATTTTACTATTAATCCTTGTCCAGTTACTCCATATAACCTCCTCCAAGTTATTGAATTCACAGTGAACTATTTTCCTCAAGTGGACACCTAAATCAGATTTTCCTGCTCCAACTCTCCATTACCAAGTAACGTACACACATGTATACATATCACTATTGCTACCCATATTTTAAATCACAATTTGAGAATGCTTCTACTAAACACTGACACATTCCAATTCATGATAATGAGAGTGAATCTATCATCAACAACCATGATAGCAACAACAGGGAATGAAACAACATAAATACTCATGCAACTATTCACGTTCTTCTCCACATCACACCGATTTCTTATACTTTGCTTCCCCTTAAATAACACTACTCACATTCCCTCATGTATATGTTCCTACTTATGGCATACTCTGCAAGGAGGCATAATAGTGATAAACTCTAGATAATTAAACCCATGCGTATAAATATATATATTTAGAGGAAGAAGAACAAGAGGATGAAGAAGGGAGGAGAGTGAGTTACCAACACAAAGGAATAGGGGGCTCGGTTTGGGGTGGCTTCTCCTTGGCCGGAGTTGTGGTGGTGTTACGAGCCGCACCAGGAATAAGGGCATAAGTAGTGATCAATGTCCAGCCTACGCCGTAACATCGATGGTAGAACGTTGTCTGGGTCATCCACACTATATAAACTTCTCACACAATATATATATGGTACCTTCCAATGTCCTCTCAACTTCAAATAAAGGAACAATATGGTATATGATAATGGCAAACAATACTCAATCACAAAATAAAACTAAAGAAAGATAAAGCACGATGTGGAAAGGAAGATAAAAAGAGTCACAATACAGCCACAAGTCCGAGATAATATATATATGCCAAAAAAACTCAATAAAAGTATAATACAAGTCTAAACAATAAATCTAAGCCTCCTCAGCATCTGACACTAGGTCCTCCTGCTCTAAAGGAGTATCCTCTAATGGTACACCATCTTGCGGCCCGTAATAGGCAACTCCTGACAGGATCCATATAGTACCAGTCAGATGTTATCCCCTACCGTATTTAGGATCCTAATATATGCCACTGTTGTCGCTTGCGGCCCGTAATATATGCCACTGCTGTCGCGGCGCTGCTGCGCCTGCACGCTGCTGCTGCTGCTGCGGCGCTGCCGCGGCGTGCTGCCGCTGCTGCTGTTGCGTGCTGCCGCAACACTGCTGCGCCTGTACGCTGTTGCTGCTGCCCGCACGCAGTGCTGTCATGGCGCTGCTACGCCTGCACGCTGCAGCTGCTGCCAGCACGCAGTGCTGTCGCGGCGTGCTGCCGCGGTGCTGCAGCCACTGCCGCTGCGCCTACAGCTGCTGCTGCGGCTCCGCTCACTCTCCTCAATCTCTCTAACACTCACACACACCTCGACACACACTAGCACACACACAGAGACACACAAGCACACTTATATATATATATATATATATATATATATATATATATATATATATATATATATATATATATATAAACACCCAAACATATATATATATATATATATATATATAGGAACACACACACACATATATATATATACATATATAAACACAACACACACAACACACCACCAACGCACGCCCAACGACTCCTCACCTATAAATAACTATAAATATATAAAATATAACCCGAGAACTCTAGCACACTCCCCGAAGCTAACCCAACGCGCGCACAAGCCCAAAACCAAGAAACTAAGTCGAAATGGCCGTTCGGTCATTTCGACGAACACGTGGTGTGCGGTTCACAAAATCTCCTGAAACGCACACCAAACCTACTCGGAATCAGCCCAAAATTTACCCACGGGTTCTAATTGATGTCTAGATCCTAGAAAAAAATGTTAATTCGTCGATTCTAGGTCCGTGGTAAAAACGCGCACGCACATAGAACCTACGACGACGAAAACTCCCAAAATGCCAATTTTTTTCCGACACGACCTCACGTGTCCGAACGGAGACACGTACTAACCCTCAAGACACCCGAACACGTCTACCTAGGTCCGTCTAACCTAGGGCAACACCAAAATTTGGGCCAATATCGGATTTCACCCAAAATTGACACAAAATCTAATGTCAAAGTCTCCAAACACAACCAAACTTGCTCCAACTTCCTCCCACGGGTAGCCCTAAGATCTAGGAATATTCTAAACTACTAATTACACTATATTAGAGTAATTAGTAAGAGAAAAGTTAGGGTTTACCTCTTGGAAGTTGGAATCCCAAGGCCAAAGTCTCCAGAACTCTTGAAATCACCTCCCTCAAGCTCCAAGCCTCCAAATCAAGCCTCCACACTAAGTCTAGGCTCTACCCACCTAGGTTAGGGAAAAGTGTAGGGTTAGGGTTCACATAAATAGAAGAAATGGAAGGAGAAAGGAAAGAAAATGAGAATACTTACTCGCTTGGAAGTGGGAAGAAGAAAGGAAGAAGAAGAAAAGAGTGGAGAAGAAGAAGAAGAAGAAGAAGAAGAAGAAGAAGAAGTGAAGAAAATGGGGGGGGGGGGCTGCTGCTCCGGGTCTGGGAGTGAGGTTAGGGGCCGGCCACACAATAGAAATAGGTTACATAATGCCCAAAAGACCAAAATACCCTCTCCTAACTTGGGTTTTGGGTTTTCAAATGCACTCAAATAAATTCCTAATCACTCCAACTAACTAAATAAAATATAAATAATTATTCTAAGCCAATAAATAAGTCTGACAAGGGTGTTGGTTGGGTCTGGCATTGGTCCATTAGGGTCTGACATGGGTCCAGGCTAGCCAAAACACTAAAATAACTAATAAAAAATAATACAACCAATAATTAAATATTAATACAAATATTTATAATAAATACATAATTAACCAAATTAAAATAATAAAAAAATATCCGGCTCTGGAAATGGGGTAGTGACAAGCCTATCCTCCTTAGAAAATTTCGTCCTCGAAATTTAAAGTAGATCGCACTCCCTCTAGGTCAAACCCCCAACAATCACAGTCAAGAAATTCTACCTAAACAACATGCAAGATCATGGTCCCACTAGTCGTGTTATCACAGTCTCAATCAGGGTCACTACACTATCTACCACAACACAAAAGAAAAGTCTAACAGGTACTAATGAAACACACCACAAGGAATGAAAAAGGACAGGAAGAAGAACAAAGAGACAGACCTACTAACCCGACACCCGTAGCATCGGCCTCCTCGACCGTCAACGCATAAGCCCTGCCCTGCTGGGGTATCTCCCTCTGCTGGTGCGGGGCATGATGTTGTGCCACAGATGGCCTAGCTCCAACTCTCTGATCCTGTGCTCCATCAAATGGAGGTACAGTGGGGCAATCTCGCATTTGGTGAGCAGCGGATCTGCAAAACAAACACACCTTCAGCCTCCTCCTACAAACATCCCAAGTGTGTCCTGCCTTCCTGCAGTAGGCACAAGTGGGCACTCTCTGATCCTAACCCTGCTGCGATATCTTCTGCCCATAGGGACGCTTAGCCGGTCTCGCACTACCACTCACACTACCTGAATCATCCCTGCCTCTCTTTGACTTGAGCTCCAAGTCATCCTCTGCCCTCTGAGCGTCTCCTACTATCTGCTCGAAAGTTGCCTCGCGGTCACTCCTAGTCAAAGACTTAACTGCCATGACCAAGCCCTTGCAAAACTTCCTCGCCTTTGTTGCCTCACTCAATCCCTCCACAAATCTGCCCAGACGGCAGAACTCTGCTGCGTACTCGTCCACCATCATGCCCCCTTGGACGAGTGCCTCAAACTGGCTCTCCAAAGCACTGAGCGCCACATCTGGGAAAAACTTCTCCTTAAAAAGTCTCTTGAAAGCCTCCCAAGTAAGCTCTGGTGCCGCAATCCTCGTATATGTACGATACCACGTCAAAGCAAGGTCGAACATCTGATTGCCCGCTGCCTCTATCTGCATACTATCTGGAATTTGTGCCAGCCTAAAGATGCCCTCAATCTGCTCTATCCAGTCATCCGCATACAGGATCCCTTCTGTACCCCGGAACTCCTTGGGCCGCATCCTCTGGAAGTCAATGATGCTGCCCGGCCTCGGATGCTGAGTCTGATCTGCCTGTGGCTGGATCTGAGCCACTCTGTCCACTGTCGTCATGGCCACCTGGTGGGCGTTCTCAATGCCCAGCCTCATCACATCCACTTGACGGTGCTGCACGTCCATCATCTCCCTGAAGAACGCAAACAACTGCGTGGGGTCTACTGGTACAGGAGGTGGTGGAGGAACCACCGGAACGACTGGGGTAGTCCTCGGATCGACAGGTAGAGGAGGATCCCCGCGAGAAACAGAAGCTCCCTCAACCGCAGGAGTGGTGAGTGGAGCAGTAGCAGCTGCTTGAATATGAGCTGGATGAGAGGTAGCAGACCTCTCGGTGGCAACTGCTGGGGCGATACGATGGGATCGTGTCTTCGGAGGCATCCCGAATACCGATCAAAAGAAGTCAATACGGCGCAAGATACGATATCATCAAGGAAGGACAGTAATATTTCAAAAGAAAGCAATTTCAGAATAATTAGATTGGAATTGTTCCTAGTCGTGATTGAGTACACTCGCATTCTAGATCCTATATCCTAGAGCAGGCTCGCAGCAGTACAACTAAATCGTTGTACTACCACGATATCGCACTAATTGTGAATCGAGACCTGCATAGGGCCGCCACCAAAAATGTGTCATGACCCGCACCCAAAAAATCGGGCATGAGTCGTGGGTACGTCCAGCCTACGCTGCAGCATCGGCGGTAGAACGTTGTCTATGTCTACTATCTAGCTAACAATCTCACGCAATCAATATATAAACCTGTCAAGATCTCAACTCCAAACGGAGGAACAATATCATAATAATAATCACAAGTACTCAATCACGAATCTAAGTACGATAAGATAACACAGAAGTCTAACAACTACAAGGTCTAAACAACTGCTACTAAAATAACCACAATAATGATATTAATACAATAATATCCAAAATTATATACAATACAAGGTCTCAATCCAAAACCGGAGACAAATTTGGTACCAAAGGCTAATAAATACAGCAACTGAGGTCCTAGTGATCCCGGCTACCAACCCGGAAATCACTCCTAAACTAGGGGGTCCCTGTCTGCACCATCGACAGGCTGAGGTCCATAAAACGTCGAACACCAATCCTCCGGATCCTCTGGAAAAAATATGTCCAGTCAGGACTGGAGCAAGTACACCTCTAACAGCAGTTTCAGTTAAATGATAAAAACTATAAAGCAGTTGTAGCAAGTAGCAAGGAGAAAAAAATAAAGTATGAACAAGAAAATATATGTATCACTGGTGCATAAAGGTAAAGAGGCATGAATATCAGAAGCAAGATAGTAATAACTGCAGGATACAAGAAATCTAAACTAAGATCAAGTTTGTGCACAAGAACGTGTAGTGAGTCCAGCAAGAAATACATGTAATGAGTAAAGTCCAGAAACTATAAGTGAGACCAGCAAGAAATGCAAGAGAGTCCAAACTAGAAAGAATGAACTCATGTCTTTGAAATACCTGTTTCGACATGTAAACGACTAAGGGTAAGTACAGCTCACCGCACACTGGGTGTGCGGCTGCTATCATTCCAGATTAGACCAGAGGGGATGATTTCAGTGATTCCAGTTGGAAATGTTTACATGTCTACTCGAGTATTTCCTCGCCCTGACTAGTACAAGCGAATCCAAGACCCGACACGTAAATCAAGTATGAGTCCAGCCAGAAACATGAGTGATGCCTATAGTGATGCCTGTAGGTGATTCCAGAATAGAGGACAAAAACATAAAATATATGTGTCGCAAGTAAATGAATCCAGAAATACTAGTCCGTGTTATGCCAGAAAATCAGATGATACTATACTAGATGCTGAATCATAATAATCATCAGATAATAAAAACTATCAGAGAATGTACTCGCTTGACGTCCTGAGCAACTAGCGATCCGAACTGGTGTCGCAAAGACCTATTATGAAAAGCAAGGTTAAACAGGGTTCTAATGAGTTAAACAGATATAAAATAACTAAAAATAGGCTTCTAGGGTCGTTCTAGGTCAAATGGGTCAAACCGGTGAAATCTGGGTCAAAAAGTCAACTCTGGGTCCAAAAAGTCAACTCTGGGTCAAAACTGGGTCGTTCTAGGTCAAGGCTGCTGCTCCGGGTCTGGGAGTGAGGTTAGGGGCCGGCCACACAATATAAATAGGTTACATAATGCCCAAAAGACCAAAATGCCATCTCCTAACTTGGGTTTTGGGTTTGGGGTTTCCAAATGCACTCAAATAAATTCCTAATCACTCCAACTAACTAAATAAAATATAAATAATTATTCTAAGCTAATAAATAAGTCTGACAAGGGTGTTGGTTGGGTTTGGCATGGGTCCACTAGGGTCTGACATGGGTCCAGGCTAGCCAAAACACTAAAATAACTAATAAAAAATAATACAATCAACAATTAAATATTAATACAAATATTTATAATAAATACATAATTAACCAAATTAAAATAAAAATAAAAAAAATACCCGGATCTGGAAATGGGATAGTGACACTGATTGTGGTGGCTTTCGTAGAGGTGAGGGGACAGTGGTTGTGGCGGGTTGAGGAGAAGATGGAGGTGGTCGTGAAGATGATGGCGGTGGTGAAGTTTTGGTTAGAGAGGAAGAGAGGAATAAAATGAGAGAGAGGGATAATGTATTTAATATAGAGGGAGAGAGGGGCCTTGGGATTAGGGCCGGCGGTTCCCTAGGCATGGATGTTAGGTTGTCATGAAGGAAATGGATGGTGGAGATGTGTGTGAGTTTGAATGGAGGGTTGGGATGGATTGTAGGCATATTTTGTTGTATATTGCCATGCAAAATGGAGAGGAGGTAGGGGTGTGACCGTTCAAGCATAAAAAAGGGCTCTCTTTATTTGTTCCAGCTAATAGGAGGTGGACACATAGCCAATTATTTACACATGAGTCCCTAATAATTTAGGATTTGTACAAAATAAGGAAAATTGGATTGGATGTGGGAAATTCTATATTTGGTGTGTTGTAATGGAAAAAATTGGTATATGATATTTTGTATGAACCATGAGGGTGTGGGTGTGGGTTTGGGTTGGTGTTTGGTTTAGTTTTGGGTTAGGTTGAGTCGGTTGCCCCAAAATAAATAGAAATTATGTAGGTTCTTTAATAAATTGGAAGTGCATGGAGTATCAATTGGGTATGACACAAGTATCATGGATATAATAGACTCTGAATAGATTATCGTCATATATTGGGTTGCATGAAATGGGTCGATGTTGTATCTCCAATTTCGATTGGAACGGACATAGGTACAAAGTTTGGGTTTAAACTTAGATATTATTTGACGATTGTTGTGCGATTAAAATAAAGCACAAGGGAGGGTATTTATCAGTAACACAAAGGTCAGGATTGAAGATTTGCACGTCTAGGTCAAGGGTGTAAAATTTGATGGAAGACAAAGCTAGTGCATTGCTCGAAATAATTAAGCAACGATAAGGTGCAACAAGTGAATCAAAATTAAATAAATAAATATTAATAAAATCAAATTCCTAATCCAAATAAATTCTAAATAAACCATAATCTCTCACTAAGCTAAGTATACCTAAAATTGGGTGAGAGAGTTTACAATCTATCCACCTTAGAAAATTTTGTCCTCAAATTTTAAAATCCATCTCTCAAACAACGAACTCAACATTTCTCTAAATATAAAAACACAACTTGGTACTCATTCCCACCCGCACTCTAAATCTTAAACTGCCATATACATATAATTTAATCGCTTAAGGCATTTGGTCCTCTAAATATTTTTTTCACCATTATGTATTATCTCATTATTGTTATCATGTTAATCATCATCTAGAAAAATTATCACCTATAAGACTAGGTTACTCAAGGGTGCCACAATAAGATCTCAGTTTGAAACTTCCAACATCTATAAAGAAAATAATGTCATACATTTGCTCTCAAAGAGGTGCATGGGTTAGGCACTAAAGTCCTATAAGCACAAAAATTCTCAAGGCCACCTATGTAGTATCTAAATTTCTTATTCCGCAGCTAGGACGGTTACTAACTCAACATTTTTTCCTAGGTACAATGTCATCAACCTATAGTATTCATAATAAAATCCTGCAACTAAACTTATTGTAATCACTTTTAGCAGCAACAAGTCTAATCTAACCAGTCGGTCATACCTAGTCTAGAAGCTCAACTCAAAATAATTCCTACGAGAAATACATATAATAAAATACAACATAAGCATATACTCAAATACATATTAATAAAAAAATAGAATTTATGTCATAAATATCTATTTAATCATTCTAAATATCCTAGAATAAAATATAACTAATACAATAATGAGAATACAATTTCTAAAATCTAAAAATCTGTCGGATAGGGTAAATGGGAAATAGGTTCACATATCATCACCTACTACTAAGGATTTGGTCCAGCAAGCCCATACCCTATTAGTCAAAAATCTAAATTTCTGGCCCTAAGCAGTTTATGTATAAACTTTAATAATCAGCTATCATTCCTATGAGACTTTCATCTTCCCTTTACACTCTCTTACATATATGTCAATCTATAATGCAAGGGTCTTGTGGTAATTCTCTACCGAATGACCAACGAGTCGTCATGTGATCTAACTATGTGTTTAGTTCCTTGAGATTCGTATCACTTCGAGATTGATCAACAATTTTTACTCCTTGGATTATGTGATCATAATATCTTTTTCTTATCATTTATTTCCTACACACCTTCATATCCTTCTAGTACGTTAATCTTGTTTTCAACTATAAGCTTTGCCAATCATGGCCTAATACTTTCTGCTTCGTAGTATAGATCTTCTAGACAACTACCAAGTAATAAAAAATTTCAGTCCTTTCTAGATTATTCTCTTAATTTAAAATGCTCAAGTTCAGGTACTCCTCATTGTTGTTATCATACATTTTTTACCTCGTATCTGAGGTTCCTTTTAGTTTTGTTTATCCTATGAACACTCCTTATCCAAGACTCAGTACACCTTGATAAAAAAATTATCCATTAGAGATAATTCATTATATCTAACTCAACTCTATAACATCTATCAGTACCCTCATCCTTCAATCCTATTGCTTTATCTCATATACTTGTCTAACTAACCAAGTTATCAATGGTGAAAACTCTGAGTCAAATTAACATTGGCAACCCCGTAAGCAAGTGCATCTAATTTGATTCCAAAAGCTACACCCTTAATACCTAAGTTACGAGATTATTCAAATAATAGATCTAGCATTCTATCTATATTAACCCAATCATAGAATCTTCATCTAGATTTGATACTAAAAGTCATAAGGAAACTAGTGGTCTAACTTCTAGGGCCTGCTACATAAAGTTCTATTTTCTTAAGTCAAAATTTCTTTCACATATCCCTTCTGCTTTACCCATAATTCGTCATCGACAAATTTACAGAACTTCAAGATTTTATAACAAACTTAATCATCCCATTGATTCACCAAGAGTTTCTCCAATCATAGTCTAGACTTAACCTAATAATAAACTTTCTCATTCTATTTACAAACACTAATCCTCCTTAAAAATTTCTTTTTGTGTTTTCTCTCCCTTAATGTATAAATACTCTTCTCCTCAAATTTTGTTCTCATTCATGTTCCATTTTATACCTCAGTTTTAACGGTATCGTTTCTTTATCCATAATCAATTTTTTTGTTTAGTTCTCTAATCTGATATTCCCAAATTCTTCTATTGATATATTTATTTTTCCTTTGGCCTAAACATAACTAGGTCATGTATTCATCCCTTCATATCCTCCTGGCGTAATCTTCTAATTAAACTATCACAACCAGTGTTATCCTTGTAATAGTTCATACCTACTATTGGGCTCAAAATTTTCCAAGGTATATAATGTAATCCACTATTTCATTTAAGTAAATCACCCGCATACAGTATCAAATCACAACTTATTCTCCCTAAAATTGTATTCCTCAATTTTCTTCTTTCTGCTATTTATTACTTCGAGTCACCATGGTGTAATAGGTATCACCCAAGCACATGCTAGAATTCCAGGTATCAGCTAATCATCTTCTAGGTGAGAGCCTAAAATTATATCTTCTCAAGTTTATAATACCGTTCCTGGTATTGCTACCATGGGCTACAACTAATCCCTACCATCTAGTTATGTATTCCATAAGGTATTCTAGAGCATTAAAATCAAATAATCTTTCTACCTTCTAATACTTCCAAATCACTGCTACCTTAAGTAAGGGTAGGGGTTTTATCGGTTTTAAGCATCTATTTCTATGTCCAATTCTTATGCCAAGAATCTATACTAACTCTAGCATCTAGAAGAACCTATAAATCTACCCTACTATAGGTAACCATCTACTTATGAAATATTACATCAATCATGCCTTCTTCCATCTTGACTAGGATCTTCTTCTGGAGGGAATCATCGCGCATGAACGCCCATCTCTTCGACATAGGAGAAGATGAGAAACAATAATAATGATATCGACAAAAAATAAACGAATGCAATTATGAAGTCCAGGGCGCCAATCAAATACAATGGGAGTTTTGAAATCAATCATGGATTGAGATCTTATTCAACATTAATCCTAACTCGCTGGCTCGTTCGGTACAGTGACGTAACCGAACGATATGCTCTGACCTGCATAGGCTACCACTAAAACCATGTTATACTACAGTCCCAAAATATATGAGACAAGACATGTGGCAATGGCCAGCTGGTACGCCTCCGTAGGGCTTTTCAATTTAATGGACCCGACGAAGTACAATTATGATATCCACGGACAAGTGATCAAGCTAAATATCTAATTCTAACATGCAACAACTAAACTAAATCTCAAACCATAGTAAATAATATCAAGAAGGAACGGTATGCATCACTAGTTTGTAGCCCAATAATTCATCTGTTCGAATAGGCCAAGAGAACGATATAGGCCTATAAACACTAGGATATAAAAGCAAAATTATAATAAAAAGTAGCACATAACTGTAATAGATGAAAGATATAATGATACCTGTAAAGATGTCTAACACATCACTAGATCAAGCCTCATCCAAACTGCTCAAATAACCTGAAAGGGAACCAGGTCCTCAGAGGGACGTAACAAGATACAAAAAATACATGCCATAATGTAAAAATTGAGTAACGTAAATCAAGGTGAACTATCCTCCTAAGTTAATACAATTTGAGGACAACTTAGTGCGTATGGGCAAGTGTAGGCTAGACATATGCTGACGTAATTCACCAATTATCATAACTGGCTAGTATATGCCATATATGCCCCCCATCTTGGAGCAATGTGCATATATAATAACATCTAATGGTCCAAAGAGCGTGGTATCTACATAAATAATAACGTTCAACGCTCTGAAGAGCGTGGTATCTGCATAACTAATAATTTCTAACGGTCTGAAGAGCGTGGTATCTGCATAAATATAGAGGTGGGTGTCCCATACGCATCCTAGTCGTCCTCCCCGCCCAATAATAATGTACAAGTCTCAAGTATGACATGGACATCTCATCACTATAATGTAATTCACCTAGAGCAATACAACTATGCTAAGTACCATCATACGTGCTACTCGTATCGATGTCCAGTCAAGTGTGTAAGCCCGTGTCCTATCATGAACTCTCTCTGTGACGTAAAATAATACATGACAAGGCCTCAGAGTTATAATGATAACTCCATAACTTTAGGTACGTCCACTAGACACTAGGTCAAATACAAGTCCTAACGTCAACGTCTTCGTCGACTGTACCTGAGGCATACTCAGAAGCACACAGTTATAAAATATTCAGAGCACAAAATATGTATAAATAATAATAACTAAATTTAAATAGTACAACAAGGCAAGGTATACTTGCCTGGATCCAGAATCTGAAATAAATAAACTACGACAGCCATCATCCACCAGCCTCCCCACCGAAACCAAGTTGTAGTGCAAATATGGTACATGTCTTACACCCTTCAGAATGAGCTTCCCACCAAGCTCCATTGTCAAGTGCACATTACCGATGCCTACAACTGCAGTCGTCCCATTGTTGCCCTTCTTTACACGTCCAAACATGCCGCTCCGGTATGACTTGAAGATCCTCCTATATAGAGTGGCATGATACGTAGGGGTGCAACTCGGGCGGGTTGGGTTGGGTTTGAGCTCAACTCAAACCCAACCCGATGAATTATAAGCCTAACCCGAGTTCGAGCCCAACTTAACCTCGGGTTCAACATATGAAGCTCAAGTCCGACCCATATTCCTCGAGTTGACGAGTTGGCGAATCAGAAATACCTTGTTGTCAGCCGTCTTCCTTTCGTATATCGAATGCAGCTTCTCCCATAATGCTTTCACTGAACTCTCCATGGACACGTGGTAAAATACCGAGTAGTCCATCCATTGGCGGATGAATCCAATGGCCTTCCGATCTAGTCGTTTTCAGTCTTCAACAGCTTTGTCCAATGGCTTTGCGCTGTCGCTCTCCAACGGACCATGCAAGTCCTTGCACCATAGTAGATCGTCCATCCTTGGCTTCCAAATTGCCCAATTTATTCCTGTGAGGGTGATCATATGTGTGCTTATCTTCTCCGTAGACATAGTTGCCATAACTAAAACTAATAGCTTTGATACCCGATGTTAGGATCGGACTCGCCCTGCAAGCGCTCTGATACCATGTCTGAGACTGACTGCAGCAAAAACTTAGGCCAACCCACCTGAGATAACCAACCCCGTCTAACGAACACCAAGCACAAATAAAGACAAGTATATGACGGTGACAACGTCACCTGGAAAAATTTCAACATTTATAACAGGTGAAATTACAAGATTGACAAAACCAATTGTCACCCTCACTTTTTCAAATAGGGATAATTTAGTAATTTGACATAGTTTTTTTATTTTTAGAAATTATATTTAATTAAAGTGCTATATATATTTATTTGTGCTTGTATTAATTATTTATTAGTTAGTGGGATAGCCTATTAGCTAGACTTGACCCATGTGAACCCAATTAGAATTATCATGATAACTTGTGAACCCAACATGTACTAAGCCCAATAGACCCATTTTCAATAATTAATTAGAAGGATTAGACTAATTGCATTAGTGTAAAAACTTTCCAAAATAGCCATCCTTAATTATTCTTCATAATTAGCTAAAGAGGGGCAATTTAGACTTTATGTTGTGACTTGGAGAGTAGGGAAAGGGGGCCGACCATATAGGTCTCTCCATTCTCTCTCTTCTTCATTTGCACACTCAATTCTAGATCCCCAATTGTGTTCTTCCCCAATTCATTCATCCCTCCATCAAATCTCTCTCAATTCATTCACATTTATTTCTCATTCTCATCACTCAAGGAGCATTGGAGTTTGGAATTTCAAGGAGTACTAGAAGGAGGAGCTTTGACAATGAGATCGTGTTCGGATCGTGTTCGTGGGAACAATTCATTGGAAATCCATCTTCCAATAGGTATAGATCTGAATTAACTTCTAATTTGAGTTTCAAATCATACATTTGTCCACTAGGAACCCTCACATGGCATAGGGCTACCTATAGGAAGAAGTTCTAGGCTCTTTGGTTGTGTATTATGATTTCTATATGGTGATTTGTGTCCAAATAAGGAGAATTACGAGATTGACATATTAATTCTGTGCCATGAGACCAATTATATCTAATTAGACTTAGATCGGGGTTATGGGACTAGGTACTTGTCCATAATTGGATACGAGTAGGTCGTATCATGATACGGTGCCATGTGATACGGGGATCATTTTGGATGTTTTGTATGAATTCTTTTCAATACCTATTATAATTAGTTATAATAGTTGTTATTATACGCCACTGATGTATAAGGATGATTAGTTGTGGTGAATTGGGTTTTTAGCATCACAATTGACTATGTATCATAGTGTATCAAATATTGCATGCCACATGTTGGGTTTAATGTCTAGTGTGTGTATAATATGTGTGTGTGTGTATATATATATATATATATATATATATATATATATATTCTAGCTATCTATGTGTTGATGATTCATTCATGGGAATTTTGTGATATGGATGTGAGGGTTGTGACTGTGATCAGTGGGTAGTGTGTGTAGTGAGAATACCTGTGTATCAGAGTGTGCCTGTGATTGGGTGGTGTGTGAAAACATCTAGTAGCTGTAGCAGTGCTCAAATAGGGATAAAATAGGTTCAGCAAGTAAAAGGAAAGGTGGAACTAAGGGTATCAAGTGAACTAAGTATATGACTGTGAGTGTATGGTGTTGAAAGGATGTATAGATTCTTGGGGATACTCCCATCTGTAATAGCAAGTTGGAATGGAAGGGGGTGTACCAGTTATCAGGGAACAATGGTGGAGGCTTAGGTTGTTAGCAGACTTGAGGAGGAATACTGCAACAGTGCACATAGTGTACACTGTCAGTTGTTATCAGAACTGGGAAGGATTACTTGCACACTGCTATGTGCAACTATATAGGCTTGTATCAATGAAGTAAAGGGGGACTTGAGCAAAAAATCTTGTGCTTGTGCAGTCGGGTAGAGGCACACCAGCTGCCAAGAGGAGCACAGGCAGAGCATCTCAAGTGCACTGCAAGAAAACATTAACATAAGGGATAACAACAACAAGCATGTTAGGTGAAGCAAGTTCAAGTCAAAGGAAGGGTTATTGTGCATTGTATTTGGAGGGGTGAGGTAATGTGTGATGAGGAAGTAAACATGGGCTCAGGTTTGGATTAATATTGGAGTATCATTGTTAGAGGGAGGAGAGTAGCAGTAGGACAATAAGTGTCTGATATACTCGGGTATAGGGTGTTGTGGGGATGAACAGGCTTGCATTGCCCTGTAATGCAAGCACCAACAATTAGAAGCAGTGGCAGTGGCAGTAACATTAGCATACAGCAGTAGGAGTGCATGTTGTGCACTTATTTATGCATCATAGCATATGTTAGAGCACGGCAACTAGGGGAGCAAGGAAGTGAATCAGTTGTAGTTACTGATACAATTGTATCGGTAGACAAGCAAAGGTGCACAGATTATCAGAAGCTTGGGAAAATTAGGAGCTGGCAGCAGTGATTTAAGAGAGGGAATTGAATATGCTAACACTAGAATTTGATAAGTGGCAGTGTACAAGTTAGTGTCATTGAGTAGTAACTAATTAAAGGTGATTTATATGAGTTCAAGTACCAAGTATAAGGGGAGAGTAGCAGTCAGTTGAAGGTGAATATCATATCTCATACAAAGTGAGGTAACAGGCCAAATGCCATATTCAGGTATTAGAAGGGTATCATGGAGGGTACCAAGCTAGGATAAGCTAGGTAACACTACTGTTAGGCTAGGTAATGTGATTATATGCTATGGGGGTAGTATGTATATAGCTAAGATATTGCTAGTATAGATATAACTCATAGTTATTTAGTGATATTAGCTAGTCTAGCTATTACCTTAAGATATTGACCTAGAAATCTATATAACCACTAGTATTGACCTAGAAAACATATGGTAGTATATTCTAACTTATTTATTATTTCATAACAACATTTGAAAAAAATATTTTCCTAAATAGGATTGTGTGACACCAGCTTGGGCATCGAGATACACCCATTGCTCAAGACCAGAGGCGAGTACATCTCTTTGTTAGTTTTTATTTCATGATAGTGTATATATCACTTGTTCTAGAATTGTTTACTTGATTCCGACAAAGTGGCTACACGGACTAGTACTAAATGGATCCTGTCATGGGATGTTATCCCCTACCGTGTTCAGCGGGTACTCCTTCACATGTATTTCATCATGTGTATTGAGTATTGATTATCATGTACTTCGTGTTCATACACTGCTCTTATTCAGTGTGCTTATATTCGTGTTCATAACGTGTCGTTATTGGATCCATGAGTATTGGTTGGGGACGGAGGAGTAGGAGTTGTTTATGTGATCAAGCCCAAGTGTATTCGTGTACATAACGATTACATATCACACGTGTAATCGAGTTACCATATTGTATTCGTATCCAACCTAAGCCGATCACATAACGAACTTGTATTCTATAGAACGGTAGCTAGTTTATCTACTTTTATCACTTGCAGCTATTCATATTGCCTATTCTTTATTTTAGTATATTACCTGTTTATTCTAGTTTATTTACATTTCCTATTACAAGTTATATTGTATTCTCTTCTATTATTTGTCATATACACTCTACCATGTATTTGGAACTGCTTTCAGAGGTTTGTACTTCGCTCCAATTCTGATTGGATATATTTATCAGATAATTGGCTTTTGGATCAGTGTCCCACTTATTACGGACCGCAGAACTGCGAGCCATTAGAGGATCCTCCCCTAGAACAGGAGAACCTAGTGTCAGTGACCGATGAGGCCTCGTTTTATATTTTTGGATATTGTATTAGTCTTATTTTTAGACTCATGGCATGTATATACTATTTTGAGAGTGACTATGTCAAGACTTATAGATATGAACTTGTGGATGTATTGTGACTCTTATTTCTCTCTCTTTTATTCCATATCGTCCTTTCATCCTCCTATATTTTTATATTATGATTGAGTATTGTAAACACCTGATTTTTCAAAAATATTAAACTTGGATTTTTCATAATTTTTTGGAATTTTCTGGAAATTTTCTGTAATTAAAATCAGGATTTTAATTATTAAATAATTTTTAAATTGATAATAGATAATAATAAAATATTATGAAAATAATATTTTATGGTGTAGAATGAAAAACTGGACTTAGGATAATTTTTCTAGAATTTATTGGACCCCGGACCTATTTTAATCACCTAAAAATATTTATTTACTTACTTAATTAATTAATTATTATTTATTTGTTTATTTTCATTATTAAACCCGGCCCAAACCTAACCCAGCTTAATACCCCGGCCCAGCCCACCTAACTCAGCCCAGCCCGGCCCATTGGCCTACCGGGTCGGGTCGGGTCGGTCAGACCCGCGAGCCCGACCCGCAACCCGCCTGACCACCCCCCTCCCCACGACTCTGCCCTAGCCCGAGTCTCCCTCCGGATCCGCCGCGCCCCGCCCGGCCTCGACGCCACGACCCCGCACCCCTCGGCCACGATCCCCTTCTCCTCCGCCTCACCCGCCGCCTAGTCCGGCCCTCCTCCCTCTCCCTTCCCTATATAATCCCTTCCTTTCCCCCGTCGACCACCACGAACCCCCACCGCCTCGCCACCCTCGCCTGAGCCCCGCCCCTGACCCTACTCCGGCCTCCCCCTTCAGGCCAACGCCGCCGTGAGCCGCCCCAGCCTCCTCATCTTTCTTCTTCTCCCCCTCCCTCCCAGTCGACGCCACCCTCCGCCCTAGGCTCCAGCGCAAACGCCGTCCCCGTCCAGAGCAGCAGCCGACCTCGCCTGAGCCGTCCCCGAGCCCCCGGCGATGCTGTCCCCCGGCCTCCCTCTGCCTCAGCTCCGGCCAAGCAGACCCCAAACCCTAACCTTGGACGCAGGACACGTCGAGTCGTGTCGGACACGAGAAATTCTAATTTCTCGAGCCCTGTTCAGGTAATTGTTTCTTTCTGCTCGTAATCCCGTTTCTGATTCCGTCTTTTGCAACACGTAGCCTGCATAACCCTCTCGGTGTCCGGACAAACCGCTCGGTGCATCGCGTCCTGTGGCGATTGCGAACCGCGATCCAAAAACAGGAAAAATAACAACCCGATTCACCCCGGAACTGGGTACGCCCCGCCAAACGGGATGACTTGGTCGCGCGCGGTCTTCACGGATACGTGCGCGCTGTCGATACGGACGTGTGGGATTTCACAGAAGTCGATTCGGGTGTGCGTGCACACCGGGATCAACGCGTATCCGCGGACAATGCCCCGTATCCGACTTTTTTGGATCACACCCTAACTTTCTGTACATACGTCGGATTGAAACAAAACTTGTGCCATCGGACTCGTAGCGATACGCCGGTCCTGTGACCCAAGTTTGGTTCGATTCTGATAACGTTGACGAAATCGCGTGTCGTGGGCCCCACAGGCTCCACTCGATAGGCGATTTTGTGATCGGCTCATCGGAATCCAATTCTGGAAGTTCCGTTGGGTTTGTATCATCGTTTCTGACCTGTTGACACTAAGTTTGGTGAATTTGGAGACCTTTGACCCTGACACGTTTTTTGGTGCAAAGCGGGCCCACATGCGGACCCCGTTTTGACCCGAAATTGCAGTTTTGCCCTTGTCTCCAAATTGGACTCAAGGACAGGCGTTTCTAGCTATTTGATATCTTCTGATCATGATGGTAATATTTATTTTCAGCATCCGGAGACATTTCTGGAAATTTCCCGAGAACAGAACCGTAGTTGGAATCCAAACATCAGGCAAGTACCTGCACTTCAAGTTTATTCTTTATATTATGATAATTAGTTCCTTGCTTTACTAGTACCATTGGATGATTACACTTAGTATTAGGATTTGGATTTCATGTCTTGCTTTTCGTGTCGGGAGGGAGAATACTAGGAGGCATGTAGTTTACCCTTCCCCCTGTCCTGACTAATAGCTGTTGGTACACGACTGTACCATCAGCCAGATACTCGATTATTCCTGACTAATAGCCGTCTATGACATGCCGAATTAGCCTTATAACCCCTACATGCCAACTATGTATTCTAAATACACAATCACACACATAGTTTCTTATTTTGTTGCAGTTCCATTTTCTTGTCTCATTATAATCCTGTTTTACTCATGTCTTATAACATTTAACTCTTAGTTAATTTTCCTACTTATTATGCATATTCTTATCATGATACTTAGTCAATTTTTACTACTTGTCATAATTATTTAGTTTAAGCTTTTTTGTGTATTGGTACTTTGCTCCTTTCCTGACTGGATCCGTTGATATTAGGCGATGATGAGAACTATGCCCCCACCTTTTATGGCCCATATGACGTAGTAGATGATATATTTGAGGAGCCGGTTCCTACTCAGGAGACTACTTTTGAGGAGTAGTTAGCCAGTTAGCTAGTATTTCCTTTCAGCATAGTAATCGGGTTTGTCCCCGATTTATCTTCTGGTTCTGTAATAAACTGTGGATTTGTTTATCACAATTTGCCTTATGAAATCTTAGCATTCCTATTTCCTGTTATTATCCTTATCTATTTATTTACTGTGAATGAGCTAGATTTTAAATTACCTGTGAATATGATCTAGACAGCGTACTACCGCCGACACTGCGGCATAGGCTGGACGTACTCGCGAACCGGTGCCCGATTAATTTGGGTGTGGGTCGTGACACGTTTTTATGGTGGCCCATGCAGGTCTAGAATCCTTAAATAGTGTGATACCCTAGGACAGAGTATGTAATAAGATTGAGGATTTTAGGAAAAGCTCATTCACAGAATAGGATCTTTTATTTCAAATCTTGATATCATTCCTAGTAAATTTTCCTATCGTCTTTGATTTCCAAGTAATCTATTCTGATCCTCCTATCCCTTAACCTTTCAGAATGGTTCAGACAAGGAATACCGTAGAAGGCACATCCGAACCCATCGAGCAGACTGTGCCTGAAACCCTTGCGCTCCCTCCGCCTCCAACTACTCCGACAGTTACTATGGATGGAGCGCAGCTACTCGGAGTATTCCAGGGACTTATAGAATCCCAGAAGGAACAGACTGCCCTGCTCTGAACTAGCCTTTCAGATGCTCTTCGATCCCAGGAGGCACCACAAAAGAGGCCAGGAAGTGCCAAGGACTTCAAGAACCTTGGACCCTTGGAATTCTATAGGACTGAAGGTATTCTCTATGTCGATGAATGGATAGAGAATGTGGAGCGACTCCTAAAAACTGCTCGGGTCCCTGATGATCTTAAGGTGGAATCTGCAAGCCTGCAGCTATTCGACATAGCTCGGACTTGGTTTAGAGATGAACCTCAATTATCTGCTCCTGAGCTCACTTGGGAGGATTTTAAGAGACTGTTCAAGAAGAAGTTCTATCCCGAAGTGGCTCGAGAAGCTCTCGAAAGTCAATTCGAGAGGCTGGAATAAGGTAATCTTTCTGTTGACGAGTACACTGCTGAATTTAGCAGACTGAGCCACTTTGCAGAATATATGGTTCGTACCCCTGAAGATAGAGCCCGTAGATTTAAGAAGGGGTTGTCTCCTGATATTCGCCTTGCTGTCACCACTAGCCAAGCTCGTACATACAAAGAAATCTTGAGCGTGGCACAAGGTGTTGAAAGAGACATGGGACCTAGACTAAAGCGGGAAAGAGATGCTGGAAGTATGGGACCCCACAAACGTCCATTCCAGCCACAACTATAGCAGAGGGCCCCGCAACAAACCCAGCGTCCTCTCCCTCGAGCCACAGCACTCCAACACCAAACTCAAGGACAGAACCAACAAGCTCTCACTTGTAACTTTTGTCATAAACAAGGTCACTCTTGGCAAGTTTGTAGAAAGAGGCTAGGTGCCTGTCTATATTGTGGATCAGCAGCACATCAAATGAGGGACTGTCCTGCTGCTCAAGGACGCACAGCTGCACCAAAAGTTCCAGTTCCAGTTCAGGCCAGGCCCCCAGCAGCACAGCAGAGAGGACCCCCATTCCCAACTCAACAACAACGCTTTGCTCAGCACCAGCATCAGCAACAGAGGGGTGCACCTCAACAAGGCCGTGCTTTTACAATGACTCTAGAGGAAGCTGAAGCCACAGCAGATGTGATAACAGGTTCTGTACTTATAAATTAAGTACCAGCCATTACTTTATTTGATTCTGGAGCGTCATATTCATTCATGTCCGTAGATTTTCTTATGAAGCATAGCTTAGTCACAGAACCTCTTAGGAATTGTTATAAGATCATTACCGGTGGAGGAATTATCCCGGTTAGTGATGCATGTAACAATTGTCCTATTACACTATGTGGGAGAAAATTTTATGCTAGGCTACTCGTAATGCCAATCCCCAGTTTCGACATTATTCTGGGTATGGATTGGTTGAGTCAGCATCATGCCACTATAGATTATCACAGGGGTAGTGTAATCTTTAGGCCCCCTGATAAACCAGAATTTGAATTCAATAGAGGTTCTAGAGAATTGGGTAGTAACCAAATTTGTGGAGCCCTAGTACCAGAAGAAGTGCCACTACCTATCATTTCTGAATATCTTGATGTCTTCCCTGAGGATCTCCCAGGATTACCCCCAGACCGAGAAGTTGAATTCTCTATTGACTTAGTGCCAGGAGCAGCGCCAGTATCTCAAAATCCATACAGAATCAACAAGAAAGAGATAGTAGAATTAAATGAACAGATAAAAGAGTTAGAAGACAAATGCTTCATTAGGTCTAGTGTTTTACCCTGGGGAGCTCCAGTATTATTTGTGCCAAAAAAGGATGGAATATCTCGATTGTGTATTGACTATAGGGCTCTGAATGCTTTAACAATCAAGAATAAGTATCCCTTACCAAGGATAGATGATTTATTCGATCAATTAAGCGGAGCTCGGGTATTTTCGAAGATTGACTTGAGGTCTGGTTACCATCAAGTAAGGGTGAGAAAGGAAGACATCCCTAAAACTTCTTTCAATACCCGGAACGGACACTACGAATTCTTAGTGATGCCGTTCGGGTTAACTAATGCTCCAGCAGTATTTATGAATTTAATGAACAGAGTCTTCCAGCAATATTTAGACAAATTTATGGTGGTTTTTATTGATGATATTCTGATTTATTCTAAGACTCCAGAAGAACATGAAGAACACTTGAGGTTAGCATTGGAGACATTAAGGAAGGAAAAACTTTATGGAAAACTATCTAAATGTGCATTCTTCCTAGACAAAGTAGAATTTTTGGGACATGTTGTAACTGGAGATGGCATAGCAGTAGATCCTAAGAAGATAGCAGCAGTAGAATCATGGCCCACTCCAGACTCTGTAGCAGAAATTAGAAGTTTTCTGGGACTAGCTGGCTATTATCGAAAGTTTGTGAATGACTTTGCTAGAATTGCTGAACCAATGACGAAATTAACAAGGAAGGATGAAGAATTTATATGGACTGATGAATGTCAACATGCTTTTGAAGAATTGAAAAAAAGGCTGACTACTGCCCCTATTCTGACCTTACCATCTGGAACCGGAGGATTCGCTATATACAGTGATGCTTCTGGAAAAGGTCGAGGTTGTGTATTGGAGCAGAATAAAAAAGTAATAGCATATGCTTCTAGACAGCTTTGACCACATGAAAAGAACTATCCAACTCATGACTTAGAATTAGCAGTTGTTATCTTTGCTCTTAAGCTTTGGAAGCATTATCTTTATGGAGAAAGGGTGGATATCTTTACAGATCACAAAAGTTTAAAATATATTTTTACTCAAAAAGAGCTGAACATGAGGCAAAGAAGGTGGCTGGAGTTAATGAAAGATTTTGACATCACCCTTCAATATCATCCGGGGAAGGCCAACGTAGTTGCTGATGCTCTAAGCAGATACCCTATGGCAATGTACTTGACGATGGACCGACACTTGCTCGAGGACTTGGAAAGTTTGGGTATTGAGGTCATTATTCCAGGAATAGAAGGTCAAATAATGAATTTGAAGATCCAATCTACCTTAATGGATAAGATTAAGGAGACTAAGTTTCAAGATGAAGGCCTACGAAGCATTTGAGGCCAAGTGCAAGCTGGATTATTGGAGGAATTCAAAATTCATGAAGATGGATCACTAAGACATGGAGATAGATTATGTGTACCTCAAGGAGATATAAGAGAAAAAATTATGCAAGAGGCCACAGATCACAATACTCTATACACCCAGGAGCCAACAAAATGTACAAAGACCTAAGGATGCACGTTTGGTGGTATGGCATGAAAAGAGAAGTAGCCAAGTTCGTATCTCGTTGCTTAGTGTGCCAACAAGTCAAGGCTGAAAGACAAAGACCTGGGGGATTGCTTCAACCACTACCCATTCCGGAGTGGAAGTGGGAACACATTACTATGGATTTTGTTTCTGGGCTTCCAAAGACACCTAGTGGGAAGGATGCAATATGGGTGATAGTGGATAGGCTGACCAAGTCTGCACATTTTCTACCCTTCAAAGTAGGGCTACCTACGAAAAAGTTGGCAGATCTATATGTTTGTCAGATTGTTAAATTGTATGGAGTTCCAGTAAGTATTGTCTCCGACCGAGATTCAAGATTTATCTCTCACTTCTGAAAGAGTTTACAAGCTAGCTTAGGGACTCAACTCAAATTTAGCATAGCTTATCATTCCCAAACCGATGGACAATCTGAACGTACAATTCAGACACTTGAAGATATGCTCCATACATGTGTTCTGGATTTTGGAGTATCGTGGGAAGATTATCTACATCTCGTGAAGTTCTCTTATAATAACAGTTACCAAGCAAGTATTGAAATGACTCCATTTGAGGCTTTATATGGACGAAGATGTCGTACCCCACTATCATGGGACGATGTAGGAGAGAGAGCTTTACTGGGACCAGAGATGGTGGTCGATTCAACCGAGAAGGTGAAACAAATAAGGGAAAGACTTCGTGTGGCTCAAGACAGGCAACGACATTGGGCAAATAGCCATCAAAGACCCTTGGAATTTGAGGTAATTAATTTATGAAATTCAATTTAATTTAACATTATGATTATGGAACTAAGACTTGATTATGATTTTAAGGTTGGAGAATTAGTATTCTTGAAGATTTCTCCGACACGTGGCACCATTAGGTTCGGAAGGAGCAAAAAACTCAGCCCAAGATTTATTGGACCGTTTGGCATACAGGAGAGAATCGGAGAAGTGGCATACCGTCTGGCATTGCCACCCTCTCTGGATGGGGTCCATAACGTATTCCACGTGTCGCAACTGAGAAAATACGTATCAGATCCCAGTCATATTTTGGATCATTCAGAGCTCGAAGTGGGCCCAAGCTTGACTTACCAAGAGCAACCTGTGGGGATACTGGACCAAACGGAGAAAGTTCTAAGGAATCAAGTTATTTCCCTTGTTCGTATAGCTTGGAAGCATCATTCTCCCGGCGAATCCACTTGGGAGCGAGAAGACGAGATTAGGGAGCGTTACCCCTATCTTTTTGAACCTTGAGGTATATTTTAACTCTCGATCTTCCTTTTTGTGCCATTATTATTTTAAATTTCGAGGACAAAATTTTTATAAGTTGGGTAGATTGTAAACCCCTGATTTTTTAAAAATATTAAACTTGGATTTTTCACAATTTTCTGGAATTTTCTGGGAATTTTTTGTAATTAAAATCAGGGTTTTAATTATTAAATGATTTTTAAATTGATAATAGATAATAATAAAATATTATGGAAATAATATTTTATGGTGTAGAATAAAAAACTGGACTTAGGATAATTTTTCTGGAATTTATTGGACCCCGGACCTATTTTAATCACCTAAACACATTTATTTACTTAATTAATTAATTATTATTTATTTGTTTCTTTTCATTATTAAACCCGGCCCAAACCTAACCCAGCCTAATACCCCGGCCCAGCCCACCTAACTCAGCCCAGCCCATTGGCCTACCGGGTCGGGTCGGTCAGACCCGCGAGCCTGACCCGCAACCCGCCTGACCACCCCCTCCCCACGACTCTGCCCTAGCCCGAGTCTCCCGCCGGATCCGCCGCGCCCCGCCCGGCCTCGACGCCACGACCCCGCACCCCTCGGCCACGATCCCCTTCTCCTCCGCCTCACCCGCCGCCTAGCCCGGCCCTCCTCCCTCTCCCTACCCTATATAATCCCTTTCTTTCCCCCGTCGACCACCACGAACTCCCACCGCCTCGCCACCCTCGCCTGAGCCCCGCCTCTGACCCTACTCCGGCCTCCCCCTTCAGGCCAACGCCGTCGTGAGCCGCCCCAGCCTCCTCCTCTTTCTCCTTCTCCTCCTCCCTCCCAGTCGACGCCGCCCTCCGCCCTAGGCTCCAGCGCCGACGCCGTCCCCGTCCAGAGCAGCAGCCGACCTCGCCTGAGCCGTCCCCGAGCCCCCGGCGACGCTGTCCCCGGCCTCCCTCCGCCTCAGCTCCGGCCGAGCCGCCGCCTCCGGCCAAGCAGACCCCAAACCCTAACCTTGGACGCACGACACGTCGAGTCGTGTCGGACACGAGAAATTCTAATTTCTCGAGCCCTGTTCAGGTAATTGTTTCTTTCTGCTCATAACCCCGTTTCTGATTCCGTCTTTTGCAACGCGTAGCCTGCATAACCCTCTCGGTGCCCGGGCAAACCGCTCGGTGCATCGCGTCCTGTGGCGATCGCGAACCGCGATCCAAAAACAGAAAAAATAACGACCCGATTTACCCCGGAACTGGGTACGCCCCGCCAAACAGGACGACTTGATCGCGCGCGGTCTTCACGGATACGTGCGCGCCGTCGATACGGACGTGTGGAATTTCGCAGAAGTCGATTCGGGTGTGCGTGCACACCGGGATCAACGCGTATCCGCGGACAACGCCCGTATCCGACTTTTCTGGATCATACCCTAACTTTCTGTACACACGTCGGATTGAAAAAAAACTTGCGCCATCGGACTCGTAGAGATACGTCGGTCCTGTGACCCAAGTTTGGTTCGATTCTGAGAACGTTGACGAAATCGCGTGTCGTGGGCCCCACAGGCTCCACTCGACGGGCGATTTTGTGATCGGCTCATCGGAATCCAATTCTGGAAGTTCCGTTGGGTTCGTATCATCGTTCCTGACCTGTTGACACTAAGTTTGGTGAATTTGGAGACCTTTGACCCTGACACATTTTTTGGTGCAAAGCGGGCCCACATGCGGACCCCGTTTTGACCCGAAATTGCAGTTTTGCCCTTGTCTCCAAATTGGACTCAAGGACAGGCGTTTCTAGCTATTTGATATCTTCTGAGCATTATGGTAATATTTATTTTCAGCATCCGGAGACATTTCTGGAAATTTCCCAAGAACAGAACCGTAGTTGGAATCCAAACATCAGGCAAGTACCTGCACTTCAAGTTTATTCTTTATATTATGATAATTAGTTCCTTGCTTTACTAGTACCATTGGATGATTACACTTAGTGTTAGGATTTGGATTTCATGTCTTGCTTTTCGTATCGGGAGGGAGAATACTAGGAGGCATGTAGTTTACCCTTCCCCCTGTCCTGACTAATAGCTGTTGGTACGCGAATGTACCATCAGCCGGATACTCGATTATTCCTGACTAATAGCCGTCTATGACGTGCCGGATTAGCCTTATAACCCCTACATGCCAACTATGTATTCTAAATACACAATCACACACATAGTTTCTTATTTTGTTGCAGTTCCATTTTCTTGTCTCATTATAATCCTGTTTTACTCATGTCTTATAACATTTAACTCTTAGTTAATTTTCCTACTTATTATGCATGTTCTTATTATGATACTTAGTCAATTTTTACTACTTGTCATAATTATTTAGTTTAAGCTTTTTTGTGTATTGGTACTTTGCTCCTTTCCTGACTGGATCCGTTGATATTAGGCGATGATGAGGACTATGCCCCCACCTTTTATGGCCCATATGACATAGCAGATGATACATTTGAGGAGCCGGTTCCTACTCAGGAGACTACTTTTGAGGAGTAGTTAGCCAGTTAGCTAGTATTTCCTTTCAGCATAGTAATCGGATTTGTCCCCGATTTATCTTCTGGTTCTGTAATAAACTGTGGATTTGTTTGTCACAATTTGCCTTATGAAATCTTAGCATTCCTATTTCCTGTTATTATCCTTGTCTATTTATTTACTGTGAATGAGCTAGATTTTAAATTACCTGTGAATATGATCTAGACAGCGTACTACCGTCGACACTGCGGCGTAGGCTGGACGTACTCGCGAACCGGTGCCCGATTAATTTGGGTGCGGGTCGTGACAAGTATTGTTTATCATTATCATATAACATATTGTTCCTTCGTTTGGAGTTGAGATGACATTGATATGTACCATATATATATATTATATAAGATATTTAGATAGTATGGTTGACCCAAACAATGTTCTACCGCTGATGCTGTGGCGTAGGCTGGGCATTGGTTACTACTCGTACCCTTATTCCGGGTGCGGGCCGTGACACAGTTTTAGTGGTAGCCCATGCAGGTCAGAGTCGTAACAAGTGCGATATTGTAGTAGTACTCTAAGTCTGAGATACTGCTACGAGCATGCTTTAGGATATAGGATGTAGGATGAGAGTATACTCAATCACAACTAGGGAACATTTCCAAATATATGTTTTGTTATCCTTATCTATTTGAATGCTTGCTTTACTTTGAATAATTATATCCTTCTTTGATGATATCGTATCTTACTTAATATTGATTCATGTGTTTCAATCTGTCTTCAGGATGCCGTCGAAGACGCATTTCCAGTGCTCAGGCGCAATGTCAGCGAGGTCGGTCACTTCGTCGCCTCTGAGGGTAGCACCAGCAGATACTACTCCTACAACTTTGGTTCAGAGGTCCTCTTTACCGGTCCAGGTGGGCATTTCTGCAGCAGCTTTCGGGGGTGCTCCACCTCCGGTACAGAGGACAGTACCGACAGTCTCAGAGGAGCTTCCACCTTCACCACCCACAGTTGATCCGACGCAGGTGTTTGCGCTCTTCAACAGATGATAGAGGCACGACGGGCCCATGCAGAGGCCCAGCAGCGCCAGTCAGAGGTTATGAGGCATGGCATTAAGAATGTCCACCATCTTGCACTCGTCGCAGTCGAGAGAGTTGCCTTGGTCCAGCCATAGGTAGCTCTACCCCAGTTTACCTCGCAGCAGCCGAGGCCGGGGACTATTATAGACTTCAAGAGGATGGGGCCGAAGGACTTTAAAGGCACCAAGGGGATTCTTTATGCTGATGATTGGATCGAAGATATTAAGAGGAATCTGCGGCTGGCGCAGATACCAGATAGCCTACAGGTAGAGGCAGCAGAGAGCATGATGTTTGACATTGCATTGACTTGGTTCAGGACGGACCCCAGGATCTCAGTGCCGAGACTTACCTGGGAAGCTTTTAAGGATCTTTTCAAGAAAAATTTCTTCCCAGATATGGCTCTGATATCTCTAGAGAGCCAGTTTCAATATCTCGTCCAGGGGAGTATGACAGTGGACGAGTATGCGACAGAGTTTTATAGATTGAGTCACTTTGTGAAGGGACAGAGCCCCCAGGGAAAGGCCTAAAATTTCAGAAAGGGCCTGAACAGGGAGATCAAATCCCATACTCGCGGACATTGCATCATTACATTTGAGGAGACCCTAGCACAGATACAATAGGCGGAGGATGATTTGGATATTGGCTCCAAGAGGATGAGGGATCCCTCAGGAGCTAGCAGTAGTGCGGGGCCAACAAAGCGGCCTCACTTTGAGCAGCAGCATCAGAGATACTTCCAGCAGCCGAGGCAGCATTTTCCGTACCAGCTAGAGGGCCAGTGCAGAAGGCGCACCAGGTTTAGAGGCCAACTATTCCTTGCCCATTTTGCAAGAAGCCGGGACATGGATGGGATGCGTGCAGGATGAGATTGGGCCAGTATTTGTTCTGTGGATCTGGAGACCACCAGTTGAGGGCTTGTCCTAGGGCTCCAGCTCGTCCAGCTCAAGGCGGGGCCCAGGCACAGAGAGCACTCGCGAGACCACCAGCGGGAAAGCAGAGAGGACCTCCATTGCCGACACAACATCAGAGGTTCGTACAGCACCAGCAGCAGTAGAGAGGTGCGCAGCAGGGGCAAGCTTTCGCCTTGACCGTCGAGGAGGAGGAGGAGCCAGTTGGAGATGTCATTTCAGGTTCAATCTATCTTGTTTCTTTTTTTTATCTCATTCTTTATTTGATTCCGGTGCTTCACATAGTTTTGTATCTGTATCTTTTACCTTGAAGCATCATCTTGAGACTGAACCGTTGGCGAGGACTTGTAAGATCACGACCAAGGGTGGCATTATCCTGGTTAATGATATTTGCAAGGATAGAAGAGTTTCTATTGGAGGCTGAGAGTTGAGTGCGTGTCTACTCGTAATGCCACTTTCGAGCTACGATATAGTACTCGGGATGGATTGGTTGAGTAGACACTATGCTAATATCAATTATCGTAGAGGCAAAGTTTTATTTCAGACACCAGGAGAGACAGAGTTTGAGTTTGTCAAAGGAGCAGCCGAGCAGTAGAAGGGAGACTTCTGTGGAGATTTGGTGGAAGAGCAGGAGCCGCCACATCTATTGATTATAGAATATATGGACGTCTTTCCGGAGGAGTTGTCGGGGTGGCCACCAGATCGAGATATGAAGTTCTCTATAGACTTGGTGCCAAGCATAGAGCCGATATCACAACACGTCTATAGGGTGAACAACAGCGAACTGACGGAGTTGAAGAAGCAGGTAGATGAGTTGCAGGACAAGAGTTTCATCCTCTCCAGTTCATCACTGTAGGGTGCTCTGGTATTATTTGTACCAAATAAGGATGGGTCGGTACATATGTGTATCGACTACAAGGATCTCAACAACCTCACTATCAAGAATAAATACCCGTTGCCATAGATTGATGATTTGTTTGATCAGTTGAGCAGAGTGAAGGTATTCTCCAAGATAGACTTGAGGTCAGGGTACCACCAGGTAAAAGTGAAGAAGGAAGACATTTCGAAGACAGCTTTCAGGACTCAGTATGGGCAGTTTGAGTTCTTGGTGATATCGTTTGGGTTGATCAATGCCCCGACGGTATTTATAAACCTGATGAATAAGGTGTTTTATCAGTACCTGGATTAGTTTGTTGTGGTCTTTATTGATGATATATTGATATATTCGAAGACCTCGGAGGAGCATGAGAAACACCTGAGGATAGTTCTGGAGATCCTCAGGAAGGAGAAACTGTATGGCAAGCTTTCGAAGTGTGAGTTCTTCCTTAATAAGGTTGAATTCCTCGGGTATGTGATTACAGGAGACGGGATCTAAGTAGGCCCGAAGAAGATTTCAGTAGTTGAGTCATGGTCTACCCCGAGTTCAGTGGCAGAGATCAGGAGCTTTCTTGAATTGGCAGGCTATTACCGGAGATCTATTCAAGATTTCTCCAAGATTGCAGAGCCGATGACTAGGCTGACCAGGAAGGACGTAGAGTTCGTTTGGACTAAGGAGTGTTAGGCCGCTTTTGAGGAGCTGAAGAAGAGATTGACTACAGCTCCAGTTTTGATGTTGCCATCGGGGACTGGAGGATTTTTCATATACAGTGATGCTTAGGGTAAGGGTTTGGGATGTGTGTTGCAGCAGAATGGGAAGGTGATTGCCTATGCTTCCAGGAAATTACGCCCACATGATAAGAATTACCCTACCTATGACTTGGAGTTGGTAGCAGTCATCTTTGCTCTCTAAAGCTGTGGAAACAGTACTTGTACGGAGAGCGTGTGGAGATCTTTACAGACCACAAGAGCTTAAAGTATGTGTTTACACAGAAAGAGATAAATATGAGGCAGAGGCGGTGGTTGGAGTTAATGAAGAACTTTGACATATCATTGTAGTACCATCCAGGGAAGACCAACGTAGTCGCTGATGCCTTGAGAAGGTATCTAGTGGCTATTTACTTGACGAGGGACAGCCATTTATTGGCCGATCATGATGGCTTGGGTATTGAGGTACTAGTTCCTGGAGTTGCGACATTGATGTGGGGACAATAGGTACAGTCAGAGTTGATGGACCGGATCAGAGCCACACAGTTTGAGGATGAGTCTCTAAGGAGCATCAAAGCGCATGTCCGGATGGGATTGGCAGAGGACTTCGGTATTGCAGAGGATGGATCATTGCAGTATGATACCAGATTGTGTGTGCCGAGTGGAGCATTGTGTGAAGAGGTTCTTCATGAGGCGCATCGATCTTAGTACTATATGCATCCAGGTGCCAACAAGAAGTATAAAGACATGAGAGAGCATATTTGGTGGTATGGTATAAAGCGGGAGGTGGCGAGCTTCATATCCAGATGCTTAGTATGTCAGCAGGTAAAGGCGGAGAGACAGAGGCCAGGTGGATTGCTTTAGCCTTTATCCATTCCAGAGTAAAAATGGGAGCATGTGATAATAGATTTTGTTTCAGGGCTTTCGCGTTCTCCAGAAGGTAAAGACGTGATTTGGGTCATCGTAGACAGGTTGACCAAATTGGTCCACTTCTTTCCATTCAATGTGGGTACATCTACGGTGAAGCCCACTGAGATATATGTGCGGCAGATAGTCAGATTGCATGGGTTCCTGTGAGCATAGTCTCATATCAGGATAGTCGTTTCACAACCCACTTCTAAAGGAGTTTGCAGGCTAGCTTGGGCATCCAGCTCAAGTTTAGTACCGCATATCACCCTCAGACAAACTGGCAATTAGAGAGGACTATCCAGACTCTCGAGGATATGCTACGCACATGTGTTTTGGATTTTGGAGGCTCTTGGGAGGATAACCTTCACTTGGTAGAGTTTGCTTACAACAACAGCTACCAGACAGTATCGAGATGTCACCATTTGAGGTATTGTATGGACGGAGATGTCGCACTCTATTATTTTGGGATGATGTTGGTGAGAGAGACTTATTGGGACCGAAGATGGTCGTGGATGCAACTGAGAAGGTAAAGCTTATCAGGGATTGACTTCGGGTGGCGCAGGGCAGACAACGACATTGGACCAAAAGCCACCGGAGACCTTTGGAGTTTGAGGTATAGGTTTTGTTTTGTATTGCTTGTGATTGCTTATTTTAGTCGGACTGCTAAGGACGTATTTTGCTTTAGGTTGGCGATCTGGTGTTCTTTAGGATTTCTCCGTTATGGGGCACGATTCGCTTTGGTAGAGGCGGAAAGCTTAGTCCACGGTACATCGGACCCTTCGGTGATCTTGAGAGGTTCGGTGCAGTGGCCTACAGACTAGACTTGTCGCCTGCACTAGAGAGAGTACACAATGTGTTCCATGTGTCACAGCTGAGATGGTACATGGCAGACCCTAGCCATGTATTGGATCACTCGGAGATCGAGGTGGGTCCGACTATCAGCTACCCAGAGCAGCCTGTGAAGATTCTGGATCGTAGGAAGAAGGTATTGCAAAACCAGACGATTCCTTTGGTATGTGTCGCGTGGAGGTATCACTCTCTAGGAGAGTCTACCTGGGAGCGAGAGGCCGAGATGCGCGAGCGATATCCTTATCGGTTTGAGCCGTGAGGTATAATTCTTCTTACTTGATATGATTTTTTTTGTAGCTAGTTCTTTCTTAAATTTTGAGAACAGAATTTTTCTAAGGTGGGTAGGTTTGTCACCCTCACTTTTCCAAATAGAGGTAATTTAGTAATTTGGCATAGTTATTTTATTTTATAAATTATATTTAATTAAAGTTCTATAAATATTTATTTTGCTTGTATTAATTATTTATTAGTTAGTGGGATAGCCTATTAGCTATACTTGACCCATGTGAACCCAATTAGAATTGTCATGACAACTTGTGAGCCCAGCATGGACCAAGCCCAATAGACCCATTTTTACTAATTAATTAGGAGGATTAGACTAATTGCATTAGTGTAGAAACTTTTCAAAATAGCCATCATTAATTATTCTTCATAATTAGCTAAAGAGGGGCAATTTAGACTTTATGTTGTGACTTGGAGAGGAGGAAAAAGGGGGCGGCCATATAGGTCTCTACATTCTCTCTCTTCTTTATTTGCACACTCAATTCTAGATCCCCAATTGTGTTCTTCCCTAATTCATTCATCCATCCATCAAATCCCTCTTAATTCATTCACATTCCTTCTCATTCTCATCACTCAAGGAGCATTGGAGTTCGAAATTTCAAGGAGCACTAGGAGAATGAGCTTTGATAAGGAGATCGTATCCGAATCATGTTCGTGGGAACAATTTATTGGGAATCCATCTCCCAATCGGTATAGATATAAATTTTCTTCTAATTTGAGTTCCAAATTATGCATTTGACCATTAGGAACCCTCCCATGGCATAGGGCTACCTATAGGAAGAAGTTCTAGGTTCTTTGGTTGTGTATTATAATTTCTACATGGTAGAAATTATGAGATTGACACATCAATTGTGTGTCATGAGACCAATTAGATCTAATTAGACTTAGATCAGGATTGTGGGACTAGGTACTTGTCCACAATTAGACACGAGTAGGCCGTATCACGATACAGTGTGATACCGTGTGATACAGGGCTCATTTTGGGTGTTTTGTATGAATTCTTTTCAATAACTATTCTAATTAGTTATAATAGATGTTATTATATGCCATTGATGTATAAGGATGATTAGTTGTGGTAAATTGGGTTTTTAGCATCACAATTGAGTATGTATCATAGTGTATCAAATATTGCATGCCACATGTTTGGTTTAATGTCTAGTGTATATATATATATATATATATATATATATATATATATATATTCTAGCTATCTATGAGTTGGTGATTCATTCATGGGAATTTTATGATATGGAAGTGAGGGTTGTGACTGTGATCAGTAGGTAGTGTGTGTAGTGAGAATACATGTGTATCAGAGTGTGCCTGTGGCTGGGTGGTGTGTAAAAACATCTAGTAGCTGTAGCAATGCTCAAATAGGCATAAAATAGGTTCAACAAGTAAAAGGAAAGGTGGAACTAAGGGTATCAAGTGAACTAACTATGGGACTGTGAGTGTATGGTGTTGAAAGGATGTATAGGTTCTTAGGGATGCTCCCATCTGTAACAGCAAGTTGGAATGGAAGGGGGTATTCCAGTTATCAGGGAGCAATGGTGGAGGCTTGGGTTGTTGGCAGACTTGAGGAGGAACACTGCAATAGTGCACACAGTATGCACTGTCAGTTATTATCAGAACTGGGAAGGATTACTTGCACACTGCTATGTGCAACTATGTAGGCATGTATCAGTGAAGTGAAGGGGGGCTCGAGCAAAAAATCTTGTGCTTGTGCAGTCGGGTAGAGGCACACCAGCTGCCAAAAGGAGCCCAGGCAGTACACACCTCAAGTGCACTACAAGAAAACAGTAACATAAGGGATAACAACAACAAGCATGTTAGGTGAAGCAAGTTCAACTCAAAGGAAGAGTTGATGTGCATTGTATTTGGAGGGGTGAGGTAATGTGTGATGAGGAAGTAAACAGGGGCTCGGGTTTGGATCAATATTGGAGTATCAGTATTAGAGGGAGGAGAGTAGCAGTAGGATAGTAAGTGTCTGATACACTCGAGTACATGGTGTTATGGGGATGAGCATGCTTGCATTGCCCTACAATGCAAGCACCAACAATTAGAAGCAGTGGCAGTAGCAGTAGCATTAGCATACAGTAGTAGCAGTGCCTGTTGTGAATTCATTTGTGCATCACAGCATATGTTAGAGCACTACAATTAGGAGAGCAAGAAAGTGAATCAGTTGTAGTTACTGATATAATTGTATCAGTAAACAGGTAAAGGTGCACAGGTTATCAGAAGATTGGGAAAATTAGGAGCTGGCAGCAGTGATTTAAGAGAGGGAATTGAATGTGCTAACACTAGAATTTAATAAGTGGCAGTGTACAAGTTAGTATCATTGAGTAGTAACTAATTGAAGGTGATTTATATGAGTTCAAGTACCAAGTATAAGGGTAGAGTAACTATCAGTTAAAGGTGAGTATCATATCTGATACAAAGTGAGGTAACAGGCCAAATGTCATATTCAGGTATTAGAAGGGTACCAAGCTAGGATATGCTAGGTAACACTAATGTTAGGCTAGATAATGTGATTATATGTTATGGGGGTAATTTGTATATAGCTAAGATATTGCTATTATAGATATAACTCATAGTTATTTAGTGATATTAGCTAGTCTAGCTATTACCTTAAGATATTGACCTAGAAATCTAGATAACCCCTAGTATTGACTTATAACACATATGGTAGTGCATTCTAACTTATTTATAATTTCATAACACTATTTGACATGATATTTTCCTAAATAGGATTGTGTGACACCAGCTTGGGCATCGAGATACACCCATTGCTCAGGACCATAGACGAGTACATCTCTCTGTTAGTTTTTATTTCATGATGGTGTATATATCACTTGTTCTAGATTGTTTACTTGATTCCGACACAGTGTCTACACAGACTGGTACTAAATGGATCATGCCATAGGATGTTTTTCCCTACCGTGTTCAGCGGGTACTCCTTCACATGTATTTTATCGTGTGTATCGGGTATAGATTATCTTGTAATTCGTGTTCACACACTGCTCGTGTTCAGTATGCTTATATTCGTGTTCGTAACGTGTCGTGATTGGATCCATGAGTATTAGTTGGGGACGGGAGAGTAGGAGTTGGTTATGTGATCAAGCCCAAGTTTATTCGTGTACATGTCGATTACATATCACACGTGTAATCGAGTTACCATATTGTATTCGTGTCCAACCCAAACCGATCACATAACGAACTTGTACTCTATGGCACAGTAGCTAGTTTATCTACTTTCATCACTTGCAACTATTCATATTGCATGTTCTTCATTCCAGTATATTACATGTTTATTCTAGTTCATTTACATTTCCTATTACTAGTTATATTGTATTATCTTTTATTATTTGTCATATACGCTCAACCATGTATTTGGAACTGCTTTCAGAGGTTTGTACTTCGCTCCAATTCTGATTGGATATATTTTTCAGATGATTGACTTGTGGATCAGTGTCCCACTTATTACGGACCGCTGGACTGCGAGCCATTAGAGGATTTTCTCCTGGAGCAGGAGAACCTAGTGCCAGTAACCGAGGAGGCCTAGTTTTATATTTTTGGATATTGTATTAGTCTTATTTCTAGACTCATGACATGTATATACTATTTTGAGAGTGGCTATGTCTAGACTTATGGATTCGGACTTGTGGATGTATTATGACTCTTATTTTCCTCTATTTTATTCTATATCATGCTTTCATCCTCCTTTACTTTTATATTATGATTGAGTATTGTTTATCATTATCATATACTATTTTGTTTCCTCTGTTTGGAGTTGAGATGACATTGACAGGTACCATATATATATTGTATGAGATGTTTAGATAGTATGGTTGACCCAGACAGCGTTCTACCGCCGATGCTGCGACGTAGGCTAGGCGTTGATCACTACTCGTACCCTTATTTCGGGTGCGGGTTGTGACACCAATGTTGAACCCTTTACCCTAATATGTTCAACCCCCTCACCACACTCAAGAAAAAATGACATAGACTACAATGATGGAGTTAGAGCTGCTTTCTTTAGTGTCCTCTCAGGTCGAGTAATAAACCTTACGAATCCATTTTTCGTACCTGTAGTAATTTCCCTTACCGAAGTTGATGACTCCTCGATTAGATTTCTTCTTCCTTCTGTCTTGTATGGCGAAGAACCCTAAGAGCAAATCAGAGCATGAATTTTCTCTTAGATATTCTGTGGACGAACACCCCGAATCTTCAACTTATGCTATTTCTTTGTGCCTCCACCCTCACCTATATAAATAGGATGAGAAATCATATTTTAGGTCATAATAGAATTTTCTAATTAGCAAACCCTAAAATAAGAATCATATTACACCTAAAATAGTCCATCACCAATTATGGTAGTCCAAATATGGTCAAATTAAATATTTGATATACATTTGAAATCTAATCAAATTAGTGTAGATTTTTAAATCATATCAAATCAAATCTTTGACAATATTTGGGCCCCAAAATTAGATGTTACCAAATTCAGACTGGATTCCAACCCCCTTTGGGGTGGTTGTTACTTTTCAAAAAGTCAATTAGAAGCAAATTTTGATAACAATTGCCCACTTGCTCTCAAAAGCCAATGATTGGTTTGGAAGTGTTGCTACTTTTCAAAATACCACATCAAAAGTAATTTTATCAATAGGTAGAGAATTTTGTTGTTGTCGAAGTTTTTCAAGTTGAACTATTTTTACCTCTTTTTTATAAGAGGATGTTACCAAGCAATCATGAGATACTTTCCAAGAAAGAAAAAGCATAAGGAGCCTCTAATAAACAATCTCAAAACCAGTATAAAAAAGAAGCATAAAAAACATCTAGATAACTCATTTTATTTTATTTTTTAAAGTAGTAACATAAACTGTTTGGTAACAACATATTGTAAAAATAAATAAACAAATAAATAATAATAAAAATTGAAAAGGCAATTCAATTGAATCAATTTTGCTACAGCTTTTTGAAACATATGAGAAGCTCTTCTACTAATGCTTTCTGAAAAGCTAGCAGTTTGAAGAAGTTTCCATAGCAAGAATAGCATTTGTTGGATCATGTAAGAGGAAAAGCTTGGAAATTTATCATTTGGGAGTTGTATGCCGAATAATGGAACAACAGCAGCAACAAGAAGAAGGAGAAGAAAGGAATAATAACAATAAGAAAAAGAAGAAAGCAGAAGCAGCAACAATGATAGAGATTCCTTCGTATGAACAAGTATTCGACAACAGCAGCAGCAGCAGCAGCACTAAGCCATACAATCCACCTCCTCCAAAGTCCTTCGCCGAGGCCTTCCGCTTCGTCAAATCCACAGAATTCTACACCCCTCCACCGCCACCGCCACCGCAACAACAACCTAGGTTTTTTTTTTTTGCAAATAAGCCCCCCTCTTTTTTTTTGTAAATTTTCCTTTCTTGACCTAATAATATCAAGAAAACGTTGCTCAGCAATCAGCCCTCCTCTTCGGCCGCGACGGCGGCGGTTCAGAGCCAGAACCGGAGAGAGATCCTCGTCAGCCATCGCCAGGTGCGGACTGCTGTCGGTTGGTTATTTTGACCATCACGTGTTTGATTTTATTCCTCACTCGTTTATTTACTTACTTTTTGATTGAACAGAAGGGGAACCCGTTGCTCAAGCACATCCGCAACGTGCGGTGGGAGTTTGCGGACATAGTGTGCGATTATTTGCTCGGCCAAAGCTCCTGCGCCTTGTATATAAGGTTTTCTCTCTCTCTCTCTCTCTCTCGCTCGTGTGTGTGTGGGTGTTGTTTTTGTCACGATAGTCATGTAAACTATACTTTGGATTAAAATTTAAGGCGACAGTACACTTAGCAACTGGAAGACCACTTAGTTGTGAATTTTGTCACAAGTCTTTTTTTTTCCCTGTTGTTCTTGTCACAATAATCATGTAAATAATACTTTGAATTAAAATTTAGGATCTGCTTGGATTGAGGGAAAAAAAATAAGTAGAGTTAAGAGCATCCACAGTAGGGACACTCCAAATCATACTTCGAACTATTTTTGGAGTGCCTCCTTGATATTGGCACACAATGGTGCACTTCCAAATAAACAGTCCAAATTATCTTCTTTTTTCATCCCTCTATTTTTACCCTCCCTATTTTCCTCCAGATTTTTTTTTCCTTCCCTATTTTCCCTCTTCATTTTTGTTTATACTCCTCCAAATTTGGTTATTGAAATTATTCTACTCTTGTCCTTGATCATCTCCTATTTAGAGTTTCTACATAAAATCAATATTTTCTCAGCGTTTGATTTTTTTCATTTTTTTTATTTGTGCATTCAAAGACATCTTGTCGATAACCATCTGGAAAGTGATTTGTGCATTCAATAAAGTCCAACTATATGTATAGATTGAATCAAGAAAAGAGGGTGGAAAGGGTGACGTCATTTGGGATGTTTTCTCGGAACAATCGAACTTGTGCGCTGACCTCTGAAGAAAAAATGAAAAAAATAGAGAAGAAAAAGAAGAAGGAAAGAGGTTTGTGAAAGAAAAAAAAGAATTGACCAAAGAGAGAGAGAGAGAGAGAGAGAGAGAGAGAGAGAGAGAGAGAGAGAGAGAGGAACGGTTATTTGTGTGGACCCAGAAATTACTGCAGATTAGCTAAGGGACGCTCCAAATTTGGAGTGTCTCTTGGCTTTCTACCAATTTACAAGTATGGACAAGTGCCCACTAAAGCCTTCAAGTGCTACAAAATTTGACTAAAGTCAAAATATAGCACTTGAAATCTTCTCCGCTGTGGATGCTCTAAGTGGGTTCAAGTGAAGGGAAGTTAAGTGAGGGGGAGGAGAGTCAATACATATAACCTTGCTTGGATTGGAGGTAAAGTTAGTGAGGTGTGCTTAATAACTCTTACTTGGATTGGAGGTTTTGAGTAGAAGGAAAATTAATAAAAATACAATAGTTACCAAAATATTCTTATTACATATGGTTTTGAGTGGGAGGAGTAATAAGAGAAAACGATAAGAGACTTGCACCTAGATGGCAGCATGTTGAAAGACAGGAAGACGGAGCAGCATGTTGAAAGCAAACAAAATGGAGAAGATTTTATGATTTTTTTAAACAAAACCCTTCACTTCTCTTGTTAATCCCCTGATTTGGGGGGTTGAAAAAATAGACAAAAAATGCTAAACAAACCCTCATATAACCCTCTATGAGTCTCCCTTCTAAACCTCCATCCTCAAACCAAGTAAGTTTCAACCCCCCCCCCCCCCCCCCCCCCCCATCTTTCACTTAACTCTCTTCACCCTTAATCCAAATAGACCCTTAAGATGCCATTAAGGACTCTCTTCACCCTTAATCCAAATAGACCCTTAAGATGCCATTAAGGATTGAACTAGAGACATCTTGGTTAAAAACCATGTACACTTACCAACTGGACGACTTCAAAGTATATATATATATATATATATATATATATATATATATATAGTAGAAATCCGAAAACTCATGAGTGCCTATGGTGGGTACTCGCCCATGGTCCAACCATTGTATAGAGTCATTTGTTAGGAAGATCAAACATTATTATACGACATCTTGTGGATGTCTTCTTATGTTAGCTTCTTCCAAGTTTTCTGTATAGGACACTTGACACTCGGACACTTGATACCAAGTGTAATCTTGGCATAGGCAAAAGCAGCTTCCGGTGATACCAAGTATAGCCAATATTACCTTGAAATAGAAGATTACACTTGGTAGGATAGCAGATTTGTCGAACCCCTACTTTGTCATTGTTTTTTTAACAGTGTTCTGTACATCGATTTGGGGAGAACGTGAAAGAAAATTGGAACACAGCTCATATTATTGATGAAGTGCTCTGATCAAAAGTTTATCAACATATGCAGTATACGTTACCACCTTCTTCATCCAGAATATCTGTATTTTCGGATAAGGGAGTTGCAAAAGAACTTTAAGCTTCGTGTAGTTTTGTGCCATGTTGATGTGGTAAGTCTATTTGATCTTATTGAATCTTCTTAAGTGTATCTGCATGCTATTTCACTTCCCTCTTTGAGTTAAGGGAAAACTCTACACCATATATGTCTATTTTGTTTGACGGCAGAACCACAAAGAGCAATGTACCTGTCTTGACCTTTTTTAATCTGAGTTGAAACTTAGAGGCTATTATTGTGGTTTGATGGTTGTTTGGACATTCTTTTGGTTGAGACCCAGCTTCATTTTCCTTTCTTTCAGGAAGACGTAATCAAACCTTTACATGAAATCACGAAGACGTCAATGCTTCATGATTGCACTCTTCTGTGTGGTTGGAGGTAATTACCTTTTGTTGCTTCATATATGAAATTCTTGTTCTAGATACTACTGTAACCGGTACCAATTCACCACTGATAGACTGGCAGGTTTTTGCAGAATACTTGTCGATACTGCATAAAATATTCTTGTGAAAACACTCAGTAATAAAATGTTACTCTTGAAATGATGTCATGAGATCAAGTATGGCAACTTATTGAAAACATCTTGCAGCAAAAAACAAATACTCCTTTGTAATTCAGGAACATTTCTTTATAGGATGTTGACATTCTCATAAACCCTATCAAACACCATCACCTTGTGATCATGCAGAAATTTAGTTGCAAGAGGGATGGTGTTGTTTCATATTTGGGGAAAGGAAATATGACACAAGTCAAGTTAGTGATCACGCACAAGTTAAAAGACAAAAAACTGTAAATCATGAATGAGATCCTTTAATTACTAGAGATTGAGGATCGAGCTAAACAATTTAGTTTACCAGAAAAGTAAGGATATGACAAGAGGGCTACATATCCTCCTAGTGAGTACAGTGCAATATATTCGAGATCTTCACAATAATATATGCGGCAAACTTTACAGCACCTGGAATAGTTATTATCTTATCTGTCCTATCTATGTCAACATCGAAAATCTTGTAGGTTGGGTTTATGAATCCTTCGTGGTTTTTTCCACACATTGAGAATATAATTTATTACAGGTATTGCAATATATCGTGCATGTGGGAACATCTTCTGTAGAGTGTAGAATAACTGATAGTATGCGGTCTTAATGTTCTATATTTCCCACACCTTGTAAGTCTGATTTATTTTATTCTCCTGATAATAAAGAAAAAAGAGATCAAGATGATATTGTTGATGAATTTTAATTGAGGCATCTAATTCTTCTAGAACTGCCCTAGAATGCTGTGTTCTACTGTTCTAGTTCCACCGTGTTAAAAAGCAGATCATTGGTTAATTTATTTCATACTCGTTCCTAGTGATGGAAATAAACATTGATTACAAGCCTCTAGGTCAATCAGTTCCCTCATTTCTTTTCTTTTTCATCTTTTGAAATTGGACATGTAGCTTTTAAAAGTCTCTAATGTAACCTATCAGTTGCAACTTTCAAACTTACGTGGCCCCTTTAAATTGAAGTCAGTATTTCCCACAATTTCAATCACCTTAGTTAAGTCTGTGAGTGAGACAGTAAAGGCAGCAGGCTATAGCTGACTCGAAAGTAACATGTCTACATACTGATCTCATCCTTTGAATGCGACATGTCTACACTATTGAATCTCATCCTTCCAGCATATGGGTTATTAGATTGAGGTGTTTTAATTTAAAAAAACGACTCTTGACAGTCCCTTGTTTATTTTCTAGCTTGGAAGAGTGCGGTCGTTACTTGGAGACTATTAAAGTTTATGAGAACAAACCAGCAGATACTATTCGTGAAAACCCCGGTGCAGACTATTTATCAAGAGTATGTATGTTTTGAGAATCATTTGTCGTAGACTATAAACAGTTCTTTTTCTGGTTGAGTTGCATGGTTTTGAAAGGATTTGCCTACTATTCTATTGAACAAGCATTTCGTAGTAGCCTACTGTTCTTGACGTCATTCTGAAAGGATTAGCAAAGGGATATTTTAATTCTTCATGTTAGACCATTATCTCTTTGATTTTAGATGATTTGTACAATTTATGAAATTCTTGGCATTTTTGTAGCTGACCCATGCGCTCACAACTGTTCGACGTGTTAACATGACTGATGTAGTTACACTTGGCTCCAACTTTGGGGTAAGTCTTGAGATCAATATTAACCATTTTGTTTTCTGTACCCTTTTCCATTCCTTTTTACTGAATCCAAAAGGAAAGGGAGGTGGGAACGTGGGTGTGGTAGGGTTTACCAACTTGTTCCTTTTCACAACATCTTTGTTATATGCATTTTTTTTAACTAAATGATGGGAAGTTATATGCAATTGTTGATGTGAAATGCAGTCACTTTCGGGAATTATGGATGCTTCTATGGAAGATTTAGCTCGCTGCCCTGGTATTGGTGAGCGCAAGGTATTTTATATTATTTATGATTCAGATAGTGATCTGTTACATATCTTTCGACGCCTGTTGTACTATTCCATAATAAGGTAATTAGTTTCAGTTGAAAATATATAAGAGAATCATCTTAATATTTGCGCCAACCTTTTATTCTTGTTTATTTAGTTTATACCTTGAAATTTCATCTTATTGGTATAAGATATATAATTCCAAGCTCCCACTTCCTGATTTTGGAAATGTATTTGCTTTAGGAAGAAATGGAAATTAAGGTGCCTAAAATTTTAGTTTTATCACCATCATATCCGAATTATAATACCCGACGTGTCAAACCAACCTCACGTAATGTTCTAAAAATCGGTCTGTTCGGCCGCCTAGGCTCTAGGTGCCCCTATGCCGAACCGAAAACCCCCATATTCGGTGCCTGATAGGGAGAACTTGACCATGGTAGTATTCCGGAGGCCACTGTTAGGAAGAACTTGGCAACTGTTAGAGAGAATTTGGCCATGACAGTATTCCAGAGGCCATTGTTAGGGAGAACTTGGCCATGACAATATTTTAGAGGCCACTATTAGGGAAAACTTAGCCATGGCAGTATTCTAGTATTCCATTGTTAGGCGTTTAGGCGGCTTAGGCGCTAGATGTCCCTCCTCCGTACCGAATCCGCATAGCAATTTTTAGAACATTGATCTCATATGAACCTGAGATTCGATATTTAATACCTTGCAATGGCAATAGTTTTTGGATTGATGTTTTATTGTCACTATTCTTAGAGGGGATTGAAAAAGTGAAGCAATCGACTACCTGATTGTCTAGGCGGCTGATCATGAATTTGAGTGACTAAGGACTGCTACGCTGAGTTTAGTATTTTTCTTCTTTTCTTTCTCTCTTCTTTTTTTCTTCTACTTTTGGTGTTGCAACAGTTGAACGCTTGCAACTCGCTTCCACCTTACTTTGCGGCCGCCTGACTCATCGAACATATGCGAGATGATAAGCCGGACGAGGACCCAATATATATATATATATATATATATATATATATATATATTCAACAAAATTGGTGGCAACAAGACATGTATGAATTTTGATTTCCGAAAAGCCTATGTTATGATCAACCGGAAGTTTTTGTGTCACATCATGACGGTGATGGTTTTTACTCGACAATGGGTGAATATGATTCATGAGTGTATATCAACTCCTACTTTCTCTATTCTAATTATAGGGGCTAGCCGTATGGGTTCTTTTCCAGCAGTCGGGGTCTTCGACAGGGGATCCATTATTCCCGTATTTATTCACGATGGTTATGGAGTACTTCACATGTCTTATGGACATGACAATTTCTAAGAAGCATGTATCCCCTTTTATATAATAAGGTATCTCCTACTGTATCATATTTGATTTATGCTGATAATCTATTATTGTTCATGGTACCTACAAATAGGGGAATAGATGTTGTAGCCAGGATTATGGAAGATTCCGGTCACCTATCGGGGCTATAGCTAAATCGAGATAAAAGCAAAGTGTACTTCAACTCTAGATGTCCGAACTAGGAGGAGCTTACAGACATTCTTCAGATTGAGAAGAGTTGCATATTAGTTAAATATTTGGGACTACCATTGTCGATTAATTATGTCGGAGCACAAGATTGCCAGACTATGGTAGAGTATAGGCAAAAAACGGTAGACGGTTGGCAGGCTTAGCACCTGTCCTTTCGAGGTCGTATCGAGTTGGTACGATCGATTATTTCTGTCATTACTCTGTTATGGTTTCAAACTATCATGCTACCAATGACGACCATTCAGAAAGTGGAAAAAATCCGTGCAGACTTTGTATGGCATGGCAGAGTACATGCGATAGCATGGGATGAGTTATGTCAACCAAAAGAAGAAGGGGGAGTTGGACTGAGATCACTAATCACTTTGCGAGACACAGCTGCACTAAAATTGGCCTAGAAATTCCTCGAAGGGAGGACCGCTCTGGGCATATTGGACCAGAAATAGATACTTAATGAAATTTAATTTTTGGGTCCAGCATGTCAATAACAATTTTTCTATTACATACAAAACAATATTGAAATACCGGGAGAAGATTGCTAGCATGTTGGTTCGGATTATTGGTACCGGAAAGGATACCAACTTGTGGTTTGATCCGTGGCTACATCATAGTATTGTGCAACGATTGGGGTTCTATGTGCCGGGATGAGACCGTTAGCAACCTGATCAATCAGGGAGTTTGGCACTTAGCACCATCTGTTCGGAAGCCAGCTTACCGAGGATATCTCCAGTGTCCCTATAGACATTCATAGAAGCGGCGATCAAGTGAAAGTGGAAGGACGCCTCGGCGGACGGGTTTGAGTTTTGGCTAGCTTACAACCAATTTTGGTCAGATCACTCAAGATCAAGGTTCAAAGTATCGGTATCGGAATCGGTATCGGACCATTCCTATGAGTATCGGGATCGGCGGTATCGGTAGTATCGGCATTTTTGGATCGGAGTATCGGATTTTTTGGTATCGGAAAGCAAACAACTATTAGTAAATAATTAACATTTTAGATAATATATTTTATACATTTATGCATAATTTAAAGTATTTTCAGTATTGTTTCTTAGTATTTTTGATATTGAATGAAATAGTAGTCATCCTTGTCGATTGATTTATATGCGATAGATAAGTTTCATCTTTTATATGTTTTTACATCCTTACTATGCTTTTACATCCTTTCTAATTGGTCTTTTTAATTCAATTTTTTTTGCCGAATTGACTGGAAAAAAGACCTCTAATGTCGGTATCGGTCAGTATCGGGTATCGGTCGGTATCGGATCGGGACATGCCAAACTGTATCGGTATCGGCCGTATCGGATCGGTATCGGCCGATACTTTAAACTATGCTCAAGATGCATATGTACGGAGTTCATATGGATGAAAAGCATAGCTTCTAAAATGAAGTATAGCATGTACAAAGTTCAAAAAGGGAGATTGCTCACGCTGGACATACTTGCTAGATTCGGGATTCAATTACAAGGACAAGGACAAGGGTGCATATTATGCAGACAAGACAACTAATCGATCAAACATTTGTTCTTCGATTGTCCACACACATCGTGGAATATTTGGGAGATACAGATAAATAAATTGGAGCTACATCCACACACAGACAGATACATATATACTCAGATAGAGAATATTGCCAATCATACAGACAGATACATATATACTCAGATAGAGAATATTGCCAATCATAGGGGTCGTGGAGCCCGCTGATATACTGGTGCTCACATCAGACTAGCGGCTACGGTATGGCACCTCTGGAAGGAGAGGTACCGGCGTATATATGAATGATTGCAGATGACGACGGTGGGGATCCTGCACAACGTAGAACATGATATAATTATTATGAGTTGAATGATGGAGGGATGTAACAATTTTTAAATAGCAATAAAATTACCTATATATATATATATATATATATATATATATTTCCACTATCATAGTATATATATATATATATATATATATATATATATATATATATATTTCCACTATCATAGCATTATAAAATTCATCGTTTGTGCCACCGTCGATCTTTCTTTATGTAATGGATAACTCGCCATTGTAGAAGTCCAGCAATTTCTCGGGTGAGATTTTAAAATATCACAATTCTTTAAAATTCTTTTCTAATTTGTTTCTATTTAAATTATCTACACAAAAAATTGTTGATTAGGATATTGCTATCCGTTTTTATTGTACAACGTAGCTTAGAAGCCAGAAACTCCTAAGAGGTCAACGAATCTCAGTAAGAACCGTTAAGTATTAGTAGTATTGGGCTTTAGTCCCATATCGGGTAAAACAATAGTGAGAGGGGTTAGCCTCTCATATATATATGTAATCTTCTCATCAATAATAATCATCCCATCATTCCCACTTTATATGGTATCAGAGCCATTCCTTTCTTCTTTCTCTCAACCCTAAAATCTTCTTCCAGTTGCCAGGATGACATCTGTGCGCGTACTCTTGGCCTTAGTTGTTCGCTATGACTGACCATTACTTCAGTTGGATATCAATAATGCATTTCTCTACGGGGATATTGAAGAAGTATATGTGATGCAACCTCCCGGGTTCGTTGCAAGGGAGGGTGAAGTGTGTCATCTGCGGAAGGCCCTCTTCGGTCTCAAACAATCACCTTGTGCATGGTTTGGTCGATTTACACATGTTACTCAGTTTGGCATGTGTCAATCAAAGATGGTGTCGCTGAAGCTCCAGAAGAGGGGCTTGTCTCGAGCGTTCACAAGTGCGGGAAGGGGAAGGTCTGGCTCGACCCCAATGAAGTCAATGAGATCTCTATGGCCAACTCCATGCAGAACATAAGGAAGTCGGTGAAGGATGGATTTATCATCAGGAAGCCACAGAAGATCCACTCCCGATCTTGTGCACGCGAGCAATGGAAGCCAAGAGGAAGGGGCGACATTCTGGATATGGTAATCGTAAGGGTACAAGGGAGGCTAGGCTCCCAACTAAGATTCTTTGGATGAGGAGAATGCGAGTTCTTAGACGTCTGCTGGGGAAGTATCGTGAGTCAAAGAAGATTGACAAGCACATGTACCATGACATGTACATGAAAGTGAAGGGTAATGTCTTCAAGAACAAGAGGGTGCTTATGGAGAGCATTCACAAGTCTAAAGCTGAAAAGGCAAGAGAAAAGACATTGTCCGATCAGTTTGAAGCTAAGCGAGCCAAGAGCAAGGCTTCTCGCGAGAGGAAGATTGCAAGGAAGGAGGAACGCTTGGCCCAGGAGTGAAAGCACCCCCAGCACCAGCAGCCGCTCAGTCCGCTGAGGTGCCGCCCAAGAAATCAAAGAACTGAAGTTCTGAGAACAAATAATATTGCACCTAGTGGAAAGTAGGCTTTAGAAATTATCGGGACGAAAACCTTTTAGTCTGTTAATGTCGTGTTTAACTAGACAATGTGAGCACCCCCCCCCCCCCCCCCCGCCAGTCACCTACCCAAAAACCCTAAACCTAGCCATCTTTCCTAAACTGAAAAACATGTCTATATATCCTAACCCTAATCCAGCCGCCTACCTCAAACCCTAGCCGTCTTTCCACATACAAAAAAAATGTTGGGATCCTCAAAGGGTAAAACAATGGTTTGTTTGCTGGAATCTCTGACTCTCAACATTGACATCAGGAGTAAACTGTTAGGATGCTTAGAGGGTAAACAATAGTTTGTTTGCTGGAACCTCTGACTCTCAACATTGGCATCATAAGTTTAACAAAGAGCAGACATGTTGCTTGTTTTGCGTGAATCTTTGTTTCTTTTCTTACTCGATCTTCATATCAGGATCTAACAGAGAGTAACATGGGCTGCCTCTTTGTCCTGGCTTGTGTGATCTATATTCAATCTCTGCTTTCCATGCGCGTGTCGATTTTGGTCACGTTTCTAGCGCACTGGTAGAGTTGATGTGATTATCCAGTTGGAAAGATCAAATCGACGGCCGAATCAGGAATACTGAAGGATGACTAGCACTGAGGCGACTAGCAGTGCTACAAATACTAGTGTCGGAAACGCAATGGCGGGACCAACGGACACTGGCATGACGATTTTATCGATTTGACTTGTTGATCAACGGTTTGATAGACTAGAGGGCTACTCGACATGGCGAAAGGTCGAGAAGACGTTTCGGGGAATGCGGTTGTCCAAACATCTGACTGATAACCCTCTAGAAGAGACTGATCCCATATTTGAGCAGTGGGAGACAGATGACAGTCGACTGTTTACATAGTTGATGAATTCAATGGAACCATCGATGGAAGACATGGTTCAAAATAATAATTTGGTGAAGGAGGAGTTATGAGAGGTCCTAGCATCGGAGTTTGATGGGAAACGCAATTTGTCTTGTATCTACGACTCGGTCGTTGGCGTCTACCAAGCAAATCAGAAAGACAAATATCATAAGGACCACTTCTGGACCTTTAAGGCTATAACTGATGAAATCGACCGCATATTACCTCTAACGACGGATATCAATAAAGTGAGGGCTCAACGTAAGCAGCTTCATGTCATGGCATATCTTGCCTCTCTCCGTCCTGATGCGGATTCTGCTCGCTCTCAGATCATTGCTGGATCTGATGTTCCATCTCTGATGGAAGCTCACTTTCGTGTCCTACTGGCAGCGAAAGTCGTTGAGACCACTCCGGGTGATGCCCTTGTTGATCGATCTGCTCTTGGTGCTGCTTATGCTGGATTTTGTGGTAGTCATGGTGGACGACGTGGTGGACGACATGGTGGCCGTAATGCTAGCCGTGATGGTGGATGAGGCAATGGCGGTCGTGATGGAGGTAGACCACGCACATGCTTCAACTGTGGTATGCAAGACCATTTCCAGTGGCAGTGTCCTAAAGTTTCTGCCGCCAATGTTACATCAGATGCTCCTGATGATAGCGTTCGATCTGTCCAGAAGACTGCAGAGTCATACATATTTTCTTGACTTCCAAGCTCAACGACGTTGTGAAACATCTACATCTGGATCAACAACCGGGTACTCAGCGACATGTGTGGTGAGGTCGAAGTAGTGAGTGATCGACTCTGGTTCGTCTGCTCACATGACTGGTGATGCAGGTATGATACGTAATTATGTATCGGTGGGTCATGTTTCCGCTATTACTGTTACCAATGATGGTTCACTAACACTCCGTGGACGTGGGAGTATCCGTCTTTCTTCCGGACTGTCACTCAATTCAGTATTACATACGCCTGAAAACCTGTTCAGTTTACTTTCAATTAGTCAGATTACTCGCGATATGCATTGCTCGGTAACATTTTTTTCTGATGGTTGTGTTTTTCAGGACCTGAAGACTTGGAAGACTGTCGGTAAGGGACATGTGGCTGGAGGCTTGTACCTGTTTGACGTACCTTCTTCTGTTGCTTGTGCCTTCATGAAACTCGATCCTTTCAAGTTACATTGTCAGTTAGGCCATCCATCTATCCAAGCTCTCCAGAAAATGTACTCATCTTTAGATGTTCCAGTTACTTTTCATTGTGAGTCGTGTCGTTTGGCTAAGCTTCACCAGGTTCCCAATCCCGTGAGTCATAATAAAATTGCATCCGCTCCTTTCGAGTTGGTACATTATGATGTTTGGGGACCTTGTCCAGTTGAATCAATGATGGATTTCAAATACTTTGTTACATTTGTTGATGACTACTCACATGTCATTTTTGTCTCTGATAAAAAATTGCTCCGAATTATTTAAAATTTGGTACATTTTTTTTGCAGAAATCAAAACACAATTTGGTGTTCCGATTAAATGATTTCGAAGTGACAATGGTCGTGGGTATCTATCTCGTGAGTTCAATACTCATCTGTCTCGAAATGACATAATCCACCAAACTTTCTGTCCTTACACACCACAACATAATGGTATGGCCGAACGCAAGAATCGCCATCTTTTGGAAACAACACGTGCTCTTATGTTTCAAGCACGTACTCCCAAAAGATTTTGGTCGGATACGTTACTTACAGCTTGCTATTTTATTAATCGCATGCCATCGTCAATTTTCAATGCTGCTATTCCCATTTTTCGGTTATATCCCGAACGATAGCCGTTTTCTCTACCTCTCAAAATTTTTGGTTGCTTGTGCTATGTTCGGGATACCCGACCGAACATTTCTAAATTAAATCCTAAGGCAATCCAATTTGTTTTCCTTGGGTATCCTAAAGATCAGAAAGGTTATTGGTATTTTTCTTCTACCTTGAAAATATATTTTTTCTCTCAGAATGTTACCTTTATTGAAATCGAGTTTTCTCTACTTCTACAAACTACAAAACCAATTCCCAAGTTTACCTAGAAGAGGATTTCTTGTTGTTTCCTGTTCAAACACAAGTCCCCCATAAGGGTGTCTTTCCCTACCGAGCCAGTATCCCAGTCCGGCGGTTCGCAAACACCGGTTCGGTCGGTACCGACGTTGCTCGAATGAGCGTCGCAAATAGTGCTCATGGTTACAGAGCTATCATCCTCCTCTAGCTACACTGATTCGCCTCTGCATGTTCCACCAGCTCGACCTCGTCGTGCCTATCGTGATCATCCCTTGTATGTTGACAACTACAAAGGGCTCGAGAGCCACACTCAGTCCTTGGTAGCTACTATTGATGTGATTCAGATTCCCAATACTGCCGATGAGGGTCTCAAACATCCGGGTTGACGTGCTACTATAGAAGAGGAGATGGAAGTGCTTCGGAAGAATCATACTTGAGACTTGGTCAATTTGCCTACTGGTAAGCAGGCAATAAGTTGCAAATGAGTGTTCACGATCAAGGTGAAACAGGATGGCACTCTTGATCTTCCAAAAGCTCGTCTGGTGGCTAAAGAATATTGTCAGACTATTATGAGAATTATTTTGAGACATTCTCCCCATTTGCCAGAATGACATCTGTACACGTACTCTTGGCCTTAGTTGTTCGCTATGACTGGCCATTGTTTCAGTTGAATATCAAGAATGCATTTTTCCACGGGGATATTGGAGAAGTATATGTGATGCAACATCTCGGGTTCGTTGCAAGGGAGGGTGAAGTGTGTCATATGCGGAAAGCCCTCTACGCTCTCAAACAATCACCTCGTGTGTGGTTGATCGACACATGTTATTACTCAGTTTGGCATATGTCAATCAAAGAAGGATTATTTGGTATTCTACCGACAGACATCAGCTGGAAGAATATTACTTGGTGTTTATGTTGACGACATTGTGATCACGGGAGACGACAGTCAGGGTATTACAGGACTAAAGAAGTTTATGGGAGAACAATTTCAGACTAATGATATTATATCGTTAAACTACTTCTTGGACATTTAAGTCACACGGGGTAAGCGGGACATTGTAATGTCTCAGAGAAAGTACGTGCTAGGCATATTAAATGATGCAGGAATAATGCAAGCCAAGGGAGTAACCTCGTCCATGGATCCAGGGGCAAAGTTACTCCCAGACGAGGGGGTCCTGATGACCAATCTGGATCCGTATCGTCGAGTAGTTGGAAAACTCAACTACTTGACAGTCATGACTCGCCCGGACATTTCCTTCACCGTAAGTGTCGTAAGTAGATCTATGGCTTCTCCACGAATTCCACATTGGAACGTACTTCTCAGAATTCTGCGCTATCTAGTCCAGAATTCCATAAAAGGAATTCGGATGGAGAATCAGTGGCATACTTATGTTGAGTGCTTTACCGATGCTGATTGGGGTGCAAGCCTGACAGATAGACGGTCTACATCTGGCTACTCAGTATTTATTGGCGGAAACTTGGTATTGTGGAAAAGCAAGAAGCAGAATGTGATAGCACGATTAAGTTCGGAAACAGACTATCGAGCTATTGCTCATGGGACAACAAAGGTGTTATATCTGCAGCATCTTCTATAAGAGCTGGAGGAAGAAGCAGGATCTAAAACAGCAGATATGTGGTGTGATAACCAGTCTGTTATCCATATTGCTACCAATCATGTATTTTATGAAAGGACGAAGCACATTGAAACCGACATCCACTTCGTCCGTGATGAATATAAAAATGGAATGATGAAGTTTCATCACGTGACGACTGGTGATCAGATAGCCGATATCTTCACGAAGTTCTTTTGGGTCCTCGGATTTAATTTATGTGTAACAAGCTGGGCATAATTGACATCTATGCTCCAGCTTGAGAGAGGGTGTTAAGTATTAGTAGTATTGGGCTTTAATCCCACATCGGGTAGAACAATAATGAGAGGGGTTAGCCTCTCCTATATATATGTAATATTCTCATCAATAATAATCATCCCATTATTCTCACTTTACAAGAACCTTCGATTCGGCGGTTCTTACTTGGGAGCTTGTTTGGAGCTCGTTTTTCCGATGACGGGAGCTCACTTCTCCGAGGATGGGAGCACATTTCTCCGACGACATGAGCGCTTCCCATAATATGACCATAATTTTAAAAAAGGACATTTTGGAAAAAAAATTAGAAATTTTTTAACACGTTTATCAAAGTACCAAGAAACTAAATATTACCTATCTTAACATCATAAAAAAATCAACATGCGAATGATCTCTATGTAACTTTGAACTGAAGTTTAAGAATTCGAATAAATATTAAGACATTTATAAATTTTGATAACAATAATTAATAAACATAAAAAATTTATTAGCACACATTCCCATTACGCTTTTAACTTTAGACTCTTTTAAGTAGTCGCGCTTTCCCGTTCCCGCTTCCGTCCCCGCTCCCGTTTTTGGCTTCTAAGCTATGTAGAGTTTTAAAATAAAATCTAGAAAATGTGTGCCTCACTCCAATGAGGCACATGCCACACCATGTGTCTTGCACCTCAAGCATTGTGTACCTTGTGCCTCACTATGCACTTTGCGGCTTACAGCTCCATCGGTTTGTAACTTGTGTCTCACTATGCGCTTTACATCGTGACAACACTGGGAGTGACAATTTACATTACACTAAAAGATAAGAAATTAATGCATCCATGAAAAGTTGAAACTTCGAAGTGGTGATTGGGGATAAGATGAGTGAAAATCGTTTGAATGTTTTCAAAATGTACAACGAAGACCAAATAAGTACACTACTTACGAGAAGTGATATTAACTATTGGAGCTGCTAAAGGTAGGGGTAGATCTATGAGAACTTGGATTGGGGCTACAAAAACAATATATGGCCCTTGCTATTGTGAGAACACGTGGCCCTTAATAGAGCTGAATGGAAGATGAGCATTCAAGCCATATTTATTTGGGATGAAGGCTTTATTTATGTTGTTGTATCTGGCAAGAGAACAAAGTAAAATGTTTTTTTTATATCCATAAAACTGGATTTTTCTTGAAGAAAACAATAGTGATAAGGGTAAGTTAAAACTAAAATGTGAACGTTAATCTAACTTTAATTATATTTATCATAAGATTTGAGTTCATTTTGCAGCACTTCCGCAGTTTGCATAAATTGATATCTTTCAAAACAATTTTCTAAATAATTCTCCTTGTAATTTTAACTAAATAAACGTATGGATGGGGCACTTCCAGTTTTGGCATCTTACTCCTTTATATATGAATATTCACCTACTTTCTTTTTAAGGATCTCCCCTTCCCTATCATTTGCAAGATTTTTGAGGCTTTGATGTTGTTCAATACCTAATTTCCACCAGTATTTTCAAGGTTTCTTCAGTTATCTGACTTTTGGGTCAGTATCAAATGCTCATGACACTTACCGCCATTGAATAATGAGAGCAAGCCAATTGTGCTGCAACACTATGCTTCATGACTTCCTCGGCATTAAATCATGAGAACATCAGAATTATGTCTCAACAAGCCATTATTCTGGACGAAGTAATGATTTAGTATTTAATCAAGTAAATACCTCACTCAGATTATCAAACTTAAGTGCTATCCTAGTGTTCATTAACTAGTTACTCATAGAATATACTTACAGTAACTTGTTGAGATATATGTGCCTATATCAGGTGTTTGAAATTTCTCATATTAGATTTTTTCTGGATACCTGGACCCTTGCTGCCTTTGTCTAGTGTTTGTGCAACAGTTCACATATTACTTGAGATTCATTTGCTAAGGATCTTCATCTCATGACTTCGTTATGTTGGTCTATTACGAACTCCAGTCATTCTTAAATACTGCATCAGAACTAATGATTGCTCCAGTTTTCGTCCTTGTTTCAACATATCGGTAATGCTTGGGGCTCTTATAATATACTTTAAAGCACGTTAAAGACACATTTGTGGGAAAACGTTCTTTCTGCTTTTGAGAGAGTTTGTTATATACTTTTATATATGTGGGTATTGCTTGTTTTCCTAGTTTAGTAGACAACTCTCCAGCTGTTTTTATAACATAGAAGCCGGGAGCGGGAGTGGGAGCGGGGGAGGGCGACTACTTAGAAGAGTCTAAAGTTGGGAGCGTGATGGGAACGTGCGTTAATAATTTTTTTATGTTTATTAATTACTGTTATAAAAAATTATAGATATCTTAATATTTATTAGAATTTATAAAGTATAGTAAACAGAGAGTAGGGGTGAGCAACTATATCTAAAACTGACTGAACCGAAAACTGACCTTTGCAAAACCGAAAACCGAACCGAATTCATAAAAACCGAAAAAAACCGAACCAAATGGTTCTGTTTTATGGACCCAAGTGGTGAATGTATACCAAATTTATAAAAAACCAAAAAAGCCAAACCGAACTGAAGGAAACCAAATAAAAAACCCGAAACAAATTGAACCAAAAAAACCAAAATTGTATACAAAAAATAACAGTATACAATTTGTATACCAAAAAAATCAAAAACAAAGTTTTTCAAAAACTGCAAACTCTCCCAACTCCCATTGTACAAATAAATTATACATTTTAATACCAAAACTGATACAAATAAGTTAAACGACTATGAAATATGTGATTATAAGATCCAAATACCAAGCAAAGTATCCTATGTACTATTCCAAAGAAATGAATGATTAGGAAAAGACTTGATTGGTTAAAGAGCATAAAAAATTCTCTCAGAATCTCAGAGTGAATGAGCATAAAAAATTCTCTCAGAATTCTATGTAACAACGGGAAGTTTTAACAATATCATGGAATGATGCAATAGTTTGCAAATTATTCAACACTCTTACTCAAACACTTAATTAATAACCAAACCTTCCAAGCCAACACACAAAGAAGGAGACTTGAGCGGTGCCATCAAGCCACCTAAGGGTCCACAGTCCGCCGCCTTTTCGATCGGTCCTACGAGCCCCCGACCGGTGCACCAGAGCCGCGAGTGCGTCCTTCAAGAACCCGCCGCCTTTCCGACCGGTCCAGCGTTTCTCGAAACATGTCGTTCCCCTTGGCCGGCTACATGACGAGAGGGAGGTAGAGCGGCAGCCGTTGGAGAGATCCGTGAGAGGAATAGGTTGTAGAGATTCATGAGAGGGAACAAAGAAAAAGAAGTGTGTTTAGATTAGGTTTTTTTTGGGAGATCTGAGAAGTGGCTTCAGATCTTAGAAAGAGAGGGAGAGAGACTTACTAAATTAGGTTAGGGTTAGGGTTAGGGTTAAGGTTTTCAGTGAAAGAGGAGAGGAGAGTGGAGACGGAGAGAGCGGCGGGGAGAGAAGAGAACCCAGCAGCCAGCAAATAGCTTAGGTTTTTTCTCTCTTCCAAAGTATAACTTATATATATGTATAGTGGTGGGTAAACTGGTAATTTTAGAATTCGGTTTTCGGTTCGGTTTAGAAACTGTAGTCCAAACCCGATTACCGAACCGAAACCCGAAATTTGGTGGATTCAAAACCGAACTTCGACCCGATAATCTTAAAACCAAACCGAAATGCTTATTCGGTTCGGGTCGGTTTGCGGTTTAAAATCGACAAATGCTCACCCTAACAGAGAGACCGTTTGCATGGTGATTTTTATGTCAAGGTAAGTAATCATTAGTTTCTTGTTACTTTGATGAACGTGTATTAAAAAAAAAATTCAACGTTCTTCCCAAAAAAATTGCTATCTTTTAAAATGTTGGTCTTGTTATGGGAAGCGCTCCAGTCGCATGGGAAACGAGCTCCTAAGTAAGAACCGCTGAATCGAGGTTCTTACTGATATACGTTGGTCTCCTAGAAGATTCTGACTTCTGAAGTTTTATAAATAGATACTAGTGATTGCTTCAAATTGTTTCAACATTTCCATTATCCAGTGTGCTCCTATTTAGCATCCTAAAAGTCTCCATTTGCAAATAAGAAGCAACTTAAATGGGTAAAGTTTTGCTTCCATGAAGATCTAATATATCTAGACTTGCATAATGATTCCTTGTCTTTGTGGTCCAGTTGGTAATGATCCAGTTGTTTCTTAATGATACATAAACTAGCAGTTGTTTTCATCATTGATTCAACATTTCCATAATGCAGTACGCTCCTATATTTCATCCTAAAGGTCCTGCATTGTGAAATAAGAAGCAACATAAGTGCGAAAACATTCTTCTCTTTCTTGCTGCTGAGAGAGCTTCTATGAATCTAACCATAATGTTTTTTTTTTAAATTATATCCGAGCTTGTGGGCTTTGTAGGTGAATTATATTCTCATTTACTTGCATAATCGGATTTCCCAACCTCATTGCTGCAGGTAAAGCGCTTGTATGACACTTTTCACGAACCATTCAGGCGAGTCTCTAGTCGACCCAACGTTGCTGCACCTGGGGGACACACCAAGGACAAAAATGTACAGGATCCTTCTAAAGTGGATAGTAGCACAGTTGAGGGCGAAGGTCTCGATGCACCAAAAGATGAGAAGAAGTCCGGCCCGGATGTGAGATCTGCCCTGACTGCTGCCTTTGCCAAATATTCAGGAAGAGTTGGGAAGCGAAATGGGGAGGGGAAGGCTAGTCAAGTTGAGAAGGGAGAAGGCAGCAGCAGTACTAAAGGGTCCTCGAAAGATTTGTTTCTGGAATGAAGAACTATGTAAAAATGAATGGACTTCTGGTGAAGATTGTGGTTGAATAGCGCGATACTCTACTCAATACCCTGCCCTCTTAAACCTTTTCCTCGATTGCCCACCTCTGGCTCTATGATTTCTGGGCCAAGTGTAGTTCGTGCAAGCGAAGGGTTTGTCACGGCCCATCTGTCATAGAAACATGGAGGGGCGATTGAAGAAAGGATCGAGTGGCAGGTGATTTTAGTGAAATATTTTTCGGGTTTGCCAGCTCCAAGCTCCAGATAGTCCTGCCTTTTGACTAGGTCATGAATGTGCAGCAATGGCTTAGTTCCATTTGTTATCAATTTCTCTCATGTTCTTTTGTCCTCATGGGATTTATCTACGTGTACAATTTTTGCTCTAATTTTTATGCCAGGACATCAGGCTACTGTAGAATACTATCTTCCTGAGGAGATCTGAGCAGCATGGACACTCCAAAAACCAGAGACGAGTCCGTATTGCGTCTTGTCTGCCTCATATCGACACTCCAAGATACCCTTGGACACGTGAAAATCATTTTCATGACTCCGTAGTATCTGTATTGTAGCATTTGTGTCTTTGCAACATAAAGTGAGATTTGAATCTTTCAAATAGTTGGAAGGAAACCCACTTGCTATTGTTAGTTATGAATATCTGAAGGCCGAATTTGAGGTTTCATGGAGAGCAGCCCTTTTATTGCACTAAATTTTTACTGCACTGAATTTTGCAGAAGTCTGACTTCCATGAATTCCCTCAAAATAACACCGGAGTTTTTATGTTAATGTAACTCGAGGGGATTGCCAGATTAATCTCAAGTATTTTTGGTGGAGCTTATCATTTCTTACTCAAGACTTGCTAGGATTAGGGATGTCCAGTTTAGATCAACTTTTATTCAGGACAATCATTTTCTTACTGATCAAACCAAAACACGAGCTAAACACGTGTCCGGTGGCTAAATGCCTACAAAATAGAACGTACATTAGAGTGGGGAAGTAAGAAAATTTACTCAAGCGGTCTGGTGCTCCTGGTGGCCACCATCCTCAGGTAAGTACGGAAGATCCTCTGGTGTTGCTACTGGATCTGGCCATGCAAAATCAGTAGGATTAGACCCCCAAATAACAAATACCACAAAGAAAGCCAATCTAGGAACTTAAACCAACAACACAAGCAATACAAATACTGAAAATAAAGATTGAATGTAAAGGACCTCAGGATAATAAAGAAAATACTGTAAACCTGAAATGAGACATATCTTGAATTGATAATCAATAGGGTAGCAAGTGCAGAAAATAAAAGTGTGATCATGTAAAGCCTAGACTAGATATCATCCATAAATCAAGGTAAATCATATAAGTACGACTTGATACTTTAACTAATTACTAACAATTATAATGCAACGCGATGCTAGATTTTCTTCTGATCGTATGCTCCTACAGTCCGTTCGGGATATCCCAGCACCGGATACTCCTCAAGATACTCCACAATATAAACCACTGGATACTCCTCAAGATAACTGTATGAATAACCGAACTACATGCAATCTAGAAAAAAAATTAGCCATGTACTAAGGGAATCTCTAGTTATTAACCCCTAGCAGTTTCTTGTATGAATCCGGGTGTGGCATTCCGCAGAATCCATCCTACACATGATGCAACAAAACAAGTTCTAATAGTAATATACACAAGTTTAATATACATTTCATAAACGGACTCATGTAAGCCACGATAACAACCAAGCCACGTGTAACCAAGTGAAGCCAGGTAAAGCCAAGTGAAGCTATGTCAATCCAGGTGAAGCCAGGTAAAGCCATGTGAAACTAGGTAAAGCCATGTGAATCCATGTCCAACCAGATGAAACCAAGTGAAACCAAGTCAAGTCATGTCCGATAAAACCATGTAAAGTCATGCAAAGTCAAGTCCAGTCAATCATGTCATCACGTGTAGCCGAACAAAGCCGGGTGAAATCAAATAAAGCAAAGTTAAGTCAAGTCATATGATGTCATGTAAGTTCATGTCCAAAATCAGGTCAAGTCATTGCGTGACCAAGCAAAAGCCAAAAGTTTCAATATGAAATCACGAAAAACCAAGAATTCCTAAAGAAAGTATACGATCGGTATACCGTCGGTACAGTCCAGTACACCATCGGTACATCGGTCCAGAGATAGAAAAATACAGCAAGTTCTGGATTCCAATAAATTGGTATACCGTCGGTATACTGTATTATACCGTCGGTATGCCGTTCCAAGTAGGCAAAAAGTTACTAGAAAATAAAGTTACACAAATCGGTATACTATCGGCACAGCCCGGTATGCCGGCCAAGACAAATATCTAACAATGTCAGAAAGATCGGTATACCGTTGGTATACTGTAGTACACCGTTGGTATACTATAGTACACCGTCGGTATGGCGATAGGGTTCACAGAAAAATATCTAGAAATCAAGTCGGTCGAAATCGGTATACCGTCGGTATGCCAGTTTCTAAGAATAGACATGGTTAAGTCAAGTCTGATTTTTGGGACCCAAATCAAATTTCAAAAATTACCAGAACCAAGTCTAACAAGAAGTCAATTCTAGGGTAAGTCTCATATCACAATATGGACTAAATCTCACGGTCACAACTTCGGTACCATTTTCATTACCGAGTTACCAAAAGGGATGGGACAAGATTCTATCAGAAATCAAAACTGAGATGGTCACTAGGCTAGAAATCACGATATAAACAACTATAGTAAAGCAAGTCTAAGCTAAAAAGTAACAACCAAGCTCCAGAAAAGTAAAATGACAGAAAGTAAAAGAAGTTCACAAAATCGGCAAGGTGTACTTGCTTAAAGCGAGCTCCCAGCCTAAACCTTCTAGTCCACCACCACGAAGGGGTTCAGAAACCACACTCCAGGTCTCAAGACCACGCTTCCAAGCTCGAGAGAGAAATGAAGAAGAGAGGAGAGGGAAAGAGAAAAAAAGAAATAAAATATCTCGAGTACTATTTATAAAGAAACATCTCAAAAATATCTCAAAAATATCTTGAAAGTGAAACAAATATCCGTCGGACAGTATACCGTCGGTATACTGTAGTATACCATCGGTATACCGGTCAGGTAGTAAAGTTTAAATTTTGAAAATTTTTGAGCTTTCTCGAGATCCAATAAAATACAATAACTAGCACAAAATATGTAGTTGCATAAAATATGAATACTGTGAGACGAGTCTCACAACTCTCCCCTCTTTAGAAAAATTTCGTTCTCGAAATTTCCATAAGGATCCAAAAATCACTAACAAGAAAATCCAAGAAATCCAGCTCAAAATCGAAAATAAACAAGAAACTCATGTGAGCATGAAATTTCCTTGGCAACAACAAAAAATCAGAAAGAAACAATAACAGATATAACAGATAAGCTATCAATCAACCACATGCACAAGCTAAGATAGGACACTGGTATACGAATAAGTATACCTCCCAAGTCAAAGAGAAATGGATAACGAGTACGCATATCGTCCTCGCGCTCCCACTTTGACGCGCCCAGTGAGTGATTCCCCCAAGCAACACGAACTAACCTGATAGTCCGGTTCTTGAGAACCTTCTCCCTTTGGTCCAAAATAGACACGGGCCTCTCCTCATATGATAGGTCGGTACCAACGACCAACTCAAAATGATCCAGGATATGGCTCGGGTCTGGAATATACCGGCACAACTGAGATACGTGAAAGACGTTATGTACCTCATGAAGCGATGGTGGAAGAGTTAGACGATAAGATACGTCTCCAACTCGCTCGAGAATATCAAATGGGCCTATATATCTGGGACTAAGCTTTTCCCATACTCCAAATCTGATAACTCCATGGGTAGGCAAAATCCTCAGAAATATATGGTCGCCGACAGAGAACTCAAGATGACGACGGTGCTAATCCGCCTTTCATTGTGAGACTTGTCTCACATTATTCATATTTTATGCGGATACGTATTTTTGTGCTAGTTATTGCATTTTATTGGATCTCGAGGAAGCTCAGAAATTCTTAAAATTGAAACTTTACTACCTGACTGGTATACCGACGGTATACTACAGTATACTACGGTATACTTTTCGACAGATATTTGTTTCACTTTCGAGATATTTTCGAGATATTTCTCTATAAATAGTACTTGAGATATTTTATTTCTTCCTTTTTCTTTCTCTCTTCTTCATTTCTCTCTCGAGCTTGGAAGCGTGGTCTTGAGACCTGGAGTGTGGTTTCTGAACCCCTTCGCGGTGGTGGACTAGAAGGTTTAGGCTGGGAGCTCGCGCTAGGCAAGTACACCTTGCCGATTTCGTGAACTTCTTTACTTTCTGTCATTTTACTTTCCTGGAGCTTTGGTTATTGCTTTTTAGCTTAGACTTGCTTTACTATTATTATTCATATCGTGATTTCTAGCCTAGTGACCGTCTCAGTTTTAATTTCTGGTAGAATCTTGTTTTGTCTCTTTTGGTAACTCGGTAACGGAAATGGTACCGGAGTTGTGACCGTGAGATTTAGTCCATATTGTGATATGAGACTTACCCTAGACTTGACTTCTTGTTAGACTTGGTTCTGGTAATTTTTTGGGTTTGATTTGGGTCCCGAAATCAGACTTGACTTAACCATATTTATTCTTGGAAATCGGCATACCGACGGTATACTACAGTGTACCGACGGTATACCGATTTCGACCGACATGATTTCTAGATATTTTCTGTGAACCCTATCGGCATACTGACGGTGTACTATAGTATACCGATGGAATACCGATATTTTCGACATTGTTAGATATTTATCTTGGCCGACACAACAATGACGTACTGGGCTGTGCCGACGGTATACCGATTTGTGAAACTTTATTTTCCAGTAACTTTTTGCCTACTTGGAATGGCATACCGACGGTATACTACAGTAAATCGATGGTATACTACAATATACCGACGGTATACCGATTTTGTTGGAATTCAGAACTTGCTGTGTTTTTGCTATCTCTGGGCCGGTTAACCGACGGTAAACCGTTCGTGCTCTTTCTTTAGGAACTCTTAGTTTTTCGTGATTTCATGTTGATACTTTTGGCTTTTGCTTGGACACGCGATGACTTAACCATATTTGGACATGAACTTACATGGCTTCAGATGACTTGACTTGACTTGACTTGGCTTTACTCGATTTCACCCGGCTTTGCCCGGCTACACTTGATGACATGATTGACTGGACTTGACTTGGCATGACTTTACATGACTTCATCAGACATGGCTTGACTTGGTTTCAGTTGGTTTTATTTGGTTGGACATGGCTTCGCATGGTTTCACATGCCTTTACTTGGTTTCACATGGCTTTACCTGGCTTCACATGGCTTCACTTGGCTTTACCTGGCTTTACTTGGTTTCACGTGGCTTGATTGTTGTTGTGGCTTACATGAGTCCATTTGTGCAATGTATATTAAACATGTTTATATTACTATTAGAACTTGTTTTGTTGTATATGTATAGGATGGATTCTGCGGAATATCACACCCGGATTCATACAAGAAACTACTAGGGTTTATAACTAGAGATTCACTTAGTACATGGCAAGGAATTTCCTAGATTGCATGCAGTCCCGATTATTCATACAGTTATCTTGAGGAGTATCCAGTGGTTTATATTGTGGAGTATCATGAGGAGTATCTGGTGCTGGTTTGTGCGTATAGATATCCCGGACGGACTGCAGGGGCATCCGATCAGAAGAAACTTGTCACGTCCCAGTCCCAAAATACCAAGGGACTAGCCACGTGGCAATGACCAGCAGCACAACTCCAATGGACAAATCTAATTTAATAGACCCGTTAGAGTGCACTTAGTACATGTCAAAGTTTATATATCTAATCTCATCCACAATAAGTAACAAAATCATAAAGAGACAAGTCCAGTCACAATAATATAAAATTATATGTCCAACCAAAGAAATATAAATAATGTCACAGGGAACAATCCATCATCAAAATGGAAAAAAAAAACTCCAAGTACAATATCCAGAAGTCACTACAAGATAAAATATCTAAGAACACTAAGCATAATAAATGAATGATGAGAATACTGTGTGCTCAAAAGAAGTCCTCCAGAACAACCTCGTCATCTGCAACCTGTACGTCTCCAATAGCAGTACCTACCCCATAAACCTCGGGATAGCTCTCCTCGTCTACATCTGGGGACATAATCTGGATTCAGGTCCTCAGGGGACATAACAAGGTACAATAAACACTCAAGCCAAATGAAATACAGTAAGTAAAAACAGATCCTCAGGGCAAGCTATGTAACCAGCTAAGTAAAATACAAATGAGAGCATCACTAGTACTCAGGCTGAGACCACTACATGCTCTATGTCGGGGAGCCCATAGCATCAAGTAGTATCTCGTAGGGCCACTAAATGTGCCAAGCTCTGGTACAGAGACTAAAGCACCTCCAGTAATATATATATATATATATATATATATATATATATATATATATATATATATATATATATATATATATATATATATATAATCAGCATGTAGCATGTGTGTCTCTTCCCACCCAATATAACCTCACGTCTCATGTCCACAACATCTCATGTCCACAACGTCTCATGTCCATAACACACAAGATCATGACCTCTAGCTAGTACAATGAGTCATAATAATTGTAAACCCCCTGAATTTTCAAAATTTTAAAACTGGAATTTTTCACAATTTTCTGGAATTTTCTGGAATTTTTCTGTAATTTAAAAACAGGGTTTTAATTATTCAATGATTTTTAATTGATATTAAACAGTATTAAAATATTATGAAAATAATATTTTTGGATGTAAAATGAAAAACTGGACTTAGGGCAATTTTTCTGGAATTTATCGGACCCCGGACCTATTTTTAAATGCCTGAAAACTATTTATTTAATTATTTAATTATTTATTTTACTGATTATTAATATTATTAATATTATTATTATTATTTACCCGGCCCGCGGCCCGTTGGGCCGGCCCAGCCCAACAGACCCAGCCCAACTACCCACCGGGTCGGGTCGGATCCGCCGCCGCCCGACCCGAACCCGCCGACCCGCACCCCACGACTCAGCCCTCGTCCCCGCGTTTCCCGCCGCCTCCGCCGCGTTCTCCGCCCGCTCCGGCGCCCACGTCCACCCCCGACCTCCGCCTCCCCCGCCACGACCCACTCCCCTCCGCCGCCTATAAAACCCCGATCCCCCGGCCAGTCCCCCCCCCAGCCTCCACGCCCCGCCCTCCGCTGCTGCTCAGCTACGCCGGACCGCTCCGCCTCGCCGCTGCGCCCTCCGCCGGACCTCCTCGCCGCAGACCCTCTGCGCTCCGCCGCCCGCTCCTCCCTCCTCCTCTCCTCAGCTCACAGCAGCAGCCGCAGCGGCAACAGCGCCGCCTCCGCCGATCGCCGTCGCCGCCCCTCGCCTGAGCCACCGCAGCCCGGCCGCCCTCAGCCGCCCCTGCCGCCGGCCAGTGCACAGTAAACCCTAACCCTAATTTTGAATCCCCTGTGTCCGACACGTGTCGGACACGATTTGGCCCTAGTTTTCGGGTCCCCTTCAGGTACGTGTAACTTTTTATTCGTAGCTCCGTTTTCGATTCCGCAAATTGCGTTGCGAAGCCTGTATGACCCTCTCGGTGTCCGGACAAACTGTTCGGGGCATCGCGTCCTGTGGTGATCGCACAACGCGATCCAAAAACAGGAAAAACCAGACCCCGTTTCACCCTAACTTGGTGTACACACGTCGGATCGAGACAAAACTTGCGCCATCGGACTCGTAGCAATACGCTGGTCCTGTGAGCCAAGTTTGGTTCGATTCTGAGAACGTTGACAAAATCGCGTGTCGTGGGCCCCACAGGCCCCGCTCGACGGGCGATTTTGTGTTCGGCTCATCGGAATCCAATTCTGGAAGTTCCGTTGGGTTCGTATCAGCGTTCCTGACCTGTTGACACTAAGTTTGGTGAATTTGGAGACCTTTGACCCTGACGCATTTTTCGGTGCAAAGCGGGCCCACATGTGGACCCCGTTTTGACCCGAAACTGCCGTTTCTGCCCTTGTCTCCAAATTGGACCCAAGGACAGGCGTTTCTAGCTGATTGATATTTTCTGGATCTGATGGTGATGTTTGTTTCAGCAACCGGAGTACCGCCTGCAATTCCCGTCGAAGTCAGAACTGCAAACATAGCCAGAACCACAGGCAAGTGTACCTCGCCAAAACTTGCAGTCTTGCTAAATAATTCCTGGACTTAGTTATACATCAGAGGGCAAGTATACATTGCCAAACCCTGCAGCTTGCTATATATTTTCTTGGTTTAATTTTGCAACAGTAGGAACATAAAGTTTGTCAATCCTCAGATATTTCTGGTTATAGTGTTTTACTTGATTTCTGGTAGATTCCCATGTAACTTGTTTAACTGCTTAACCCAGAACACCTGACACTATTCATGTGACGGAATTACCTGACATATACTGGGTGATTTCGTATAGGTTACATTTTCATGTCATTTCCCGTTTAAATGCTTAGATTCTAGCCTGACTCGTTGCATTAGTTCAAACTTGCGTGACTGGTACCTGATATATTCTGGAACTGTGACGTGAGATTTCATGGGGTGGGGAGAGTATTGTCATATCAAGGCTGAATATAATATAATATAAATACTTATATCTGGCGGTGCCTTAGACTCTGATACAGAGCTTTGGTTCCTTACTGGCTCCTCGAGAAAATACTGCTATGGTTTCTTCGACACTGATCCTGTAGTAGTCAGCCTGAGTATGACTAAACTCTCACATGCATATCACTAGCTGGTTTATATATTTACCCTGCTGTCTATTTTATTGCTGCACTGCATATGTTTTGGCTTGTATTTTCTGTACCTTGTTATGTCCCCTGAGGACCTGGAATGGACTATGTCCCCAGGTATAGCCGAGGAGAACTTCCCCGAGGTGTACGGTACAGGAGCACTCCTTGGAACAGAACCCGGAACCGAGGACGAGATAGTGGCCGAAGACTTCACCTGAGCACCGGCTTCAGCTACACAGTATTTCCTTTTCAGCATTTTATTTCCAGTCTATGTTTCCTTAATTGTAACAGACTAATTCTCGGAGTTGTTTCCCGAGATAATCTTATTTATTGCTTATTTATTTCTATTTGCATTATTTCTGGCATTACTCTGTGTTTATTCTGTGGATGAGATTAGAAATACCTGAGACTTGTACTTAGTACTGCTAGACTACAGCTTAAGCATGCCCTGATGGATCCATTAAATTGGGTTGTCCATCGGTGCGTGCTGCTGGCCATTGCTCACGTGCTCAGTCCCTCGTCATTTTGGGACTGGGGCGTGACATGGTTTTTGTGGTGGCTCATGCAGGTCTACGACTAAATTGTTCGGTTTTAATTTAGGGACCGAACAGGCCTGCAATAAGATAGGATAAATTTTAGAATCGCATCCACTTGCTTGAATCGTTTTTGATATCTGTATCGTATTCGAACTAACTTGAACTTGCATCTTGCCTTGTTTCCTGTGCGCCTCTTATTGGTTATTTTGGATACAGGGAAATGGACCCACAAGAATGCAACGAGACTCCCGTCAGAACGCCACAAGCTACAGGTGTCACCTACGACGACGACGTGACACCAGTCGGAGGAATTCCTACAACTCAACAGAGCCAGCAAGCAGGTCAACCTACCTCCCGATTCCGGCGCGACGACATCCCACCTCCGCCGCAGTTTGTCCCACCAATGCCCGTGTTCCCACCAGGACAGCCAATCGAGGGGCAGCAAATATTCCAAATGATCTACGCGATGATGCAAGCACAGCAACAAGTCCAACACGAGGCTCAGCGTCGCGAAGCTAATTTCTTGAGGGACATCATTGTAACTGCACTGGAGCAGGCCAACCTACCAGCTCGACGGCCAACTACAGGCTCAATCACTGACTTCCGCCAACTGAAGCCCGCACTTTTTCTGGAAAAGAGGAGCCCACAGAAGTTCATGAGTGGCTCACCAACATACGACATCAACTTGAAGCAGCTGAACTTCCACGGGAACGCTGGATGACAGCCGTCAGAATGCAATTGACGGACAACGCTCATCACTGGTGGCTCTCCGAGGAGACGCGACTCGGACCAGACCGAGTCACTTGGGAGGAGTTCTCCAGGCTCTTCCAAGAGATGTACATTCCTGCCATCGCTCGATCAGAACTGCGGGACAGATTCAATCGCCTCACTCAGGACTCTATGACGGTGGAAGAGTACAACGCTGAGTTCATTCGGTTGAGCCGCTTCGCCCCAACCCTGATCCCGACTGAGGAAGAGAAGGCCGAGAAATTCTTCGACGGACTGAACATTGAGCTGCAGAAACTAATTGGGTCTGTCGCACCAACATCATACTCGGACGTTCTTGCCGCGGCTCGACGCATAGAGCGCGTCACCAAGAGAGAGACCAGACTGAAGCGGCCTTCCCCATCCGCACCAACCAAAGCAGCACAAGAGGAGTCTGCAAAGCGTCAACAAACAAGCTCGCCACCACCAGCTGCAACAAAAGCCTTCTACCTTCCTACCTGTTACCACTGCGGCAAGATCGGCCATGTCGAGAAGAAATGTAGACGTAAACTCGGACTATGCTTAGGCTGCGGATCCAGACAGCATGCAGTAAGAGACTGCCCTGAGCGAAGAGAAGGAGCACCAAGGGCGAACCAGCAAACTCCACCAGCACCTCGAGCAGCACCCTACCAGCAAGCTCAGCAGCAGCAGAGGAATCTACCTCAAGGACGAGGACAAGCTTACACGATGACTGTGCAGGAAGCCGAAGCGAGTAAGTGATTTATAGTTATCCGTTTTTAGTCTTGTTATAGTTCGTGCCTATTGGTTCGTGACCTCAGCCCCAACCTAGTAAATTTGTAACTTGTAATCATAACCTGGTTTTCCTAAATAGTTATAGTTTTAACTAGATTTTCCTGGAAAGTGTATAACTTTCAATTTGTTAGGGAAACGGTATTCCCTAAGTATCTTGTGATGTGTTTTCAAACGATGCTTGCGACCGTGTCATCTCTGCTGACCGGTTATTCTTTGATTGCGAGGACGCAATCCTCTTAAGGGGGGGTATATTGTAAACCCCCTGAATTTTCAAAATTTTAAAACTGGAATTTTTCACAATTTTCTGGAATTTTCTGGGATTTTTCTGTAATTTAAAAACAGGGTTTTAATTATTCAATGATTTTTAATTGATATTAAACAGTATTAAAATATTATGAAAATAATATTTTTGGATGTAAAATGAAAAACTGGACTTAGGGCAATTTTTCTGGAATTTATCGGACCCCGGACCTATTTTTAAATGCCTGAAAACTATTTATTTAATTATTTAATTATTTATTTTACTGATTATTAATATTATTATTATTATTTACCCGGCCCGCGGCCCGTTGGGCCGGCCCAGCCAAACAGACCCAGCCCAACTACCCACCGGGTCGGGTCGGATCCGCCGCCGCCCGACCCGAACCCGCCGACCCGCACCCCACGACCCAGCCCCCGTCCCCGCGTTTCCCGCCGCCTCCGCCGCGTTCTCCGCCCGCTCCGGCGCCCACGTCCACCCCCTCCCCCGCCACGACCCACTCCCCTCCGCCGCCTATAAAACCCCGATCCCCCGGCCAGTCCCCCCCCCCCAGCCTCCACGCCCCGCCCTCCGCCGCTGCTCAGCTACGCCGGACCGCTCCGCCTCGCCGCTGCGCCCTCCGCCGGACCTCCTCGCCGCAGACCCTCCGCGCTCCGCCGCCCGCTCCTCCCTCCTCCTCTCCTCAGCTCACAGCAGCAGCCGCAGCGGCAACAGCGCCGCCTCCGCCGCTCGCCGTCGCCGCCCCTCGCCTGAGCCGCCGCAGCCCGGCCGCCCTCAGCCGCCCCTGCCGCCGGCCAGTGCACAGTAAACCCTAACCCTAATTTTGAATCCCCTGTGTCCGACACGTGTCGGACACGATTTGGCCCTGGTTTTCGGGTCCCCTTCAGGTGCGTGTAACTTTTTATTCGTAGCTCCGTTTTCGATTCCGCAAATTGCGTTACGAAGCCTGTATGACCCTCTCGGTGTCCGGACAAACTGTTCGGGGCATCGCGTCCTGTGGTGATCGCACACCGCGATCCAAAAACAGGAAAAACCAGACCCCGTTTCACCCTAACTTGGTGTACACACGTCGGATCGAGACAAAACTTGCGCCATCGGACTCGTAGCAATACGCTGGTCCTGTGAGCCAAGTTTGGTTCGATTCTGAGAACGTTGACAAAATCGCGTGTCGTGGGCCCCACAGGCCCCGCTCGACGGGCGATTTTGTGTTCGGCTCATCGGAATCCAATTCTGGAAGTTCCGTTGGGTTCGTATCAGCGTTCCTGACCTGTTGACACTAAGTTTGGTGAATTTGGAGACCTTTGACCCTGACGCATTTTTCGGTGCAAAGCGGGCCCACATGTGGACCCCGTTTTGACCCGAAACTGCCGTTTCTGCCCTTGTCTCCAAATTGGACCCAAGGACAGGCGTTTCTAGCTGATTGATATTTTCTGGATCTGATGGTGATGTTTGTTTCAGCAACCGGAGTACCGCCTGCAATTTCCGCCGAAGTCAGAACTGCAAACATAGCCAGAACCACAGGCAAGTGTACCTCGCCAAAACTTGCAGTCTTGCTAAATAATTCCTGGACTTAGTTATACATCAGAGGGCAAGTATACATTGCCAAACCCTGCAGCTTGCTATATATTTTCTTGGTTTAATTTTGCAACAGTAGGAACATAAAGTTTGTCAATCCTCAAATATTTCTGGTTATAGTGTTTTACTTGATTTCTGGTAGATTCCCATGTAACTTGTTTAACTGCTTAACCCAGAACACCTGACACTATTCATGTGACGGAATTACCTGACATATACTGGGTGATTCCGTATAGGTTACATTTTCATGTCATTTCCCGTTTAAATGCTTAGATTCTAGCCTGACTCGTTGCATTAGTTCAAACTTGCGTGACTGGTACCTGATATATTCTGGAACTGTGACGTGAGATTTCATGGGGTGGGGAGAGTATTGTCATATCAAGGCTGAATATAATATAATATAAATACTTATATCTGGCGGTGCCTTAGACTCTGATACAGAGCTTTGGTTCCTTACTGGCTCCTCGAGAAAATACTGCTATGGTTTCTTCGACACTGATCCTGTAGTAGTCAGCCTGAGTATGACTAAACTCTCACATGCATATCACTAGCTGGTTTATATATTTACCCTGCTGTCTATTTTATTGCTGCACTGCATATGTTTTGGCTTGTATTTTCTGTACCTTGTTATGTCCCCTGAGGACCTGGAATGGACTATGTCCCCAGGTATAGCCGAGGAGAACTTCCCCGAGGTGTACGGTACAGGAGCACTCCTTGGAACAGAACCCGGAACCGAGGATGAGATAGTGGCCGAAGACTTCACCTGAGCACCGGCTTCAGCTACACAGTATTTCCTTTTCAGCATTTTATTTCCAGTCTATGTTTCCTTAATTGTAACAGACTAATTCTCGGAGTTGTTTCCCGAGATAATCTTATTTATTGCTTATTTATTTCTATTTGCATTATTTCTGGCATTATTCTGTGTTTATTCTGTGGATGAGATTAGAAATACCTGAGACTTGTACTTAGTACTGCTAGACTACAGCTTAAGCATGCCCTGATGGATCCATTAAATTGGATTGTCCATCGGTGCGTGCTGCTGGCCATTGCTCACGTGCTCAGTCCCTCGTCATTTTGGGACTGGGGCGTGACAATAATATCTATATAATATGCAAGTCTCATATTACGAATTATGTAAGCCTATACAGAACTACCATGAATAACTCAAGAAAGATTATGTCACATGAAATAGTGTCAAGTGTCCTACGGTATGGCGTACTTGGTAAAGCAAGAACGTAAAAATAGGATCGTGGAATCAACTCTCTAAGTGACGTTACACGACTCCGCGTACGACGTCGACACCCGAATCTTGTTCGGACGCTAAGCAACGTCTCACGGTCCTAGGTTGAACAGGTACATCACAGAAGTATATATATATATATATATATATATATATATATATATATATATATATATATATATATATATATATATATATATATATATATGTGTGTGTGTGTGTGTGTGTGTGTGTGTGTGTGTGTGTGTGGAAAGAAACACAAGCAAATAATATAATAGAATCTACTGCAACTTTGGTAAGGTACACTTGTCTGGGTCTGCAGTATGTAGTTGCAATGTTGGTCCCGCTCCACTCCTCCAGAATCTAATTGACCTAAACAATAAATTTTTTACTTTAAGTATCTAATCAAAAATCTTGTAACCGCAACCAAATTGTATAATTTATTATAAATTATTAATACCCAAGTCCAACTTCATCCTAATATGTAAATTCTTGACACAACAACTTACACGTTTTACGAGGTATCGAAACATAGTTTCATGGTTTATGACTTTCAAAATTTACGGTTAAGCCCCAATCGAAGGGCATGAACATAAATCATAATAAATCATGTAATATTGTTTAAACCTGATTTATATTAATTTTTAACCATTAAATTTCAAAATTGACGAAATAATCATATTTCAAGATTATGGCTACTTTAAGTTGACTACTTTCATCTGAAACTTGTTCGGAGCATTGTCAGTCCATGTGTATGGTTTATATCCATAAAAAAATATTTTATATTATATTTTATTTTGTTTTAATCTCAGAAAATAATCACCTTTTATTTTTTTCAAAATAACCCATATTTATGGGCAAAACTATGCCACAAAATCACCCGAAATATATGCTAGTGACCCTTATTTTTAGGGTTCAAAATTTTGATAAAAATACCATAAAAATAATTATAAAATACTTATTTTTACAGTAATAAACCACCAATAAATTTATTTTTAAGAATTTACAACAAGGCCTCTAAGAACCGTGTCACAAAGTCTAAAACTAGCCCTGCTGTTGTCCAATCTATCATCAATCTGACATAAAATTTATTATAAATTTTTATGGTGGGAAAATATGGAAAGGGAGGGTTCTAGAACATTAAATTTACATAAATCTGAGAGAGTCATGCCATGGGGATTTGAGAAGGGAAGTTTGAATCCTTACCCGAAAGCTTTGAAGGTTTGGATGACGATGCCTCTTATTGTCCAAGAACGCACCTTCTTGCTCCTTGCTTCTCCCTTCTTGATAGATTGATGATGGTGGCAATGGGTTCTTGATGGATTTGATGCAATAGTGGAGCCTTAATAGTTGTTTTGTGGAGATTGGATGGAAGGATGATGAAAGGTGGAGCTTTGGAAAAGAGAAGAGGATTTTTGGTGAAGGAGATGATGTTGTGAGGGATAGATGACAAGGGGGGATACTCTTATACGTGAAGGAGAGGGGAGGGGCCGGCCAAAAAGGGGAAAGAGTTGTTAGGGTTAGGGTTTTGTGATAAGGGGGTATATATATATGGACTTTTTGGATAGATTTAAACCTAGGAGGGGCTGTTCCTACGGCTTGTAGGGGTCGGCCACCAAGGGGGATGCTCTTGCACGAAATTATGAAGAGGGTGTGGGTTGTTATGGTTGGAATTTGGTTGGTTAGGATCTTGGGTGGTTAGGGAGTTAGTTAGTTAGTTAGTTATGTAGTTTGCCAACTAGGATGCCACCTATGGCCCTTTCTATAATTAGAAATCTATAAATAGAACCAAATTAATGTATATATATATATATATATATATATATATATATATATATATATATATATATATATATATATATATATATATATATATGGGGGTATTTGTGTGCACTACATGACTACATGCGTTTAGGTTGGGTTTGGGTCAAGTTCTAGTCAAAATGAGGCAGTTTTACGGTAACCGTGGTTCTAGATGTTTGACAATATTTTTGGAATATGGGGGAGGTCAAACAAATGTAACATCCATGTCCCAAATATACTAGGCACAATCAAGATTAGTAATATAAATTTTGTTGGAAGAAAAAAGGTTGTATATTGCTTAAAATATCTAAGCCATGGCAAATGGTCATATATATAAAAGAAGGATTTAGAAATTAATAATTTAATCCATTAAATAAAATAAAAAATACTAAATTAACCCTATTCAAAAATGAGGGGGCTTATAATCTACCCACCTTAAAAGAATTGTGTTCTCGCAATTAAGAAAAATAAAACATAACAGGTCAGGAAAGGTTTGCTCCAGAAGAGATGACGTGGTAGTATGACATATTTGTTGAAGCATGACACAAAGGATAAGGGACCATGAACAAGAGAAAAATCGAGAGGAAGGGTGAGGGTTTTGTTCAAGCAGAGCACGTAGGGAAGCAATAAAAACTTTTTTCTAGGCAATGAGAGATGAGTAACTCAAGAGTAAAGGAGTCTGATTAGAACGAGGATCAACTACAGCTTCTGAAAACTTCGGTACCTCTTACATATTACTACTCTAGACTAACAAGTTCATGCTAACATAATACTAGGCATAGACTAGAGAATGGAACTAACAGGCACATGCTAAAGTATTACTAGGAATATCCGTTACTATAGCTAGTAATGATAAAACTAAATCTTACCAATATTCGCTACTCCTCGAGTTCGTGCCTCCTCCACTGTCATCGCAAAAGCATGTCCACGTCCCTGTGGTGGTGCCATCTGTTGTTGCTGGGCCTGCTGGAAGAATGTTGCATGTGATGCCAAAGGTGGCCTCGGCTGATATCCTCTCGGTGCTGGTGGTCTGAATCCTCCATCTTCCGCCTGTGGTGCTCTTGGTGCTGGATAAGCTGGTCGATGTGGCTGTTGGACTGGCCCCGTTGCTGGTAAAGCGGGTCGATGAACCATCGGTGTTCCTCCGCGATGCTCAGGATAATCCCTGGCTGAATGCTGACTGGATCCTCAAGCTAAACATAATTCCAATTTGCATCTGCACTCCCTCTCAACATGGCCTACCTTGCCACAGTAGTGACAAGTAGGAAGGGCTAGGGCTCATGATGCTTCTCTCTGTGGTGGATTCATCTGGGGTCACTTTGCAGGCTCCCCGTGTTGTGCTCGAGCTGGTACTAATGCATGCGGTCTCTTCTGGCTGGACTTTCTCCTGTGGATGCGCTCAATGCGTTGAGCTACATCAAGGACATCTGTATAAGAAGTAGGTACAACGGAGCCAATCTGTCTTTGTAGCTCAAAGCTCAGTCCGTCAAATAATTTCTCTGCCTTCTCTTCTTCTGTCGGGATCAATATAGGTACGGAGTAGCTCAATCGTATGAACTCCGCATTGTACCCTTCTACCGTCATATTGTCCTGAGTGAGGTGATTAAACTTTTCTTGAAGTTTTGCCCGAGCAATAGATGGAATGTACATCTCGTGGAAGAATCTAGAGAACTCCTCCCAAGTATCTTGGTCTGGTCCGAGTCGTTTCTCCTCAGTAAGCCACCAGTGATGTGCATTGTCTGTCAGTTGCATCCTGATAGCATTCATCCAACGCTCTCTCGGAAGCTCTGTTGCTTCCAACTGATGATGGATGCTAGTGAGCCACTCATGGACCTCCGTGGGCTCCTTCTTGCCTGAGAATGTACGTGGCTTCAGTGACGGAAATCCAAGATGGATCTTGTCGATGACTGTCTAGCTGGTGGAGTCGCTCCAATGCTGTCACTATACTGTTCCTTAAGTTCTCTGTCTAGCGTTGTTGGGACTCTTGCTGAACCTGCTGTTGAGCTTGTATCATTGCATAGAACACCTGAAATAGCTTATCTCCATCCATAGGCTGCCCTGGCTGAAAAGCTGGCATCGGTGGTATCGGTGGAGTGAATTACAGTCGTGGTAGAACGTTGTCTCGCCGGAACCTCGAGGCATGCTGATTTGCTTGATTACTTTGTTGAGTGGAGGGATCTTCACCCGATGACGTCACCCCATCGTCGTAGGTAACTACAACACCTGGTGGTATACCTGCGGGAGTCTCGTCGCTGGCTCGTGGATCCATTACTTTACACACAAAGTAAATTATGAGGTTCGCACAGATGAATCAAGCATGATGCAAGCCAAGAAATTAAGTTCGAGTTCGATATAGAGGTCAAGGACGTGTCAATAAGTGGATGAGATCCTAGAAGTTTAGCCTATCCTAATTGCAGGCTTGTTCGGTTCAATATCGGAACCGAGACAATTTTTTATAGACCTGCATAGGCCACCACAAAAACCATGTCACATCCCAGTCCCAAAATACCAAGGGACTAGCCACGTGGCAATGGCCAGTAGCACAACTCCAATAGGCAAACCCAATTTAATGGACTGGTTAGAGTACACTTAAGTTGTAATACATATAAAATGGTCAACAAATACCTGTCACAGTTTATATATCTAATCTCATTCACAATAAGTAACAAAATCACAAAGAAATAAGTCCAATCACAATAATATATAATGATCTGTCCAGCCAAAGCAATATAAATAATGTCACGGGGAACAACCCGTCATCAAAATAGAAAGGAAAATAACTCCAAGTACAATATCCAGAAGTCACTACAAGATCAAATATCTAAGAACACTAAGCATAATAAATGAATGGTGAGAATACTATATGCTCAAGAGAAGTCCTCCGGAACAACCTCGTCATCTACAACCTGTACGTCTCCAATAGCAGTACCTGCCCCGAAAACCTCGGGATAGCTCTCATCGTCTACACCTAGGGACATAATCTGGATCCAGGTCCTCAGGGGACATAGCAAGGTACAATAAACACTCAAGTCAAATAAAATACAGTAAGTAAAAATATATCCTCATGGTAAGCTATGTAACCAGCTAAGTAAAATATAAATGAGAGCATCACTAGTACTCAGGCTGAGACCACTACAGGCTCTGTGTCGGGGAGCCCATAGCATAAAGTAGTATCTCGTAGGGCCAGTAAATGTGCCAAGCTCTGGTACAGAGACTAAAGCATCTCCAATAACATAGTATATATATATATATATATATATATATATATATATATATATATATATATATATATATAAACATAATCAGCATGTAGCATGTGTATCCCCCCCACCCAATGTAACCTCACGTCTCATGTCCATAACGTCTCATGTCCATAACACGCAAGATCATGATCTCTAGCTAGTACAACGAGTCATAATGATATATATATATATAATATGCAAGTCTCATATTACGAATCATATAAGCCTATACAGAATCACCATGAATAACTCAATAAAGATTTTGTCACATAAAATAGTGTCAAGTGTCCTACGGTATGGCGTACTTGGTAAAGAAAGAACGTAAAAATATGATCGTGGAATCAACTCTCTAAGTGACGTTACACAACTCCACGTACGACGTCGACACCCGAATCTTGTTCGGACGCTAAGCAATATCTCACGGTCCTAGGTTGAACCGGTACATCACAAGAGTATATATATATATATATGTGTGTGTGTGTGTGTGTGTGTGTGTGTGTGTGTGTGTGTGTGGAAAGAAACACAAGTAGATAATATAATAGGATCTATTACAAGTTTGGCAAGATACACTTGCCTGGGTCTGCAGTATATAGTTGCAAAGTTGGTCCCACGTCCACTCCTCCGGAATCTAATTGACCTAAACAATAATTTTTTACTTAAGTATCTAATCAAGAATCTTGTAACCGTAACTAAATTGTATAATTTATTATAAACTATTAATACCCAAGTCCAATCTCATCCTAACATATAAATTCTTGACACAACAACTAACACGTTTTATGAGGTATCGGAACTATGTTTCATAGTTTACGACTGTCACGACCCGCACCCAAAAATCGAACATGAGTCGTGGGTACGTTTAGCCTACACCGCAGCATCGGCGGTAGAACGCTGTCTAAGTCTACTATCTAGCTAACAATCTCACACAACAATATAAGTACCTGCCAAGATCTCAACTCCAAACACAAGTACTCAATCACGATCTAAGCACGATAAGATAACGAGAAAGTCTAACAACTACAAAGTCTACACAACAAGTACTACTAAAACAATAACAATAATAATAATAACAACAATATCCTTAATCAAATACAATACAAGGTCTTAAACCAAAAACCGGGGACAAATCTGGTACCAAAAGCTAATAAATACAACTGCGGTCCTAGTGATCCAGACTACCAATCCGGAAATCACTCCTGGACTAGGGGGTCCCTGTCTGCACCATCGACAGGCTGAGGTCCATAAAACGTTGGACACCAATCTTCCAGATCCTCTGAAAAATATATCCAGTCAGGATTGGAGCAAGTACACCTCTAACAACAGTTCCAGTTAAATGATAAAAACTATAAAATAGTTGTAGCAAGTAGCACAAGGTGAAGGAAATGAAGTATGAACAAGGAAATATATATATATATATATATATATATATATATATATATATATATATATCAACTGGTGCTTAAAGGAAAAGATGCATGAAAATCAGAAGCAAGATAATAATGACTGCATGATACAAAAAATCTAAACTAAGAGCAAGTGTGTGCACAATAACATGAAGTGAGTCAAGCAAGAATAAATATAATGAGTCCAGTCCAGAAAGTATAAGTGAGACCAGTCAAGAAATGCAAGAGAGTCCAGACTAGAAAGAATGAACTCGTGTCTCTGAAATACCTATTTCGACATGTAAATGGCTGGGGGTAAATACGGCTCACCGCACACTGG